>NIPM01000178.1:0-73549 GCA_002738285.1 Holacanthella duospinosa | reverse complement strand
CGCAACCGCAACTTTTGCATTTTACGTCCCGCAACGCCGCAACCGCAACTTTTGCAAGTTCCATAATTGGCCGCAACGCCGCAACCGCAACTTTTATAATTCTCAATTTGGCCGCAACTCCGCATTCGCAATTTTCGTTATTCTGCTCCGCAACTCCGCAATCGCAACTCGCAACCTGCCGCAACCTAGTTGCGAAATGGTTGCGATTCTGCAACTGTGATTATATCCGTCGACTACTGTATATGTAATTCAGAATATTAGAGTGGAGCAGGCTTGTAACATCACCGATTTTGCACGGTGAATTCTTATGTTATGGTCTTATAACGNTGTAAGATCAAAAATTTTCACTGGAAAAATCAGTATTATATCCGTCGACTACTGTATATGTAATTCAGAATATTAGAGTGGAGCAGGCTTGTAACATCACCGATTTTGCACGGTGAATTCTTATGTTATGATATAAGACCCACTTGGCATTACTTATGACATTTTTTAATGCATTAAAGGATAGAGTGGTAGTTTTTAGCAATGTGAAAAAAAAATTAATTTTGGTGTACTGTACTACTAAGTTAATTAATTGAGATACATTATTCTCCTGTAGGCAATGTCCTTTCACTCCAGAATTTCGAATGCTGTTGGAGGCACCAGACCTTAATGAAACCTAACGAACAATGTAGTAAACTCTTCTTCACTTACTTGTGTAAACTAACTGAAGGTAGTTTTGGCAATTTAGTATAACTTCGAATGACAATTGATCGTATTTTAGCAGATCCAATGACAGTATTTAATTTTGTAACACGAAGAATACTTTGACCTTATGACTCAATATCACAATCTGAACAATTTTACTGAAATCAAAAAATTAATTACAACAATTATTTACAACAAAATTATATCAATGAACTCACCAGAAATAGACAGAGATTGCCTACAGATGGCTGATAATAGTAATTGCGTTAGATCACTTGATGTCAAAGTTTGACTCATTACTTCAGATATATATATGAAGAATTGAAGATTGACAAAATATAAAATCAGTTTGGTTTAAACCGTGAAGCAACACTTAATTCATTTTTGGAGTGAATAACCTCACCCTACAACAATTTGAATATTTATAGTGCAGAAAGTCTCGTCAGCAAATTAATTTCCATTAATGTATTCTAGTAAGTTTTTCCATAATGTTAAACTAAAAACTTCAGCCTCGGATGTACTAGGGTTAGTTTTTTTATTTTCAATTAAATTTGAAAGTTTGAAAGAAATTAGCCCAAATACTATGGAAACAGCTCACTTTTGTTGACTGGATTGTCACTCAATGCTCTCCTGTGTATTCCATTATTTTTGAGTTTTATCGTGTAATGCTCCCTCTCGTTATTATAGTATTATTACTCTAAAATAACTCGTTGATTTCGAAAACTTCCAATTTTTTTAAAAATAACAAACTTCGCTCTCGTAAACTACTTAGTTACAATTCCATTCTCACTCTATTTCAGAACAACCAATGAAAGTTTAGATGCAGATTTTAAAGATATTCAAATTGCTTCAATTATTATAGTAAAGCACTCATATCATATAATGATAATGAAAAATTCTATTCTCATTAAAAAATTTCAATTCAAAATTTGCTATATCGTTCTAGTAACACAGCTCATGATTAGGCTGACAGACAAAAAAACAAATTCNAATGAAAGTTTAGATGCAGATTTTAAAGATATTCAAATTGCTTCAATTATTATAGTAAAGCACTCATATCATATATGATAATGAAAAATTCTATTCTCATTAAAAAATTTCAATTCAAAATTTGCTATATCGTTCTAGTAACACAGCTCATAATTAGGCTGACAGCCAAAAAAAACAAATTTGAATTTAAAAAAAAGGTGAGTTATGGACTAACCTGATGAAAGCCTTTTGTGTAATTTTCATAGCAACCTTGGGTTAGCCTATGAAGCTAAACTTCAGACATGTGAGCTTTATTATTTCAGGATCTGCCCAGAAATCAGGGATGGAAAAACACAGTAGCGGTTTTCATGAACAAAATTATAAGTGAATACTACTTATAGTTGAGTGTACTTATAAGGCAACACCGTGAGTGGCAAACTTAAAATTGAAATTAATTTAAAAAACTAAAATAGNTTATTTCAGGATATGCCCAGAAATCAGGGATGGAAAAACACAGTAGCGGTTTTCATGAACAAAATTATAAGTGAATACTACTTATAGTTGAGTGTACTTATAAGGCAACACCGTGAGTGGCAAACTTAAAATTGAAATTAATTTAAAGAACTAAAATAATTTAACTCTTGTATTTTGTTCTTCTTTTGACGTTGAACATGCCTTCAATTAACGAAAAGTCAAAATTGAAACTAGTAGTACTCATCTTGAGTAAAGCGGAGATAGCTGACCCAGGAATCATTACTGATGAAGACATACTGCTAGTGTTAACTGCAACATTGCTAGACGTTTTCCGGTTCAGCACTGTACGTACCAAAGTACCAAAAAATGTTCATTGGTTGGAAACGGTAATGTGTAATCACTAGTAATACTTTCCATTTAACTACTAATAAAAGAATTAGTTTGAAATCTTAATCAAACTAACGATGTTAACAGGTCCAATTAACAAATTTGTCTCGAAAGTGAGAAATAAGTCACGCTTTTGAAAAAAAAATGATGTTTTACCTCCTTTTTTTTCTTACTTAAAAGTGAAAATTTAAGGGAGGCGCTTGTGCCAAAGTGGTCACTTAAAAGTGAGACCAAAAATAAGTGACTTTTCAAATTATAAGTCAAGTTGATGAAACCCCCTAGTGTTTAAAAAAAAACAGACTTTTCATTTTTTTTAACATTACACTAAACTCAAAGATCGAACAAATGACTGAACGAAACGGAGATGATTGGTTTTTTTGTTGTATTTTAATAAACGTATCTTTCTCCCAGTTGGTAGCCCTGACATTTTGTTAGTTCACTACTCAAATATTGGAAATACAGGAGTTGAATGTAAACTAATGGAAAAGTATGATTCATTCTGCAGGATTGAAATTGAATTTAAGTCAAGGTGAACCGTAACGTTTTGAACGAATTTAAAAAAAACAGGCAATAAGAGTTTCAATGAGTCATCGTGCGCATTCCGTTACTGCTTTTGTTTAACAAATAAATCAAACCATTCGATTTTCAAGCTCCAAATTAGCATATAATCGGATTGGTGGCTTCAATTAAGTGAATTAATTCAAAAATTTGAAAAAAACTTACCAAAAATAATAAAGTATTGTTAATTATTTTATATTTTTTTACCAGTATTTCGTCGCTTTTTGATAAGCATTTAAGTAAGTAAAAATCTGTTTTTTAGAAAGTATACATCCGCCCTCTGCTGATTAGTAATTCATAATCCTTATTACCAATCAGTTATTCTCTAATGTAGATTATTCCAGCTTAGCTCCTTATGAAAATTTTGTGCATGGCGACATTAATTTTTTAAATGCCGGAGGGAAAGTATATAAATTATATTGTTGGTGATATGCCCGGAATTCCCGAGTATTTACCACTAAAAATAATATAAAACGTACGATTTGTTGTATAAAAAATGTTATATTCTGCGTAATGTTGAGTGCTTAATCATTATCTTGAGTCTAAACCTCTTTACAACTATTCGTCGATAAAATCACAGAAGATACGCATTATCTAAAAACAACATTTAATGTAATATTCAAGTTTTCAATTAAAGAATCAAAACATAATTTTTGGTCGGGTTCGTTTCCGTTTGTTCCATTTCGTTTACCATTTTGCAGAGGTGAGAGACACCTAAAAGATAGAAATACTACATGCAAGGTATGTGTTTTTCCGAGGACCAATCACTAGAACAGTTGAGATAAATTCCACAAATCAATAAGACAGTTTACTATGCAAATTACCAAACATTTTATCCTCATTTAGAAATCCTGCTCTTTTTCAATAGAATTTTTAACCGGATTTTCAAATGGCCATAGGATAACTCAGAACAAACCGACTTAGAATTTGTTGTAATCGTAAGTTACAACAAACTTCAATTTACAAAAAAAAAACTTTTTACAAATTTTGAAGAATTCAATTAGTTTTTGTACTTCCGCAAAGTAGTGGGAACACAAGATGGTTGTGGCATTTAGAGTGTAAGGAGAGTGCGCACATCTCTTCGGGAGACTGTAATATGCCTAGTGGTTGCTAAGCAGGCGACGTTGGCTATGTGCGCAGGCAAATCAGTATGGTTAGTTGCCATACAGATTTGGCTTGATGTTTATGGTCTTAACAGAGCACTCATATATCTTGAGGAGTCCGTAGTATGCCTAGTCGTTGGCTCTGTACGAAAATAACCTAGTTTATACTCGACACAGCATCTTCTTAAGCCACTTGAATACAACCTAGGTTCAACTCTGCTCTCGGTTTTATCGGCAAAATCGAGTATTTTATTGGATCAGTTACCTGTCCGGCTGACCTTCTGCCTGTCTGTCACACGGATCTCATTTTACTTCCCAAAAATTTAGACTGTTTGCAACCATTCACAAATGTTGCTTATCGCATAGTGTCGTTTCATTAAGCTATAATTAAAGCCTATTGAAGCTAGGGATATGGAGCCTATTATTTCCTAAATAAAACATTATTGCCTGTTTTGGAAACAATTTTTGTAAATGTTAATCTAAACATTCTTTATATGTTGCCAATCAAACTTATTATTCTACTGTCAGCGTTCTTTCTATGATGACAAACAAACCTCCGCTGAGGTGGAGATGAAACTAGCAATTTTAGTTGACATTCTAAGCGAATTTTTGTACGATTCGAAGAATATAGGTTTTGCTGTTACTAGCATTTTTTATCATGCTAGTATGAGACCGTTTTCCTTTGATACAACGGAACAAATAGTACTAATCTTTCACTGTGTTGATGCTNATCATGCTAGTATGAGACCGTTTTCCTTTGATACAACGGAACAAATAGTACTAATCTTTCACTGTGTTGATGCTACCGTTATAGAGTAAGGTATTATACGCTAAGGACGATTTCCTCTTAAAGATCACATTTAAACCAGTACTCTATATTTAATGTGAGACAAAAAGTAGAGTAGCCAGTGTATTTCTACACTAGACCATGGGTCTCCTTATTTCACAGAATAGGCTTTAACTCATACGTGTCGTTATTTCTGGGGATCAAAGCTTCGTTTGGCTACTGTCAGAGTACGAGTCACCTAACATCTAACTACCGAGCGATACAAAATCCTTCCCACATTAAACATAGAGGTTTTCTTAAGTGAGAATAATTTGATACGAAATGGGCATAGTTTTTCGCTTTTAGCCTAATGAATTAAACAAATGTTATAGGCAATTCTTTTAAAAAAATACAATGTGTCCATTTCACGTTTGTTCGACGTTCAATAGTTTTTCTTGTTTGATATTGCTTGTACTTGAGTGTGGCAAAGGATGTCTGTAGTTGTGTGTAGGCGCACCTTATTTTTGAACTTTCCAGGATACATCCCACAATGATGAATGAAGTTTTTGAGGACTTATCGATGAGTGATTTTTAACTATTTTTGAAATATGCTGCAAGATCGCAAGATCAGTGAGAAATGCCAGAATAAGTAATGAAACGGAAGAAAGTGTGTATTCGTTGGCCAAAAAAATTGTTTCTTCTTATTTTATGATAACAATTTGATTATTTACTTTCAGTTTGAAAAAGTGTTCTCACGAGTTAGCTCTATGTGTCTCAATTAGGCTACATGTGCTCCATTGTATCTCTGTTTAAGTTTATGTATCGCCAAACATGTCAAACTTGCTTGGTCTCTCTGTGTAAAACTACATATCTCTGCTCAACTTTTTGTGTCTGCGTGTGTATGCATTGCTTTAAATATCCATATGTAACCAAAATTATCATAATACTAAAGTACTATCATGCAAAACTTGAAGTATTTGCTACGATTTCGTTTCACTGTTTGAATATGACAACCTTTTATCTTTAACTGACATCCTATAAACTAATATCTAGTATGTAGTCCCCAAACTGTTGTAGTCAAAAAAGCTTGTTTCCTGAAATTTAGTAGCCAACAATTGTTGGTTTGTAAAAGCTAGTGGGAAACAATTTATGTTTCTTATTATTTTGTGAGAAACAATTTATATTCATTCACTTTCATTGCGAAACAACTTAACACTACATACTGCTTTCTATGTTCATGTGTCTCTAACATGGCTCCTCGTATTTCATTATTTATGTGTAGCTCTATTTATCGCGAAGTTTGTCTGTCATTCTACATCTCCCTTTGTAGCTGTCCGTGTCTATATGTTACACCACATTACTANTATCGCGAAGTTTGTCTGTCATTCTACATCTCCCTTTGTAGCTGTCCGTGTCTATATGTTACACCACATTACTATACGTGTCACATTCACATCGGCTCTTCAAGGTAAATTTTTTAGCTAAATCTCAAACTTTTCAGTTCCTCCGATCCGTGATGTTAGGCATAGTCAATGTCTTTCCAGAATCTAGGCCTGTTAGGTTCGATGTCTAGAAAGACCTTTTCAAACGACAAAATAACATAAGGTTTTAGGTTGGACTTTTGCTGGGGTTAGAGAAGAATCTACCGCAGTAGCTTCTTCCAACATTCTTTTGTTTATATTACTGTTGTTGGGATTGGTTGCTGAGGAGTAGGGCATCCCGCGATTTTGAAACTCTCTGTAATAAATTGTCCAAAAATAATATAAGTGAATCAAAATGACATCATCAGGAAAAAAATTTTTTGAAATGCTCAAAAAATTCACTTTCTTTAAATTTGTGCTGACGTTTTGAAATGTCAAAAANGGAAAAAAATTTTTTGAAATGCTCAAAAAATTCACTTTCTTTAAATTTGTGCTGACGTTTTGAAATGTCAAAAATCATATCAATTAATAAATCTTAGAAATTGTCATAATACGGTTTTGTATGTGTTACTACCTTCTAAAAAAATATCAATCAACTCTATTACTTCTAAGCTGATGTTTTAAGTAACTTTATAATTCTATCACTTTAGATTCTTGACGAAGAGTGGTAGTCAAAAATTAAAAAAATTAAAATTTGTGAGCAAATTCATTTGAACGTATTGAGAATTTGACTATATTTGAC
Source organism: Holacanthella duospinosa (assembly GCA_002738285.1). Lineage (NCBI taxonomy): Eukaryota > Metazoa > Arthropoda > Collembola > Poduromorpha > Neanuridae > Holacanthella > Holacanthella duospinosa. The sequence goes on along the minus strand of NIPM01000178.1, from coordinate 66,439 downwards.
AAAATGACGCATCTCATTTCCCTCTCCCCTTGACATTTGTCTTTAAATTTGTCTACATTCTCTTTACCTTGTGTTGACTACGCCTGNCTCATTTCCCTCTCCCCTTGACATTTGTCTTTAAATTTGTCTACATTCTCTTTACCTTGTGTTGACTACGCCTGCCCCTATTCCTCGCGGCATGTAAAACACATGGATCCTTTTTTTTGAGAGAAAATGAATGTCAACATTTTCGGAAGACCCATTCAGTTTTTCGTAATCGACGAGGAACCACNTTTTTTTTGAGAGAAAATGAATGTCAACATTTTCGGAAGACCCATTCAGTTTTTCGTAATCGACGAGGAACCACAACTCTCTGTAACATACCGAACATTAGCACGTTTTTACTGTTCTGTATAATAGATCAAGCTTTCAGCTCTTCGCATTTCTATGAAGTGAACCAGTATCAAAATTCATAACATATTCAATGTAAACTCATTCTTTCAAACCATGAAACATTTTNCTATGAAGTGAACCAGTATCAAAATTCATAACATATTCAATGTAAACTCATTCTTTCAAACCATGAAACATTTTTTCAAGTCGTAAGGAAACATTTTCTACATTTGCATTTATTAATCTTATAAGATTAATAGTTATAAAAATTTGTGTAAAAAGTGAAAGCTTACTTCATGGGGTTTATTATAATGTCCAAGTGGTCCAATTACTTTCTTTTATTCCTTCCATTCTCAATTTGCACCAGTGAGTTAGAACATGATAAAAATCAAAACATGGACAAGTTGTTCAATTTATCCTTATCAAAAGTTATTAATATTTCCACTAGTCATTTCGACAGTGACCTATCCACAAGCTATGAAATTTGGCCATATTGTAAATCACTAACTGGGAATGTTTGTAAACAACCAGAAGTACTTACCAAGGGTGATAATTCTTCTCGTATACGCCGAACATCATATGTGAGAAATTGGAAAACTTATAATGACAATAGCACAGGAATTCAAATTTCATCAAAATTACATACATTGACAATTCTGGGTTTATTTGAACTTACACAAAATGGAATCGACAGAATGAACGGTATCAGTGAGAGGTATGTTAAGTTGCAGTTGTCTTCAAAACATTTTTTTTAAGAAATCAATATATTTGAATGTGAAAGAAAATTAAATATAAAGGTATATTTATAGTCTATTACAGTAATATAAAATTTGACGAAATTTACTCAAACAATGGTTACTTTTATGAATTTCTTGAATGATTTTATATGTAGTAAAATAAAGTTACACTAGCAAAATAAATGTTTCGTAATTCGATAGTTATGAATAAAAAATTTCTATAAACCTTCGTAACAAATAAGATAAAATAAAAAATTTTCCGATAATTCTTATATGCATTTTTGAGTTTTTAGAAAAAAGTTTCACAAGGAGAAATGCTAAATAAATTTCCAATTTTTTATGGTTAAATAAAGCTATATAGTGTAACGACGACATAGCTAAGCTTCCTTAGAATATTTATTTTAATAATAGTATTTAACTAACATGTTTATATTCCACAGATTTGCAGCTGAATTGGCACTCAATGATATCAACAGGAAAAGAATTCTGGGAAATTATCGACTAGCTATGCTTACAAATGATACAAAGGCAAGTAAATATGTTTACTTGTTTGTGTGGATATGTCCAGAAAAGCGGAAAAAATGAATATGGAAATATCAATTCATAGNAATATCGACTAGCTATGCTTACAAATGATACAAAGGCAAGTTAAATATGTTTACTTGTTTGTGTGGATATGTCCAGAAAAGCGGAAAAAATGAATATGGAAATATCAATTCATAGAACTTGGTTACTTAGAGTTTTTTAAGGTACAAAAACAATTCAATTCGTATAAGTGAAGATTTTTCAAGATATTATGATTGTAACTTAATACTTTAATAAACAACAAAGCTAGTTGGTTGTGCTTNTGCATATAAAGTGAAGATTTTTCAAGATATTATGATTGTAACTTAATACTTTAATAAACAACAAAGCTAGTTGGTTGTGCTTTGTTAGTCAGATTTTTTCAGGTAGAAAAACAATTTAATGGATACAACAGACGACTTTCCAAGATATATTATTGTAACTAAATACTTTACTAAACAACAAAACTTATTTGTTAGGCTATTAATAAAGTATTGCATCTTGGCAACTACAGTATGTCCCAGTAAATCCCTCGATTTTCTCTTTTCATTAAGAAAAACTGATTATCGTAAGCTAATAGTCATGAACGGCGATGTGATTCAATGAAACGTTTGCACAGTCGATATAACTGATCATTATTTGGTTGCACTGATACAAATCACAATCACAAGGCATGCGCAGTGGGTTAGCAGAATCAGTTTTGAATTTTTTTTTTTGAATATAAATGAGTCGGTATTGTTTGATTTTTATGAAAGTTGCAATTTACACTCTGTATCAGAAAGATCTCAATTTTACACTCTGATCCAAACCTATAAATTATTGAATTCTCAAGACTACATTGAAAATCTATCGGATCATTTAATTCCGAAGGTTTCTACTAGAGCTACTATATCGGAAGGATCTCTTAAACCTCTGGTACACAAATCAGAAACTTTTAAGAGGTCATTTGTTTATAGAGCAATTCAAATATGGAACACTTTTGTAATTCATAATAGTATATACCATTAGAGGTAGAGGTAGAGGTATACCATTATCCTCTAGCCTATTTAAAGAGAAAGCGGCAAAATATGTTATGATTGATCGATTAAACCAGTACCACTATATTTGACTGTTTGACTTTGGAATTTTGAGATTTTGGATTTTGTGAAATTTGATTAAAAAATAAATGTATTGTAGTTAGTTTATTGTTTAATTGCAATATTCACTTTCTGTATTACTAGTATAAAAAAGCTAAGTACTATGTAATTTACATCAAAGTTGATAATTAATATCTGTTTCAACTTTAAAGTCATGACTCTGACTATAAACATAAATAATACTAATTTTTAACTCTGTTAGATTTAGTCCCGTAAGGGGGTGTCTAAGTATATTAACATTTTTGTAAACTAAAATGATTCTTCTGAGACCTAAATAAATTACATTACATTCAATTCAATTCAATTCAAATGAAAATATAAAACAAGAGATTTATTGGAACATCCTGTACCTTGAGATGACAACTCGTCACTCACTTCCCCCAAATATTGAACTCTACTTTAGAAATTTTATACCTATTGCAATCTAAGTATATGATAATTACTGCCAAATTAATAAACCGTACTTAAGTAAGAGTATGTGATTGGATTAGAAAAATTCATATTAAAAATTAATGTTCAAGTTCAAGCTGATACTGAAGTAACAAGTCGTACTTAAATATTTGAGAAGTCGTACCTTGGATTCAGATTTGTATTACGAATCAAAACCTAGGTATGACTTTGTACTCAAAAACAAAGTTTACTTAGGATTTTCCAAGTAAGGTTCAGTAGTATTATTTGGACTAGTGTGCTTTGTTAAAAAATAGATAAAATGAGTTTAGATCGTCTGGATATTTTGGAGAACAGATTAGCAAAGAGGCGAGTCTCTGCTCTACCATTATCCATTGGAAGAATATGATTCGGTTCAATTTAAAATTAGATTTCATTTGCACAAAAAAACAACTAATCTACATAACCAACGAAATCCATTCTGAAATTTCAAAAAAAAAAAAAAAATTGGTTACAAAATTCAATCTTCGGTGTCAAATTCACTGCAAATTGCACTTGTCATATTTTTTAACATAAGTCAGGTACGGATAAGGCAATATATATTCGGCAAGTGGTCTTACTTAGGCTAAACTGAGTAGGTGATTTGCTGAGTAGGTGACTGGATTTGATTGTTAATACAAAGCAAATCCAAGTATAGGTACGAGCTCAGACCTGTTATTAGCCAATCACGTACTGTTACTCAAGTCAAGGAGTCCTTTATTAATACCACAGTTACTTCTTCGTTTCAGAAAGTTATATTATTATAAATAACTTTAAAGTTCAGACGAAATGTTGTGGTACAATAAAAATTTAAGTGTGATAGGTATATATACTAAACAATTGCCAAATCATAAAATTATTTGGAACAAATCCACTAATTTGTTTTAATTTTAAAACACCCTATTTTTAGTTTGCATCATTGTATTGCAAAACACATGGTTTTATACTTACCATTTGTCTTATTTATTTCAAATAACTTTGAAAAAAATCATATTCAAAATTGGCACTGCCTCATGAAAATATTTAGTTGTTAAATATTTCAAAAAATAATTCTTTGTCATCCGCTTACGTCAAAGTATAAAATTACGTTGGTTATTATGATTTATTTTAAAATGTTGGGATTTACATAAAATGATAGATATTTACATTATCTTAGATGCTCGAAGGTGTTAATGTTTTCATTAGTTGCATCGAGATGCCTTAATAAATTTTATAAAAAATTTTATATTTTGAATAACAAATTTACTAAATCAATCATTTTTTGACATCGAATTCTTGTTTGGCAAAGTGAATTTAAGTATTTGTTGATTTATTAATTCCCCCAATTGGTACTGGGTCAGTTAATAAATTTAATAGAGTTAATACAAAATTATATCGATTTTGATTAGTTTTTTTTTGTAAACTTCACCTGGTTGGATACAGTACTCTTGCTTTTTACTCTAGAAGCAAACATTGGTAGTTTGCAGGTCTTCTCCAACAGTTTGTTTGTGATGATTTTCCAATAAAGTAATGCTGTCAACAGAGTCACTACTGTTATACAGAGTGAGTGAATAAGGGCTACCTAAAGATCCTCACTCCACCGGACCTTTATGTGTCATCCACCATAAATCGGCATCAGAAATTCATTTATTTCTTAACTAAATCTAGCAGCAACTACTTAATAGATCATTTGTTCAAAGTGACCACCGTCCATGTCTAGACAATGATTAATTCGTTCATAAAAACCACGTCCGACATTTTGTAGCATTTGTGGGTTTTCATTTACGGTGGCAACAAAGGTTTCAATCCTATTCTTGAGCTGCTCTATGTTTACTGGGCGAGGTGAGTTGAAAACGATGCTTTACAAATAACCCCAAAAGATCTGGGTACCGATAGCGATATTTGATCAAAATCAGTCGAAGGATAGGCGGTACTCCCATTTAGTTAAAACAAGGACAACAAAATAAAAACAATAATTCTTCGATATTTTATGTTTTCTAAAACTTTCGACTAAATGATTCTTTGGTTTAAATGTAACAACATGTGATGTTATAANGATGCTTTACAAATAACCCCAAAAGATCTGGGTACCGATAGCGATATTTGATCAAAATCAGTCGAAGGATAGGCCGTAGGTACTCCCATTTAGTTAAAACAAGGACAACAAAATAAAAACAATAATTCTTTGATATTTTATGTTTTCTAAAACTTTCGACTAAATGATTCTTTGGTTTAAATGTAACAACATGTGATGTTATAAAATAAACAAAATTCTGACGCCGATTTATGGTGGGTGACACAGAGAAAGGTCCGGTGGAGTGAGGATCTCTAGGTAGCCCTTATTCACTCACTCTGTATAAAGTTACATAAATGTTGTTAGAAATATTACACGTACGACTACAGTGTGTTCAATTAAGGTAAAATTCCGTCTCTATACTTTAAAAATTTTAACAAACTAGACTCATGTGACACTTTGTGATCAAAGAAAAGTGAACTTAACTTTTAAAGCAATGATTTTGTGTAACTTGTGCACTCCATAATGTGTGAAAACGTCTCACATATAAATCAATTTTTAATTTCCCGACAAACGGTTTTGCAAAAATTTCGTTTTCTTAGTTGAACGCAATGTATAATAATGGTTTGTACGAAACATTAAAACATATTTTTTTTTCCAAAACTTTCTCCATTATGTCATTAGGCTGGTCAACCACTCTCTCCAAACTTCCTTCATATGGGCTTTCTCCCGACCATAATCCGTATTTTATTACCCGTAGACTAAAAGTTTGTAAAAGCAGGGTATTTGAATCGTATTGTCTGTCTGTCTGTCCATACACAAAAAAATATTCTACCATTGATTTTATATAATTTTGATTCAATAAATGCTAATCTACTTCAATCGGTTTATACAATTGCATTTCCCAAACGATACTCCGTGTGGATTCTATCATTGCAAATATATAGAACTTAATTCAATCAATACAACAAAATTTTTACAAGCAGCATTTCGGATAATTCCTATTGTTGAAGGTTCACCTGTATTAACTAGGTTTATAAATTGGTTCCTACAAACAGCATATCGTACAGTTTATGTAGCTATAGAAACATCCATAAATTTAAGCTATTTACATTTCAGGATTCTTAGGTAACTCCATTAACGATGTGGTGGGCTGACCCGCCACTTTGAGTTTGAGACAGGGATTGCCACAAAAATTTGGTCCCTGGTGGGGTATGACCCCACGTCTTGGGTATTCCGGACCCAACGCACTAACCATTTGTGCTACAAAGTCTAGTTGGGCAATCCTGTTCTCAAACTCAATACAACTCCGAAACTCTCCTTCCTGGTCATTAATTGCCAACTGGTAAGGAGTCCACTGTCTCATTTATGAGTACAGTAGTCTTATGCTCAAATCCCCACAACGACTGCTTTTTTCAATCCCCCAATTGCCTTTGCTCGAATTTCGTACTCATTTCTTATCAAGAACAGGTTATGTACGAGAGAATTATTCAAATGATAGCGTACCTGTCCTCAGCACTTTTTTTTACTATTTAGGACGAACTTTCACTATTTATAGAATTTGGTATTCTACAACCATTTTGCAACGACACTGTTTCTCACACAAATGTTGCTATATTCTATAATCAAATATACTTGCTTTGATTAAAGCTATTTTGAACATTTGAACATAAAGAACATTTGAATTATTCGTATCCTATGCTGGTTCTGAGGCCTACCGTTTTCCAATCATATGACATCTAATCAATGTACTAAGAAACAAACGCAGGTAGACCTACGGGTGACTGTAGAATTTACCAGTATGTAAATTAACTATGGGCTATAACCAACTCATGCCAATTCAAAGTGTAAATCACNGCAAAAATTTCGTTTTCTTAGTTGAACGCAATGTATAATAATGGTTTGTACGAAACATTAAAACATATTTTTTTCCCAAAACTTTCTCCATTATGTCATTAGGCTGGTCAACCACTCTCTCCAAACTTCCTTCATAAGGGCTTTCTCCCGACCATAATCCGTATTTTATTACCCGTAGACTAAAAGTTTGTAAAAGCAGGGTATTTGAATCGTATTGTCTGTCTGTCTGTCCATACACAAAAAAATATTCTACCATTGATTTTATATAATTTTGATTCAATAAATGCTAATCTACTTCAATCGGTTTATACAATTGCATTTCCCAAACGATACTCCGTGTGGATTCTATCATTGCAAATATGTAGAACTTAATTCAATCAATACAACAAAATTTTTACAAGCAGCATTTCGGATAATTCCTATTGTTGAAGGTTCACCTGTATTAACTAGGTTTATAAATTGGTTCTTACAAACAGCATATCGTACAGTTTATGTAGCTATAGATACATCCATAAATTTAAGCTATTTACATTTCAGGATTCTTAGGTAACTCCATTAACGATGTGGTGGGCTGACCCGGCACTTTGAGTTTGAGACAGGGATTGCCACAAAAATTTGGTCCCTGGTGGGGTATGACCCCACGTCTTGGGTATTCCGGACCCAACGTACTAACCATTTGTGCTACAAAGCCTAGTTGGGCAATCCTGTTCTCAAACTCAATACAACTCCGAAACTCTCCTTCCTGGTCATTCATTGCCAGGTAAGGAGTCCACTGTCTCATTTATGAGTACAGTAGTGGGGATTGAGTCTTATGCTAAAATCCCCACAACGACTGCTTTTTTCAATCCCCCAATTGCCTTTGCTCGAATTTCGTACTCATTTCTTATCAAGAACAGGTTATGTACGAGAGAATTATTCAAATGATAGTGTACCTGTCCTCAGCACTTTTTTTTACTATTTAGGACGAACTTTCACTATTTATAGATTTTGGTATTCTACAACCATTTTGCAACGACACTGTTTCTCACACAAATGTTGCTATATTCTATAATCAAATATATTTGCTTTGATTAAAGCTATTTTGAACATTTGAACATAAAGAACATTTGAATTATTCGTATCCTATGCTGGTTCTGAGGCCTACCGTTTTCCAATCATATGACATCTAATCAATGTACTAAGAAACAAACGCAGGTAGACCTACGGGTGCCTACACCGTTTTAATCATTCATCTCGAATTGATTATTTCTGGATGTTTATTTTTGTCAAAGTGAAATTATTTTACGGAAACACTTTTACATACAGAATTTGAATTTTGTATGGCATTATAAATACATTTGTCTGTCTGTAACTATTTTTATTCTGAATTGTATTAGTAATATGTGATAAAAATGACACATCTGGANAATTGTATTAGTAATATGTGATAAAAATGACACATCTGGATGCATTCTAGATAATTTTTCTAAGGTTTACCAGCCGACAACTTTTTAAAATATGCGAATAAATTTTTCTTTCAAATGCTTCCCTTATGATCTTTTGCATTTTTACTAAAATGCATGAAATAGAATATGCTAAAAGCACACTACAAAGAGTTAAGTCATGTGAATTGTCCCTTGATTCTCTACCATTTTTTATAAAAAAATACAAAAGAAATGTTAGATAAAAGAAAGCTTTATAGTCAAACGGTAACTTTTAGTGGTTTATTCAAATCCTAACAAACGGTTGAGCAGATCAAAACTCAGGTAAAAATTGAATATAAATTTTTATGCATATATGGTAAAAAATTTTAATATTTCGTAACAATAGGTTCCAATAAATTTGTTCACTTTTAGTAAAGTAAAGTTATGAGGGATGTAGACGTGAGTTGTAACAGTTGAAATAACCCACTTGTAAATTATAGAACGCACATAGGTAGTGAGTTTGGACAGGTGAGATTGGAATTCGTTTGAGTGAGGGATCGTTAATCAGCGGATATGAGACTTTCTGTCATCGAAAACATGGACCACGGGATAGAAAATTAATTTCCTTTCTCCTTCAACCTACCCTGCCATTTTCAAGAGTGGGAATTTTAAATTGATNACGGGATAGAAAATTAATTTCCTTTCTCCTTCAACCTACCCTGCCATTTTCAAGAGTGGGAATTTTAAATTGATGGTTGCTATTCTTTGAACGTTAGAAAACTTTTTTTTTCTTTCTTTCTACTGATGCTCTTGTGGCTATGTAACCAGAATTGTTGTTTTTGAAGATTTTTTTTTAATATAACCCGCAGTGAGTGAATTTAGAGAAAAAAAAAATTACTTTATTTTGGTAATTAACAACAAAACAATTTATTAAATGTAAATTTTATAACATTGGCACTATGTACGAGTTTTTTAACCTTTTTGTCCTTACCTGTTACAATAAGGTCAGGTAGATATAGGATTATCATAACTTCTGCATCAATGAGAAAGTTACTTTCTCCAAAATCCAAAATTAGTTAGGGAAACTTAAAACTTATATTTAAGCAGTGCGAAATTCGAAATAATGACTGAAGTTGTTCNTTATATTTAAGCAGTGCGAAATTCGAAATAATGACTGAAGTTGTTCAGTGTAAGGCGACAAACATCACGCCTTAATTTATTGCTTCTTCAGTTTCCAAAAGTAACCAGAGTCAAAATAACAAACTCCTGGCTGAAGCCCAGATTATAATTAGACCGACCTCTGAAACGTTCTGAANTAACCAGAGTCAAAATAACAAACTCCTGGCTGAAGCCCAGATTATAATTAGACCGACCTCTGAAACGTTCTGAAGCTTTTACAAAAATTTCTAAATTTAAATTTAAATAAAAATTGTTAGTACAGTCCAACTAGTGTTTTTGGGACGACTGGAAGTTACTTTTGACCCGTGCTATTTGCTGGAGAAAGGGGTGCTCTAAAAATTATTGATAGTAAGACTCCTTAATGCAGACAAAAAACGTTCTATAAATTGTGAAGAAACCTGAATGATATAAAAGTTACTCATCCCAAGGCTCAAACCAGGAGTCCATTATCCTGAGCGGTTTAGGTCTAAGCATACTCAATCGCTTATAAAAATCTTAGAAATTACATGCTTCGAACTTTTTCACCAATAGAAGTCGAAGAACTAAAGCCTGAAGATTCTCCACAACAGTAAACTAAATACGACAGTATTATTTTAATAGCATTTTTTTAAATTTGATTAATGAATTTTTGAGCAAATAAAAATCTAAAAACGAATGAGCTCTCAATTATAATTTGAAGCTTGAAAGTAAGTTTGATGTGATGTAGGCCGACTTTACACTGTGCAACTTGAGTCATTATTTTGAATTTCGTGCTGGTTGAATTAAATTTTTAAGTCTTTTTAGCTGATTTAGGAGAATGTAGCTTTCCCCGTATCCTAAAATTTATGATCACCCTGTAATTTTAAAAGTATGGTTTCACCATTTAAAATCAAATTTTACATAATTTGAAAATAAAGTAAAAAATATTTCAAATAAACACAAATTTTTCGTTTCAAAATTCTCTAAAAAATAATATAAAAATTCAGTATATTTTTAATGCGATTTGCATTCGTTTCGAGTAACTCAAAGCTTCCGTTTTCATTTCTTTATTACCGCTAAGGGATCTTAATTTAGAAGCGTGAGAGTTACCGGAACAAAACCGGATGTAAAATATTGAGCTTGTGCTCACATGGGAATCTAAAGAATTTTTTAATACAAATATGTTTCAAAGATGTATCACGTAATCCTAGTAAGGTTTGTCTAATATAATTAATCCGCAATGCTACTGGATTGTATCTTTAAACATATTTTTTTAATTCTACTTTTCAATTATTTCACAAAAATTTTTTTTTTATTTTGGAGAATATATTATATACGAGTTTATAAAATTTGAATTCCGATTGTACAACATGTTTACAATAAAAGGAAACTGATTTTCTTCGACTTTCACCGAAAATGAGTAAAGAAAGCAAATGCACTATCGCAAGTGTGAACAAGTGAAGTAGGCTTACGTTGAACTTGTGAATTATTTGTACAGAAATATTCGATAATTTTTTTATTGTTCAATGGTTAGTAACACTATCATTTACGGAAATTACAATTACAGGAGTTATTTTATTTTGACTAGAGTATCGCATGACTCTGACTCAGGAGTCGACTTAACTCATGAGTCGACTCAGAGTCAAAGTCGACTTTTCAGAAAAAGAGTCACCTCTTGATAACCCATGCCGTTCCGTCTCATGAAATTGCACCCAAACCTTTGGTTGGAATCTGAAAACAGCCAAAGGGATATCATTGAGGTCAAGGGAGTTAAGAACAGAAACAGAAATATTTACTAATGACTTACCCTCTTCTTAACTGTTAACCTCACTGGTAATCCTTTGGTTGGAATCTGAAAACAATCAAAAGGTTACCAGTGAGGTCAAGGGAGTTAGGAAGAGGGACATAAATATTTACTAATGACTTACCCTCTTCCTAACTGTTGACCTCACTGGTAATCTTTTGGTGGGAATCTGAAAACAATCGAATGGTTATCAATGAGGTCAAGGGAGTTAGGAAGAGGGACATAAATATTTACTAATGACTTACCCTCTTCCTAACTGTTGACCTCACTGGTAATCTTTTGGTGGGAATCTGAAAACAATCGAATGGTTACCTACCAGTAAGGTCAAAAGAGTTAGGAGGAGGGAGATAAACATTTACTAACTAATTAATATGTTTACCCTCTTTTCTAGTACTCTTGACCTCATTTACTTCCGAGTTGCCTAAAACTAAAACTTCTCTTTCCACCTTTTAATTTCCGCTGTTCATTTGATGTCTGAAATGAGGTTTGGGGAAAGCTACTTTCTCTAGTTTCCTTTTATTGTAAACATGCTGCATATAAACGAAGATTAGCCACTATGGAAGGGATCTTCTACTGAGACAAAAAGTGTAGCTTTCCATTCACTGCGTGTTGTTAGAATTAACTTTAAACTAATTTATGACACTGGTAAAAAATTATGGAACTTCAACGAATGAATGCAAAATTTCATAAAAATTAAATTAAAGAAAATAACCCACCAATGTAAGACTTTTATTTATTTTGTCTGTAAAATACTTGAAAGGTATTTGTAGGGAATAGTTTTTAATTATCAAAATTTGAAACAAAGCTTAAATTTTATTAAGAATTTAAGCTATGTTTCGATTCCTCTCGTTTCCGGATATAAAAAAAAACTTGTCAGGCTTTGTCAATTATATCAGACATACTCCAATTTCAAGTTCCTTTTCTCATGTCAAATCCGTAGATTCAAGAAAGTTAAGGTTTTACAAAACGGAAGAGGTATTTCTCCTCCCTCTTTATACTGTAAACCTGAAAAGATTTGTCAGTTTTGAAATTCTGGTTTCATTCAACTTTTGAAACATAATATAGGATTTAACTTTAAAAAATCTCTCAGGGTTTTTAAGTTCACTCCGGTCTAACAATGCAAATTATTTTGTATCCCTCCTGTTTGTCCTGTTTTTTGCAAAGTTTTTTCTACTTTCTTCTTTTTCCATCGGATTCTTCATTTTCGGACAATAGGCGCAACTCTTATTGTTGAAAATTATCAACGCAACTGTCCTGTTAGCCTCTGTAAATCCCCAGCAACGGTTTTCTGAATCATGTAAATGAATTTTGTGNCTCTGTAAATCCCCAGCAACGGTTTTCTGAATCATGTAAATGAATTTTGTGAAAAAAATTACTCTTTGAGAATCTACAAATTCGGAATTAGTCTTTGACCAAAATTTATAAGTTGTTCAAAATGATGGTTGTTGATGAGATAGGATATTTAGGGCCAATGTGCCGTATGAATTGTGTACACTCTGAAATAGAGGAACACCCTTATTCAAATTTTGGATTTAAATATTGTAACAGAGACAAAATAGTTTGTATTTTGTCGCATTTGTATGTTTTTTCTTATTATTGAGTGAAGTAATTATGTTAATTTATAATTTGTTAGTTGTTACTATTTGTTATATTTTTGTTATAGTCATTTAGTTAGCGATTATTATGTTAATCAGTAAGATTATCTCGGAAAGGAATTATTTTTATTTTTATTATGTTTATAGTTGTATTTTTAACTTTTCCAAGAAAAGTTTATTTGTTATTAATTTACATTTATTTCTAGAAGTTTAAGTTAAATTTAACATCAATGGAATTCTTCACTTGAACAAGTATATCGACATGCTTATCAGCAAGGACGACCAAATGTTTAATTTGCATAAAATTCCATAGTAGTAATTTGCCTTGGTCGTCTATTTCATATTTTTAGTGTCACCGGATCAAGAAAAATTATGACGATTCCTACTTGTCTCACATGAAACGCATAAATTGTATAATTTCAAAGTAGTGCATAATTTTGAATATTTTTGCACAATATTGATAATCTTGGGAAGAAATTTCGAATTTTGTTGTTGCTAAGCAAATAATATCCAACTATTTAATAGATACAACGTAATAACACATCAACCCTCAGCACTATATCTACCGCATTTTTATAAATGATTTGGCGTTTTTCCAAACCCCCAACCATGCTTAAGTATGCTTTGGTTTGGGAGAACTCTCGACTCGACAATCAATACAGGGTAGCAGACCTAGTGTTTAGACCTTAAATTTTAGTCTCGGTGGTAAACGGGAAAAATTATTTCAGGTAATAAGCAGCTAAATGTCTTTACAAGTTAACAAGTTAAAAATTATGAATTACAGTTTTGTACTTATTGTGACTATCACTTGCAACAGTACATAAACCAGTGGTAAACAATTATTTGAAACCCACATAACGCAAAAACATCAAGGTATAATTTATTTGTTTCAGTTGTTTAATATTTAATATGAAATCATACAAAAACATCGTTTTAGACAGACTCCAAGGTGTGCTAACTCGTTACAGCCTTTTTCCAACTTCAGACTAGTACCAATGATAGTAGCATCATATGAGTCAATTAATATGAAACACAGAAATGATAAGTATTAAGGCTAAGCAGTTAGCACCCGGGACTGATTTTTGTGTAATTCAGTATCACAAAATTGGAATCATCAAGTCGTAGGAAGAGGATATTCAATGATTAATTTCACACAGATAATATTTTTTATTGGTTCGTGGAGTGGAACAATGCTGAATGCTGTATCCAAATTGTTTCTTTGAAAATGTTGCGCTTCGTTAAATCGATATTTGAAAGGTATTGTTTCGTTACTTTAACACATGATGATCCGAAAGTTGTCAACTCTGTATATCATCAAAAGTTGTAGATGTTTTCNGTGGAACAATGCTGAATGCTGTATCCAAATTGTTTCTTTGAAAATGTTGCGCTTCGTTAAATCGATATTTGAAAGGTATTGTTTCGTTACTTTAACACATGATGATCCGAAAGTTGTCAACTCTGTATATCATCAAAAGTTGTAGATGTTTTCAACCTTCATGTTGAAATAGTTGAGATAGAGGGAAATTAGTGAATAAATATTACACCCAACGACCATTATAACTAATTTTTGTGAGTGGCATTTCAGCGCTTAAAATCGCATAAACTGAAATATTTATTACATAATTCTAAATTCTTGGCGTAAAAATCGCTTTATTTGGTTGTNTGTTTCGTTACTTTAACACATGATGATCCGAAAGTTGTCAACTCTGTATATCATCAAAAGTTGTAGATGTTTTCGACCTTCATGTTGAAATAGTTGAGATAGCGGGAAATTAGTGAATAAATATTACAGCCAACGACCATTATAACTAATTTTTGTGAATGGCATTTCAGCGCATAAAATCGCATAAACTGAAATATTTATTACATAATTCTAAATTCTTGGCGTAAAAATCGCTTTATTTGGTTGTCNTAAAATCGCATAAACTGAAATATTTATTACATAATTCTAAATTCTTGGCGTAAAAATCGCTTTATTTGGTTGTCCTTGCTTTATCACTTATTAGATTATAAGGCTAATATGATTATATTTTTAGTTTGCTAATGCTAATAATGGGAGAAATACTAAGCGCCGTATATAAAACAGTTTGGTGTCACAAAGAGTAAGTTTATCTGTTATGAACATGTACAAATCCGAAATTTTCATATATACTTAGAACTGCATTCCAATTTAAGAATCATACTTATTCACATTGATTTTAAATAATTCTTAAAAATTTAATAGGCAGTATCAGATTTGAAAATGTCTGGTAATTATGATTTTCTCTGAATTTAATAACGTGTTCTGACATTAGAAATTAATTAATTTTATTCCCATGAGCGGGNTAATTATGATTTTCTCTGAATTTAATAACGTGTTCTGACATTAGAAATTAATTAATTTTATTCCCATGAGCGGGGTGTATCCATTGTACAGTGTGAAAAGTAAACTAAATATTTCTTATAAAAAAAAATAACATTTTGCCCTACGACATCAGCACGGTCACACAAGAAAAAAAAACTGAAAAATTAGATACTTTGCCGAATTTTACAATGCTCAGTTGTAAATTCTTGTATTATACTTTTGGGTTTAATCCTTATGCTCTCCTTTATTGAATAGTAAACTCGACAAAACAATGTACGTGGAATGTGATTAAAAAGTCGTAAAAGCCNTAATTATGATTTTCTCTGAATTTAATAACGTGTTCTGACATTAGAAATTAATTAATTTTATTCCCATGAGCGGGATGTATCCATTGTACAGTGTGAAAAGTAAACTAAATATTTCTTATAAAAAAAATAACATTTTGCCCTACTACATCAGCACGGTCACACAAGAAAAAAAACTGAGAAATTAGATACTTTGCTGAATTTTACAATGCTTAGTTGTAAATTCTTGTATTATACTTTTGGGTTTAATCCTCNAAAAAAAATAACATTTTGCCCTACGACATCAGCACGGTCACACAAGAAAAAAAAACTGAAAAATTAGATACTTTGCCGAATTTTACAATGCTTAGTTGTAAATTCTTGTATTATACTTTTGGGTTTAATCCTTATGCTCTCCTTTATTGAATAGTAAACTCGACAAAACAATGTACGTGGAATGTGATTAAAAAGTCGTAAAAGCCTATTCGCATCCCGCTTTGTTCAATTTTAGCAAATTCTAATTAATTAATTTTCATAATTTTGATGTGCTTCAATACTTTTCTACCTTTTGTTTAATTTCCATTAATCATGGTATTGGAGAATTGCATATTGTCTTGCAAACGACTCTTGTTCTCTCACATAAAGAACGAGAAGTGACTCTGGAGAAGACGACAAGTGACTACGGAGAAGATAAATTAAGGAGGATGACGGAACCCAGGTTCAAACCCAAGAGAGTTGATACAGTGATAAAAACATAGTTTTTTCCACTGACCAAGTGCTATCGAGGAGGAAGCATATTACAGTGAGAAAGTGGCTACTGGCATTTGAAAATACGACATAGTTGCCACTTGAATAATCCAGTTAAGAAAATCTTCATGATCACTTTTTAAGAATAGATGTGAAAGTTAGAAGAGATGTTATGGGATTTTCACAATAATGTTTGTATCACTAACATACCTTGATATTAGCTTCCTGGTCCTCCGCAAAAACGGAAGGAGAGCGTGCACCTACGGCACTGCTAGGGTCCGCCAGTCTCGTTTGGACTGGGACTAGTGAGCACACAGTTTTCATGTGGTTTTTACGGTCTTAATGCTGATTTCACTTCTTCGTACTTTGTGAAGTAATTCTAACCTATCCTATAGATTGACACCAATTTGTTATTGCTGCTATTAAAAATTTATTCTGTTTGTCGATTTCGCTCAATTTCGCTCAATTTCGCTCAGCATACAATAATTCTGCACCTAAAATTGTTGCGTTATGCTGCTTTATGTGTCACTATTAGGCTCTTGAAACCAACATCTCTTTCCATTTCGCTATGTTATTTCAAGTATGTCTCATTGGTTTACAGCAATTTGGCATCCAAACTTGCCTCGTAATGAAATTTCTGTCCATATTTGGCTCTGCAAATCTACATCTCTATAAAATATTTCTGGTATGTCGAGTATACCTTATAGGTTCACATCAAACTGTAATATTACACCTGAAATTCGTGCCTTATNAATTTCTGGTATGTCGAGTATACCTTATAGGTTCACATCAAACTGTAATATTACACCTGAAATTCGTGCCTTATGCTATTGCTAGGTGTTTATTTGTCTCTTGAAACATACATCTGTTTCCAATTTGTTTTGTTATATCAAGTATTTTTAGTTGGTTTATATCATTCATTCATTTTGTTTTTCTTATAATTACTGCGATAAGCTATTTGTAGATGTGCCTATTTGGCTCTGTAAATCTAGATCTCCTTCCACTTTATTTTGCTACGTTAAGTGTATTTGGTTGGTCCTTAGCATGCATGATTATGAGTCTAAAATTGACGTGATGTACTATTTCCAGGTGCCCTATTTAGCTAGCCAAGCCTGACATCTTTACCCACTTCGTTGATTTGTCAAGTATATTTCGTTGGTAAACAGCATACATGAATTTTGCACATATATTTGTAGCTATATGCTCTTTCTAGGTATACATATTTGGTTTTGCAAATCCACATCTCTTTCCAGTAATTTCTACTGTGCTAAGTTTATTTTATTGTTTCATAACACAAATTGATTTTGAGACTAAAATTGCTTAGATGTGTTATACTCAGTTGTCCCAATTTGCCTTAATCGTTCACAGCCTAGAGTCATTTTGAGTCCAAAATTGCCACTTATGCCATTTCTAGGTGTCTTGTTTTGGCTCTGCAAATATAATTGCTTTCAATTTCAGTCTATTATATTAAATATAGCGTGAAGCGCTATGTGCAAGGCCACCAAATGCACTTTTTGCACTAAATCGCATTTTACAAATAACCCTTGATTGGCCTATTGATAACTGGTTTCTCCACGAATTATAAAAAATTCAATCGAATGATGTAAATATGTATCGCATTAATCGCATTAAAACGCATTTTCCAGGATCGTCGCATTAAATCGCATTGAATCGCATTAAATCGCATTTTTAGTAATTGCTAATTACAAAATTTAAAATACTTCAGTGAAATTGAGTAAAATTAGATTAGAAATTAGAAATAAAGTTAAATTGATGTCAAATCAATTGCGCATGTCAATTGGCAGTATAGTGGGACATATATGGTGTACAACTAGCGCACACAATTCAAGTACAATTTCCGCATTCTGGAGTTGAAAATTGGTAGATACTTTTTAAATAGCTTGTTGATCTGAAATTAGGTGCTCACTTTGAGCTTTAGCCAAACTTTAACATTGTAAACTAATTAACTTCTCGGTAGAGCAAAACCAAACAGCTAACTGTCCTCCAGTGCAAGGTTAAGGCATAATGAACTTATTGGCTATGTTCATAAGCACAATGGAAATTGAGGACATTACAATGTCAAATCAATTTCGCATGATGTCAATTGGCAGTATAATGGGACATATATGGTGTACAACTAGCGCACATAATTCAAGTACAATTTCCGCATTCTGGAGTTGAAAATTGGTAGATATCTTTTAAATAGCTTGTTGATCTGAAATTAGGTGCTCACTTTGAGCTTTAGCCAAACTTTAACATTGTAAACTAATTAACTTCTCGGTAGAGCAAAACCAAACAGCTAACTGTCCTCCAGTGCAAGGTTAAGGCATAATGAACTTATTGGCTATGTTCATAAGCACAATGGAAATTGAGGACATTACATAGCCTATGTGGTTATGTTCTTTGAAATGGAATAACATTTGACAGGAGTCCCCAACTTTGTTATTTATGGGTTGAGTTCGAAGATAGGCATTTAGTAGAAATATTCTTTTTTCTATTCGTATCGGTCAACGGTTACTAAGATCAAGTTAAAGTTAAATGTTAAAGAGTCTTTTTTAGCATTAGGGTGGCATGGATGTTTTTGCTAAACATTTCACAGCAACAAGAATTTTGAAGTTATTTAGCGTGTGTTGCTATGAGTGTTTACTAAAAATAAAAATAAACCTTCCTTATCATCCTAATGTAAAAAAAAATGCTTTTTGACCTCCAACTGCAAATTGACCTCTAGTAATCATTGACCGATATGACTAGGAGACATAGGATTTTCTTTCTAAGGCCCATTCTCGAAGTCAACCCATGGTCATCAAAAATCGGTGACTCCTGTCAAATGTTCCGTTTTAAAAATTGTAACCACATTACACTTCACGCAGTATGTCTAAATGGTTCCTAACCATATTGTAATTTACCAGGTTGAACTGTCACGTCTGTTTGCACCTGTTTCTATTTGAATCTACAATTCTGCACCCCTTTCCACTGATTCAAGTGTATCATATTAGTCCAAAGCATACAGTAATTTATACCTATATATGTCATTTCTAGCTAACTCTAATCTACAATACAAAGCAATATTTCTTTGTATTTCATCCTATTGTGTCGAGTATATCGCGTTGGTTCACAGCATACGGTAACTTTACAGTTATAACTCTCAGGTTATGTTATTTTTAAGTTTCTCTATTTGGCTCTACAAATCAACATCTCTTTCCATTTCATCTTGTTACTTCAAGTTTACTTGATTGGTCCATAGATTACAATAATTTTGCACCTAAAATTATAGCGTTATGGTAATTTTCGCTGTCCTTGCATGGTTCTTCAAAATCTACATTGGTTTCCATTTCATATAAAGTTATTGGTTTATAAGATACTATAATTTTTAACCAAGAATTGTCCCGATGTTTGTTGTCTCTATTTGGTTCTGTAAACCTACATCTAAGTATCCATTTAGACATCAAAATGTGTCGATCTATTTCCATCNGCATGGTTCTTCAAAATCTACATTGGTTTCCATTTCATATAAAGTTATTGGTTTATAAGATACTATAATTTTTAACCAAGAATTGTCCCGATGTTTGTTGTCTCTATTTGGTTCTGTAAACCTACATCTAAGTATCCATTTAGACATCAAAATGTGTCGATCTATTTCCATCTTAGTTGTGTTCACGGTTACTACAAATTGGTACTTATTTTTTTCTAGTTTGGGTTGTTGAGAGGACGACAAGATACGAAATGGAGAAAGCGAAAAGCCTAAGGCGAGCCAGTTTCAACTCTTCCCCTGTTACGTTTTTCTTCTCTTTCCTATTTTGGAATAGTTTCTTTAAAGTATTTATGGGATCCGGATAATTTCCCGAACTNACGTTTTTCTTCTCTTTCCTATTTTGGAATAGTTTCTTTAAAGTATTTATGGGATCCGGATAATTTCCCGAACTATTTATCTAAAGACATGAGCCATATGATAATATATTCGTTTTATGTAAAGGGCTTCATCCTCCTTATGTGGGTCTCGATTACTATTTACCAAATAATCCCGCTATAGATATGAAACAATTAAAAAGTAATGTACAAATTCTGCTTTAGTTTTGTGTTTACGCCAACAAAAAATGAGATTAGGAACAGTATCCAAAGTGATGGTGGTATAAATATATAGATAATGATTTAAGTCTATGATACAGTGTTTTCGTATCTAGTAAGTATACTCCATCAGGGAGAATTTACATTCTAAGCACTTCTCCAAGACAAGTAAAAATTTGAACCATAGCCAGAAAATTAATATTCGATCTCATTGATAATATGGTCACTTGTACAATATGCAAGAAACGAACTATCTACTTTTATCTTCCCAGATAAGGGCCTAACCAAATTTCACCAATAATCTCCAAAAGTTTACACACCAATCTATGTGTATAATAAAGATAAAGGATGTTTAAGAAGGATGTTATCAGGATTAGAATTGTTCGTCAATACCCATGCATTTTTAAGTTTTAAAAGAAAACAAATCTGTTGACAAAAATGTTTCCACATCTTAAAAAAGCATTTCAGTTTTAGAAACAAAACTGTCTCAAAAATTGACTTATTTTGTGTTAAGTCGGTTCTAACGAGATTAAATTCAAAAAAACCTCGGATATTTTGGTTAGTTGAGTGGTAAATTTTTTATTTAATCANAAACCTCGGATATTTTGGTTAGTTGAGTGGTAAATTTTTTATTTAATCAGTTGCTTACAGTTAGTAGTGATGCCACATAACAGTATATAGTAACCAGGCTAATTGTCTTGTATTTCTAAATCGCAACCTTCATATTACATCTTATGGCAATAATAAAATTTTAATAAATACACTAATGGATATTCCAGAAATTAAGCTTGAAAATTATCATAATTCCATCATGTTTAGTCCAAAAATTTTTAATTCGATGACAATATTATATTTGGAAGCGTATGGTGTCTAAACAAATCAATGTTTACTTATTCAGCTATAAAGTGCTGAGAAAAATATTAAGAGCGACCAGTGAAGCTTTGTTATGGTTTATACGATAGCCCAAATGTCTTGTCGTCTGTCAAACGCAAGTTAAGCGTCAGTGGTTATTGTTGCTGAAACAGCTACAATCTCTAAAACTCCGGATTGAAGCCTAAATGAAACAGTTCATCCGTTTATCCTTGCTTACAACTCACGATTGTTACTTGAAGTTAACTTATAAACAGCACCAACCTTTTATTACTTTTATTAACTTATTATGTTTAAAATATCTATAATTTGTACTCTCTCGCGAAGATTTGTTACAAAAATAATGTCTTTGGGAACGATATTTTTCCAACTACACATCAAGCGCGTGGTTTAGTGCTATTGTCAGTAAATTGTCTATAATTCTTGCCAAACAACGGTTTGCTGCTAATATCAATGCATGTGTATATACCCACAATTTCAATCTCTTCTCGGACCAAATAGCGTTGAGCCCTTGGCGGGATGCACATATTTCAATTTTCCAAACAAATATTGTAAGATTGGAGTGGTGTGCGGCAGTTATTCAATTTTATATTGAATTATTCAGTGAACGACATGACGTTATCAGAATTGTCGGAAATTTCATCATTGCTACTGCTTTCACTAAAATCTTCTAAGTTTATAACAAATTTGGATTAGATTTGATTAATTACATGTTTCTTTCAATTAGTCTATCGCTAACCCAATATTTCTCTTCATATTTTTTAGTTTCCCTTACACAGTTTTTCTATAATTGTGGAGTCACTAGAGTTAGGAAATGATTCGTAAGCTTTAAAACATTTTGTGTGCCTCCGCCGTTCATTCGACTAACGGAAACCTTAACCCAGCCCCAGCTCGATTGGGTTAAGCTCACAATGAGCAACAGTTAAATACAACAACTTAATATCTTTTCCACTATCTCTAACATTTTTAAGATCGTAACGTTCCTCCGTTGAATAATTTCTACTTAACGCTATCAACCCAAACTTAGTTAATTTTACAAAACTATCAAACTGATCTGGCAAAGGAAAATTTCTGGACAGAAACCACTACTATTGTCACAATGTCCATTGGATTCTCGGCATCAATGTTTCTGCAACTCGATTTTTATGACACGGGGTTTGGTCTAAAACTATTAAAGATTTTGCAGGTAATAAGTCGACCACCTTTTTCATCCAGCGGAGGTAGTGTTCGCTATTCATAGACACAGAAAAAAAAATCTCGCGGTGAGAACTTGGAGGGCTCAATGCTATTTGGTTCGAGAGTAGTTATTGGTGGATGCAATTTACAGTGAAACATTTTGTTGCGTTTTCTGTGATTTTAAGTAAACTTATGCCATGTGTAGTAAAACATCTTTTTATAGAACCAGAAATTTAAAACCAATTTTACAAATCTTATTCGCCCCATATCAGCACCTTGCCGATTAACGATGAAAAAAATACTCTGTTGACTCAACCGGCTAATAAAATATAAATTTATTTTAGTAAATTTATCTGTTCCCAAACAATTTAACAACCCCATTAGTATACTAAGTTTTGTTGGAATTATTCGAACTTCGGATTTAAGGAATTCAGCATTAAATTTACTGTAGTTGGAGTTAAATAGTAGTTAATAAACTAGTACTAGGATAGTTATAGTATAGTGGCATGTTACGTATTGTAATTCGATGACGACTTAGAGTAGTTAAACTCCTAATACTTGTTTTAAATTTGCCTTTTATGCTATTTTTATTTGTCTCTCTCAATACTTTCCTCTCTTTGCGTTTCTTTCTATTATTTCAATTATTTCTCTAAGATTAGCTTAATTTTGTATCAAAATTGTCTCCAAATTTGCCAATACTGCAAGTTTCATGTTTCTATTTGGCTCTTGAAACCGATTTTCCGCTTTTTAGTATTATGACAATTATTCTTTGTTTTCATCATAGTGTAATTTTTAACATAAGTTTGCCAGGTAATGCTATTTCTAGGTGTCGCTATTTGGCTCTACAAACCTAAGAGGTGGAAGACCTATGTATAGGACCTGCCTATGTCAATAGGATTCCTACTAAATCAATTCATACACTCTTTGATTCTCTAATACTATTTCTGGCAATTAGTTTTTAATTTCAATCAAAGCCGAAAATATTTTGATTTTGGATGTCACCGGTGAAATAGGTTAACACGCATATCGGTTGGCTGGTTTTCGTAATTTCTAAACAAAGCTAGGTATGCAACGTACTTTGTTTAAGGAGGTTTTTATTGTTAGCACATCCTAAACAAATGACTATGGTGTTATTGAAAGTGTTGTCGGGTGATGGTAAACCTATTCTAATTCAACAAACTTTTATAAATCTGATAAATACAAAAACATCAAAATGCTACCACTTTTTATTAAATGTCATNCTAATTCAACAAACTTTTATAAATCTGATAAATACAAAAACATCAAAATGCTACCACTTTTTATTAAATGTCATTCTTATATGAACTTTTATTAATCCGACGTCATAGTAAAAAAGTCATTTGCTTCATAAACTCTCAACTTTGTAAGCCTTGGAATTGATTACAAACCTGACTATAGTTTTACACGGTAAGGATAACAATTTAAAAAATTATAACCAACGACACAGGATTAGACNCTAATTCAACAAACTTTTATAAATCTGATAAATACAAAAACATCAAAATGCTACCACTTTTTATTAAATGTCATACTTATATGAACTTTTATTAATCCGACGTCATAGTAAAAAAGTCATTTGCTTCATAAACTCTCAACTTTGTAAGCCTTGGAATTGATCACAAACCTGACTATAGTTTTACACGGTAAGGATAACAATTTAAAAAATTATAACCAACGACACAGGATTAGACNCACAAACCTGACTATAGTTTTACACGGTAAGGATAACAATTTAAAAAATTATAACCAACGACACAGGATTAGACGTAGGAAAAGGAAATCATCCAATAAATATGAAAAAATAAAATTAGGGTATTTATAGTTTTCTACTATATCAGTACCAATTTGGTAAAATATTATCCAAGATATTTTCGTTGTAATGACAAAAGTGGATTATTAGTTTGTCTAATTTAAGTGGATTAAATGTAAGGGTAGTGATTTGTCCTCTACGGAGTTAAGTTCTTAAGGGAGAACTAGAGTACAATCAGCAACTGACTACCAATAATTGATGGCACGTTTAAATGTCATTTGACAATCAGAAATCTAATCTTTTTGTGTTCCAGACAGCAAATAGTTGAGACAGACTCTAAGGAAACCTGAAGTGCCCTTGTAAATTAGTAAATCAGACAGTATAGTTCATGAGAAGAATCCTAGATAACTTGTGAAATAATGATTTGGTTCCAAACTGTAACACGACACGGCTAAGTGTTACAAGCTCATGTAACACTGGATTTATCAAATTTCCTATTATCACTATATGTCGGTATGTTGGGTCTTACAGTATCAGTCTTACCATGCCTGCTGGTTATGCTTTTCTTAAAAATAAGTGCAACTTGTTTATAAATATATTCAAGTACGAAGGGAACTGACTAACCTGATGAATTATACTAAACTTGCGGAAACTTGTAGAAAATTTCCACTAGTAGAAAATTTAGTTCGAATTATGCATTTGACATCATTACTTGTATCAAAGTCTATTATCGGATTCTTTTTTTTGTAGTTTAGGCCAAAAATGTTTACTTATATCTAGTACTAGCTAGGTTTTCCAATATTTATCCATCATCTCGTTTTTCAAAAATTTTCAGACAACATCAAATTGGTAAGTAAATATTTTTAACCTTGCAACGGTTGAGACGAAACAATAAACTAAATGCCTTTACTCACAGAATTAAGTAAGTCGAAGTTAGCAAGTCTTATTCAGACTGTAGTTGATCTCGTTTAGAAATAGAACTAAATGATTTATAAATAAGGTTACTTAACAGTATTCGTAAATTGTTGTAAAGAATTTATAAAGCACGGTGACTATGTCACAGCGTGATTTTTAGACTCTATAACACGGTATATACGTAACGATAGCGTGCCCTCTTTGCGCTTGTGACACTTCGACATTCGAGTGCAAAAACGTGTATAAGTAGCTGACACCAAAACCATCAATGTGGCCGAAGATGATTTGGATACCGTTCAAGCGGTAATGACACATATGAACTTATCAGAAATTCTCATAAGGACAATGTAATGAAGGACTGCAACACACGGAGAAAACCGCGTAAATACATACTCAAGCAGTTATTGATCCCTATTCATACTCTACAACATTTTCGTAAACCACTGCACGTGTATTTCACTGAGATTTACGATTGAACACACCCAAATGTCTCCATTGAACCCAACTGTCAAAGAAATGTTCNTGGATACCGTTCAAGCGGTAATGACACATATGAACTTATCAGAAATTCTCATAAGGACAATGTAATGAAGGACTTCAACACACGGAGAAAACCGCGTAAATACATACTCAAGCAGTTATTGATCCCTATTCATACTCTACAACATTTTCGTAAACCACTGCATGTGTATTTCACTGAGATTTACGATTGAACACACCCAAATGTCTCCATTGAACCCAACTGTCAAAGAAATGTTCATAATATTTGTCCCTTATTTAGACTTTTTTATAATTAACTCACATTTTAGTTTGCATTCTTAACCATTCTCATGTACTTATTGCACTTTTGGGTGGCGCACTTTTTTCATGTTTGTGCAAGGTTGGAAACACTTAGAAACTTAAAGCAGTCACATATATCCTCCGAACGTATCACATATCCGTATCTTGATATGTTAGGCTCCTCTACGTATCTCAGGTTTAATGTGGGAGAAAACTATATGGGCTTATCAACGGGTTTCGTTACATAAAGGAGATGCGTCGACGGATCTCTTTGTGGAGTGCGCCAATGTTAGACAGTTAACCAAACTTGACAAGAACCACTGACTCATCTGAGCGGCTTTAGTTGCATTGGTTGATTGCTTGGACAGATCGAGCGCAAAGTTGGTTAGAATAACTGAACGTATTTGCAAGCGCATCTTGAATTCTAGATATGTGATACTTTAGGTGCAAAAATTGTTTGGCAGTTAGACAAAATAGAAAATATTTGCGAGAAAGTTAATCTTGAAATAGTAGACATGTATGTATAAAAAAAGGAGGTATTGTCCCACTTACAAGCAGATTGGAGAGAACCAAGTGACAAGTTTCTCGCAGCATTGAATGAACCGATATAGATAGGACTATTGAAAAATATATTTACAGTCGCATCTGGAAGCCAAATGGTGCAATGTATAGGAACACGCATCACTAATCACAGAAATTACTGGTAATTGAATTGGATCAACAATTTACTTATAATTACACCTGGAAACTAAACCGTGGAAAGCATAGTAACATGGTTCTCAAATCATACTCAGCTTATCCATTTGGCAGTGTAAGAAAACAAAAGTATCTCCAATGGCATACTTGAAGGTTATTCAAACAACACAAATTTCCAAAATCTTTGCAGCATCATGTAAGTTTGGTTGCGACTACAGGCAGTTTTGTTAAAAAGCATTACACTAAACAGTTTGCTCTAATTATAGGGATTCTAAGAAAAGTAAAAGCAAGAGCAGCAAAGAAGGCGTCAGGAAAGGTAAAATTAACCAAAGTAGCGGGATCTACTTATACGATTAGTAAGTACGCTCCGAATATTTACATATTTCATATTTTTGTTGCTTTATCGGATTTTTCTCAAACTTCGCATCTTTTCAATTTAATGTTTCGGAACCAGATTTCAAAATTTGATACTACATATATTTATATATTTTTGGCTTAACGCTCACGTTTATATATTTTTTACTCATTGCAAATATTCGACATAAGTCTGTCGTTTATGGCAAATAATTTCCATATAGGTGATGAATCTGGACACATTGTCTATGAATTTGAATGCGTAATCAGCGTGACAACCATGAGAGCAACTCAGCAACAACTTTCGTCCCCTTGCATCAGTCAATTTTCCTAGGATGTGGAAACGTCGACGAGTTATCACTGATTATATAGAGTACGATATTTATGCTTCAAGCCAAGTGGAGTCTAGGAAGCTTCGTGACACTAACAAAAGATTACTTTTACCTCATGCTCCTGATCTGAGAAAGTCCACACCTAATAATTTCCCTTACTTCTTTGGTCAGGTAAATTTTTGTTTGGCAAATCATTTTTTACTACAGAACATCGGAAAGTAGTTAAAAACACAGTATTATTNTCAGGTAAATTTTTGTTTGGCAAATCATTTTTTACTACAGAACATCGGAAAGTAGTTAAAAACACAGTATTATTTCATCAAGGCTCAAAAAACATTGGTTTGGGATCTTAGGAAAAGATTTTTAGAATAGCAACGATATATCAACTGGTGACAAATCATAGATACCTTCTCCTTTTATAATAGAATTAACAAAATGTTTATTTGGAATCATAGGGGTTAGAGTAGAATCAAAAGGTTTGGGTCACAATCTACAAATATATGCTTCATTTAAAATATCTACAAATATTGTTTTGCAGGAAATGTGACTTTTTAGCTTCAATAGATTGTAATTAAAGAGAAATACAACAGGGTAATATAACAAACATCAATTGACAATGGCTGTGAACAGAAAAATTTNCGTTTATGGCAAATAATTTCCATATAGGTGATGAATCTGGACACATTGTCTATGAATTTGAATGCGTAATCAGCATGACAACCATGAGAGCAACTCAGCAACAACTTTCGTCCCCTTGCATCAGTCAATTTTCCTAGGATGTGGAAACGTCGACGAGTTATCACTGATTATATAGAGTACGATATTTATGCTTCAAGCCGAGTGGAGTCTAGGAAGCTTCGTGACACTAACAAAAGATTACTTTTACCTCATGCTCCTGATCTGAGAAAGTCCACACCTAATAATTTCCCTTACTTCTTTGGTCAGGTAAATTTTTGTTTGGCAAATCATTTTTTACTACAGAACATCGGAAAGTAGTTAAAAACACAGTATTATTGCATCAAGGCTCAAAAAACATTGGTTTGGGATCTTAGGAAAAGATTCTTAGAATAGCAACGATATATCAACTGGTGACAAATCATAGATACCTTCTCCTTTTATAATAGAATTAACAAAATGTTTATTTGGAATCATAGGGGGAAATGATGGTTAGAGTAGAATCAAAAGGTTTGGGTCACAATCTACAAATATATGCTTCATAATATCTACAAATATTGTTTTGCAGGAAATGTGACTTTTTAGCTTCAATAGGTTGTAATTAAAGAGAAATACAACAGGGTAATATAACAAACATCAATTGACAATGGCTGTGAACAGAAAAATTTNGTTGTAATTAAAGAGAAATACAACAGGGTAATATAACAAACATCAATTGACAATGGCTGTGAACAGAAAAATTTGATGCGAAAAATGAACCACGGACAGACAGACCGACATAACA
Source organism: Holacanthella duospinosa (assembly GCA_002738285.1). Taxonomy (NCBI): domain Eukaryota; kingdom Metazoa; phylum Arthropoda; class Collembola; order Poduromorpha; family Neanuridae; genus Holacanthella; species Holacanthella duospinosa. The sequence goes on along the minus strand of NIPM01000178.1, from coordinate 37,622 downwards.
CCTATTGCATAAATCCATGGCTGCTACGCTGTTTGCGATTAATAATGTCGACCTCCTCATGTTGTAATCGGAATTTATTTTCGTGTATTCTTGTGTCAAAATTTGAATGAATCAGATAGTGTTTTTTATTTCATATAACAAGAATTTTAGTTGATTAATTTGACAGTGTTAGGAATTCTTTTAAAACGTCACTGAACGTAAAAAAAAGTTGATTGTGTATCCAATTCATAAACATATTTTATTTAGCATACTTTACACTTCTTTAAGTCGGTATTAGAGAATAATTAAGGCTATGACATAGTGTTCCTAAATTTTTCATTAGTCATTTATATGTACTAGTCATCAATATTTCATAGAAAAGTTCACAAAAGTTTCATAATGTTGTATGATATTTACTTTCTAGTTAACATAACAAGTAAACAAAAGTGGTAATTAGTGGTCTATTAATTTAATCCCGTAGCTTTCTAACGGTTTAGTATGAAGAATATTTTCTATATAAATGATATATTTTTAAAGCGTACTGAAGAAGTAGAGAAATTATGTTATGTCTATCAAATTTTAGTCTCCAAATGGAGGTTAATGCCATAATGAAGTGTAATTTTGCAACATTCCAGCAAAGGTGCATTAATTTTTCCTTACATTTACAAAGGACTATTGTCTCACTCCCAATTTTCTTCTTTCTAGTTACATACGTTCAATTGTGGTTCTGTTTATTAAACGAAAATTGTTGAAAAGATTTTGTGAAAATTTCTTCCCGTTTGGTTTGAAATGATGTCTCTAGAACACCCACTATATACAATTTGCACCATTTTTCAATAAACTTGCCTAAATTTATGTAAAAATCTAATATATATATGTAATTTATTCGAAAATACTTATAAAATCACTTCCTACTAACTATAAAATCAAAGTCAAGAAGATAGTGGAGGTTAATTTTGTGATGACATATTTCTAGAATGTGATTGTATCCAATTAAATCTCCATTAAGTAAAACGTTCCTTAATTGACTCTATAGGTGGAGGTTTTTTTGAATGGATATGAAATTGGCTGTTGATTGTCCTGTGGGAAATTCCCAGAGGAGAGAGATAGAAAGTTTCGTTTACGGAGTAAAGTTGGAACTCAATGTCCCATGAAACCACCTACTTTTCCTTTAAAACTTTTCTGTTTCCTTACCAACCAACTATGGTAGAGAAAATACTCCTAGGTATTCACTTTCCTCATATTTTCCACTCTTTTTGAGAGTTAGGAAGTGAAAAAGTAAAAAATTTATCGCTATAATCAATTGCCGTACTGTATAAATTCATATACAGTACTACCAAAACTCCTGTTCTTTTTGTCCTTGTCATATAATTTTCAAAATTTTGACTTGAAATTGTTTCACTTTTGTAAAGATAAACTTGATTCATGATAGAAAGTTCAGGGATAGGAAATTTTATTAGTTTGAAAGACTTACACTTCGTTAAATAATTATTTGAAATTCTACTTCTATGACAGAGGTAAGATATTTGCTAAAAACCTGTGGTCAAATAAACTTTTACGTTAAAATTTACAAATGCAAGAACACAATTGGCAAATATATATGGATTCTAATAATACCTAAAATTCGAGGTATTTTCTCACCTTCTAAGTTTATGATAATATGACCTATAACTATCTATTTTGGTTGTAAGGAGTTTTTTGTTGAAAAGTTGATTAAAAGTAGATTCTTCATCTCACTCTCTGACTCAGGTAGACTCTAGGATGGGATTGGAGCATTCTTGATTTTTTTTTCTTCTTCTTCCAACAAACACAAAGTTTTGAAATTAAGAAGTATTTTGTGATATAAGAATTTCTGAACTTTGATCAAATTGTGCAGAGTTCAGGATTTTCCCCGGAGGGTTCAAATGACAACTTCCGTCTGTTCCAAACACAAAACCCAAAAAACACTCTTCTTTGTTTACAAAATATTTTATAGAAGAAAGATGAAAGATTTCAAATAGACGCCGACAGACAGACGGTGAGAGTCTAATAACTAGTTTCACTTCTCATTTACCACAGTCGTATAACTAACTATATATCTGTATTACTCAACAAAACTAAAGGAATCAATCATTTTCTCCTGTCAAACCAATAGGAGAACTTCAACTGACTTAGGAGAAGATATACCTTAAAACATTGAATATAGTATATATTCAAACAATACAAAATTTCACAATGTATTATCAAGGAATCACTTTATTGTTCATGAGAAGAATAAAAAAAACGATAAAAAAAAAGATAATTCTTAGTAAATAAAATGCATAAACCGACCGACCGACCCTGCTTGATTGATTGTGTCATTAGGATAAGAAAATGGCTTTGATAAATTTTGTTAGGTCCTTCTATATTTTCAAAGTTCGAATCATTAAACGGTAAAATCAATAATAGGCAGAAAGTCAGTTCATCAAGTACTACAAATTTTTGTATAAAAAGAGAGTTCACCAAACACTTATATTCATTTGAAGTTGAAAGTCATATTTTACGAAAGAAGTTGGTAATATTAACTAAAAATTTAGCGTGTATAATTTGAAATATTAAANGAGAGTTCACCAAACACTTATATTCATTTGAAAGTCATATTTTACGAAAGAAGTTGGTAATATTAACTAAAAATTTAGCGTGTATAATTTGAAATATTAAACTGTTTGCTTGACTCAAATTGCATTACACTCATTCTTATGTCTTGTAATATGTAGACTATAATTATAAGAACATAATAGAACATATATAGAACATAATTATATCTAGATTAATCAGGCGAATTGTTAATTATTCTATTAATTCTAATTGTTCTGGTTGAAACTACTTCTGGTGATGTTTTCATGTTTGCAAGTGTGTATATTGATCATGTCTTACCTTATGATGGTAATGACTTATGAAAAAATAGGTAAGACTCAAAAGTTGTGGAAGTTAAGTGATGATGCGTCAATGGTGTGAAACTTTCAAAGTTATAGCACTTCAATAACTCAGGTTTCAGGGTACAACAAAAAAGACATTTACTCTATTTCACACGAAAACTTTTTTTCAGAGTTCTACNTTTAATTGTTCTGGTTGAAACTACTTCTGGTGATGTTTTCATGTTTGCAAGTGTGTATATTGATCATGTCTTACCTTATGATGGTAATGACTTATGGAAAAATAGGTAAGACTCAAAAGTTGCGGAAGTTAAGTGATGATGCGTCAATGATGTGAAACTTTCAAAGTTATAGCACTTCAATAACTCAGGTTTCAGGGTACAACAAAAAAGACATTTACTCTATTTCACACGAAAACTTTTTTTCAGAGTTCTACCAGGAGTAGCTCTTGAGTAAATTAACGGTCACAAAATTTACTTGACTAATAGTAGGAAAAATATATTTAAAAATACATGAAAAAAGATTAGGTAATGTATACTCTATGAGGGAAATGAATACTATAATAGTCCTACATACTAATAAAATAAACTATAGTTACGGTCAAACCAACCGTACACTTAAACAATAAAAGATTACTGGGATAGAGGTAGCGGTTAAACGGAGAGTCTCTAGGGTGTTTACTTTGTAGGTAATACTGTAACTATGGGATAGAGTATACTTGACGTGTTAAGTCGTGTACAATCGTTTATCATAATCGCAAATTTAATATAACTTTAGATATTCTGTGAAACTTATTTTGTTATAAAGTTTATATTTGCTAACCGCTTTTGAAATTTATGTTGTTAAGAAATGTTTAGTAAAGCCACCTGTGCTAACCAAATGGTAAGTAATCGTTCATATTTAATTTCAACTTGTCCTAGTAACCATTGGTCAATACGACTAGGAAGAATAGAATATTCCGTCTAATGCTCATCCTCGAAACATTTGGACAAAAGTAGGTCACTCCAGTCAAATTTTATTCAGTTTCAAATAGTGTAACCACATTACGATTCACCTTGTATGAAATACCTTTGAAATGTATGATGATACCAATTTAGTTGTTTAAAATTTCTTATTTCTTCATAGTGTTTAAAGCGAATATTTTCATTTTTCTTAGTTTCTATTTCATTTTTGGAATAAATTCAATGAATTCCCTGAGCCGAGCTGAAATCAGAAAAATTTCGCTCTTTGCCGACCCAAACACTAAGAAATCTCGTCATTAATCTCCGAGTGTACACTCCTTTAAAGACTTAAAACTTGAATGTAAGCACATGACCGACAGACAGACACGATGATTATAATGTACTACTGTTGTTGAAGTAGTCTATTTGTAAAAAATAAAGGAAATTTTTTTTTATTCTCACCTAGCTTTTGAAATTGGAGTGATAAACAATGCTACAGTGATTTTAAATAGCTTAAGTAGATTTAGAAAAAATGAAAGGTTGGTTGGATATTAAGTTAAAACTACACTGCCAAGGTAGCATAGAAAAGTTGTTGCAAATCNTGTAAGCACATGACCGACAGACAGACACGATGATTATAATGTACTACTGTTGCTGAAGTAGTCTATTTGTAAAAAATAAAGGAAATCTTTTTTTATTCTCACCTAGCTTTTGAAATTGGAGTGATAAACAATGCTACAGTGATTTTAAATAGCTTAACAACTAGATTTAAAAAAAAATGAAAGGTTGGTTGGATATTAAGTTAAAACTACACTGCCAAGGTAGCATAGAAAAGTTGTTGCAAATCGAGAAGGAAGCATTAAGTATTGTCGATAATGTCAACTATTTCAGTGGGGTCGAATATAGGTTGGTTATAAATAGTACATTTTTACTAATTATGAGATATAGTGTGTATAATGTATGAGACATAAAGCAAATTTCGGGCACAATAAGCACTAATTCAAAAAAATCTTGCGGAGCGCCGCAGGAGATTACACACAATGAACTATGTAACAGCATTATCTAATAAAAAGTTTTCTGACCGTCTTCGCCTTCTTCCAAAAATGGCTAAAGCAAGGTAATGCAATGCTAACCTGGACTTGCNAATCTTGCGGAGCGCCGCAGGAGATTACACACAATGAACTATGTAACAGCATTATCTAACAGAAAGTTTTCTGACCGTCTTCGCCTTCTTCCAAAAATGGCTAAAGCAAGGTAATGCAATGCTAACCTGGACTTGCCACACGATAATGAATGGTAACCTAAAACCCGTCTCCAAATGTCCCAAGAGCATTTTAATCTCATAATCTTAGAACGATCTTAACTAACCTCATTCATTCTCAATAGAATGTGAAAAATAATAAAACTCACAGTCATAAAGTGAAACCAACACGACGCTACCGTTGGATAATTTCTTATATTTTACTAATTTTTTTGGTGTGCATAGTCCAATCAATTTGAGAAAATATGATTTTTTTTTGCTATACTTGTTGGAACATACTTTATAATCAATTCGACAAAATGATGCTGAAAAAAATTCATTTTGACACACCAGTACTCCCAATAGCACTTAACCCTTCACTTATCTTGAACCCCATGTATTTTATACTACACAAACATTTCACACCCTTACCATTCTGCCACAACCCCAATTGGGGTGCACTGCTTGTAAAATACTCACTTATTATACATTTCCTAACATGTATGATCATTGACAATAGTAACAATAGAATACACTTTATTCAACTATTTCATATGAATTAGTTAATTGGTGTGCCTTTTGAGTAAGGTATTAGTGAAAACAACTTCTATTAATGAGCTTAACTAACAATTTTTAACGAAATTCCAAATCTTTTAAGTGTAAAATATTATTCTGATAAAATATAGTTTTTCTCGAATAAAATGAAATGATTGACTCTTGGTTCTTATTTATTAATGGAATAAAAATTGATATTTTAGAAATATTTTGCAGTTACATATCCCCGTTCCCCATTGTCAAATCTCGACCAACTATTATAAAATTTATGTACGGAAGTACTAAATACTATATGGTCTTTCAAAAACAAATTCTATGTAAGTTGAATTATAAAAAAAAGTTAATATTCTAGTAGAAATAATGTTTGCAAGGATCAAACCCAACATTAAAAGATCCGACAAAAATTTCGGAATGGACAGAATGGTAAATAAAATGTTTGCCAACAATGTCTAAATAAACAAACCTTGCAAAAATTGACCTCTAACGTCCATTGGTTACTAAAGTTAACACTACAAGCAATAGAAAAACATGTACATATCAAATCAAATTAGACGGAAAGGTAGATAATATGTTAACCAATGATGTCTAAGCGGGGAATTCACCTTTGACTTAGATAGGTCAACAAATTAATATTACTGTCAGACAAGCCTATCCGGAACGTACCATATTATTAATTCAAGAATTGACTTTGACACTCCTGTTTGATAACTATGTTATGAAGGTTTTTTTATAAACTGTGCTCGATTTTTCCTAAGTCGATTACATTCTACTTTTAATTGATTTTATCAAGAATTAAGTAAACTGTTTGCGTAGAACTATCAAACAGATTTTTTAAATTTATCATTATGATTTTAATTTGGACATGTGAATTTAATGTTATTTAAAGTGTTTAATTTCCTAAAAATTCCATTTATTGCAAAAGTATGAAATGAATTCAAGAAATTAATATATATTTTGTAATTTCGAATTCTGAGAGGCAGCCTGCTTACTATTGTTGCTGTTGCTTAATAACCTTAATATTCCTAGCTCAAAGTTCAAAGTTTCAGATTTTGAAAATCACACAAAATGTTTTTCGAGCTTTTTTCTCATGTTTGAGTATTGTCTTATCAACCAATGATAAAGTAGTTTTTGCTTTCAGAAACATACATTNTGACACAAAATGTTTTTCGAGCTTTTTTCTCATGTTTGAGTATTGTCGTATCAACCAATGATAAAGTAGTTTTTGCTTTCAGAAACATACATTAGTTGTCATGCAATCACAGCGAAAAATTCCTTTAAATAATCATCCAATCTAGTTAAAAGAAAGTATATGAATTACAGCAACATTTCCAAATGGGTATCANAGTCATAAAGTGAAACCAACACGACGCTACCGTTGGATAATTTCTTATATTTTACTAATTTTTTTGGTGTGCATTCATTCAGTCCAATCAATTTGAGAAAATATGATTTTTTTGCTATATTTGTTGGAACATACTTTATAATCAATTCGACAAAATGATGCTGAAAAAAATTCATTTTGACACACCAGTACTCCCAATAGCACTTAACCCTTCACTTATCTTGAACCCCATGTATTTTATACTACACAAACATTTCACACCCTTACCATTCTGCCACAACCCCAATTGGGGTGCACTGCTTGTAAAATACTCACTTATTATACATTTCCTAACATGTATGATCATTGACAATAGTAACAATAGAATACACTTTATTCAACTATTTCATATGAATTAGTTAATTGGTGTGCCTTTTGAGTAAGGTATTAGTGAAAACAATTTCTATTAATGAGCTTAACTAACAATTTTTAACGAAATTCCAAATCTTTTAAGTGTAAAATATTATTCTGATAAAATATAGTTTTTCTCGAATAAAATGAAATGATTGACTCTTGGTTCTTATTTATTAATGGAATAAAAATTGATATTTTAGAAATATTTTGCAGTTACATATCCCCGTTGCCCATTGTCAAATCTCGACCAACTATTATAAAATTTATGTACGGAAGTACTAAATACTATATGGTCTTTCAAAAACAAATTCTATGTAAGTTGAATATGAAATTATAAAAAAAGTTAATATTCTAGTAGAAATAATGTTTGCAAGGATCAAACCCAACATTAAAAGATCCGACAAAAATTTCGGAATGGACAGAAGGGTAAATAAAATGTTTGCCAACAATGTCTAAATAAACAAACCTTGCAAAAATTGACCTCTAACCTCCATTGGTTACTAAAGTTAACACTACAAGCAATAGAAAAACATGTACATATCAAATCAAATTAGACGGAAAGGTAGATAATATGTTAACCAATGATGTCTAAGCGGGGAATTCACCTTTGACTTAGATAGGTCAACAAATTAATATTACTATCAGACAAGCCTATCCGGAACGTACCATATTATTAATTCAAGAATTGACTTTGACACTCTTGTTTGATAACTATGTTATGAAGGTTTTTTATAAACTTTGCTCGATTTTTCCTAAGTCGATTACATTCTACTTTTAATTGATTTTTATCAAGAATTAAGTAAACTGTTTGCGTAGAACTATCAAACAGATTTTTTAAATTTATCATTATGATTTTAATTTGGACATGTGAATTTAATGTTATTTAAAGTGTTTAATTTCCTAAAAATTCCATTTATTGCAAAAGTATGAAATGAATTCAAGAAATTAATATATATTTTGTAATTTCGAATTCTGAGAGGCAGCCTGCTTACTATTGTTGCTGTTGCTTAATAACCTTAATATTCCTAGCTCAAAGTTCAAAGTTTCAGATTTTGAAAATCACACAAAATGTTTTTCGAGCTTTTTTCTCATGTTTGAGTATTGTCTTATCAACCAATGATAAAGTAGTTTTTGCTTTCAGAAACATACATTAGTTGTCATGCAATCACAGCGAAAACTTCCTTTAAATAATCATCCAATCTAGTTAAAAGAAAGTATATGAATTACAGCAACATTTCCAAATGGGTATCANCTTCCTTTAAATAATCATCCAATCTAGTTAAAAGAAAGTATATGAATTACAGCAACATTTCCAAATGGGTATCATGTTACTAGTCAATAAACTCTCATACCTGTCGTGGTAAACTATGTAGCAATTACAAAGTGTTGCGGAGCCAATCATGATTAACTTTGATTGGTTACAACTTTCTTCCCTAATAATTGGATATTTTCTGTCAAAAATAAGAAATAAAATCGGGAACTTTAGGTCAGTTTTACATTACTTCGCACAATGAATGTCAGTATTCAAGACAGTTGAATTAACCATTGAATTGTTGGTCAAATTAGGCAACAAAACCTTTCTAGGCAACATAAATTCTAAAGTAATAAGTTCAACGTTGCACGACCATAAAAATAAAGAAAATAGTATTCAAACATAATAGAGAATTACTGCAAACTCAAAGAAAATGTGAATTGTGAAAACACGACTGATGATTATGACAATAAATAAGTCATAATGTTTTAGAATTTGGGAGATATAAAAATCTTTATTAACCTTAAGTAGGAAGATGTGATTATAAATTATAAATTTTAAGCAAAATAATGAATAAGTATGTCATAAAAATTTTGTCGAAGGCAGAAATATTTTTTGAGTCTAAACTCACAACTTCTTCTGTACTGAATGTGTAGGTATATATTATATGCCGCAACTGACCCTGTATCTCTTCTTCTACTCTACAAAGTGCAATTTTGAATAGCTCTTTCAAAAACACAACAATATTACACATTATACTATATGAATTTCTATAATAATATTTCACAAATCAAATTCTAAAGAGTGGAATAGTTAGTTAATATCAATGTCACCAATACCTTCACTGAGTANAATATTTCACAAATCAAATTCTAAAGAGTGGAATAGTTAGTTAATATCAATGTCACCAATACCTTCACTGAGTATGCCAGAGAGGTAGCGGGTGATAACAAGAAATTGTCCCAAACGGAAAACATCATTTTTTAACATTCTACATGTCATAGTAACATTATAATGTATGTTTTTCTTGTTCGGCATGAGATTTTAGTTTATAAGGCAACGTCTGTAATATTATTGACACTATTGACTTATTTTNAATATTTCACAAATCAAATTCTAAAGAGTGGAATAGTTAGTTAATATCAATGTCACCAATACCTTCACTGAGTAAGCCAGAGAGGTAGCTGGTGATAACAAGAAATTGTCCCAAACGGAAAACATCATTTTTTAACATTCTACATGTCATAGTAACATTATAATGTATGANTGTCACCAATACCTTCACTGAGTAAGCCAGAGAGGTAGCTGGTGATAACAAGAAATTGTCCCAAACGGAAAACATCATTTTTTAACATTCTACATGTCATAGTAACATTATAATGTATGATTTTCTTGTTCGGCATGAGATTTTAGTTTATAAGGCAACGTCTGTAATATTATTGACACTATTGACTTATTTTAACTTAGAATTAATTTCAAAATGGATACTCAAAATATCCGGATAAATACCCTTAAATAATTATATTCAATTATCATTTATACTCATTAGTTGCTGGGAATGACTCATGATTTTGCTTTTTGCACTACTGCTGAAACTTATGACAAAAAAAAGATTCTCGAACAGAAAAAGTTTATACTTTCCCACGAAAAGATAATTATAAATTTGCGCTTTGGCANAAAAAAAAAGATTCTCGAACAGAAAAAGTTTATACTTTCCCACGAAAAGATAATTATAAATTTGCGCTTTGGCAATTTTTGTCATGTTGTTGATGGACGGAAAGACAATGTTTGTATAAATTTTTGCAATTTATGCAAATAAAATTTTCTTTAAATACACCTCACGAATCAATCAATACAAGATGGGTAGATATTGGCAATATTTTTGTAAAAGCGAATAAAAATTACAAAAATTCTCAATATCAGATCTTCACTTTGGAAAAAGTTAACCTAGAAATGGGCTCTAAAATCTAAATTACCATTCAATTTTTCCTAATTTTCAATTTTAGGCTAATGAAATAGACTAAGGAGCAAGACAAGCAATAGCATTAAATTGGTAAAACACCAAAATCACTGTCGTCCGGAATAAATCGGAGAAAGTTACAATTTTCTTGCACTAATTTGTAACAGCTGATGATTTCAACGTAATGGTTTAATTATTCTTATTATAAAATTCAATAGATCAAAGGAAAATATTGGTAAATACTAGCAGTTTCTTAAATTCAGTGAAAATTTTATCTCAAGTATTTTATATTTTGATACGCTTGGAAGAACAAGGTATTCAAAAATTAAATCCAAAATATATCAGAAAGTTAACTATTCACAAAATCTGATAGGCAGTAAATATATAATCCTTTTCTTATTTAGTACAACTAATATGAAACGAAACAACTAGTGTCTAAAATGAAAACAGGATAGACGTTATGATAATTCAACAACTTACACTCTATATAAAATTCAGAAAATTATATATTATATGCATACATACATTATAGATATATTATGTATAAAGTATAAACAAGTTTTGATATACAGATAGAAAAACGGTTCTTTAACAGAATTGTATTTATATGATTGCCACCATTGTATTAACTATTTATACCATAGTCATCAATTTTTGTAACATTAAGCGTATATTACAATTATAGGTTTGAAGACTCTTTTTGTTTTTAATCCACAGTTAGCGAAGTTGCAGGAGAGTATATCATTTATGTGCGTTTTTTAATGCGTTTCAATCTAAACACATAAGTCTCAATTCAATATCACTTTCACATCTTCGCTAGTTTCAAATTTTTCTTATATTTCTTCCTTAAATTCCAAACACAGAACGATATTTATAATTCGTAAAAAAAAAGTGGAAAAGTTAAAGAAACTCAAATCCCCTAGTGGGCCTAACTAGAAGTTATTCAACAAATGAGAACGTTGTTGAAAAAGGATTATGTAAACACAAACTCCAACCACCCGCTCCCACTCTCCATTTGATATCCATCATATTTCCAATGTTTCTTCCAATCACATTATTTGTCTTATTCTCGAAAATGTTAGCGAAAACTCATTTGAATATTTATTTTGCTCTCCAAGATTGTCAGTTGAATTATTTTCATACTTATGCATTCTTAGGAATATGCTCGAATCAAATTCATTCAAGCACATACATTCAAGCACATACATATGACTCNCATACTTATGCATTCTTAGGAATATGCTCGAATCAAATTCATTCAAGCACATACATTCAAGCAAATAGGTGATTAAACCAGTTAGGTTCGAATCTAGTATCACCTAGATTATTTGTGAAGTACATGTGGAGCCAATTATTTTAATTCTGATGTCATAGATAAAAAAATTAAGCTATTGATATGGCATATAAATAAGAATAATTCCTCTTTAATTAGCAGGTAGTAAAATTTGCAACTTATCACTTGAAACCTATAACTTATGAATTTATAAAACATTATTAGTAATAGCTTGGAGAAATTTTGTACAACACTAAATTATAAAACGTGATACAGATAGCACTTAATCGTCCAAAAGTGTTAAGTTATTGCTAAATAATATTTTTAATGGCAATTACTGCCATGACTATTGGCAAAGTACTTGAAGTACTTGCTCAATGTATCCTTAGGTACCTTGTCAAGCACCCTTTGTGATACCTGTCTGGGTGTTTTGTTATTAGTTTTGCTGTTTGACTAAACGATGTCCGCATCGATTTCTTAAGGTAGCTTGAGAATTCATGAAGAGAAAAAAGTTGACTGAATTCTCTATATCTAAATTTTTTATTTATAAGTTATTTAACTTAGGCTTAACTTATAATTGTAGAGAATGGAAGTGAAGCCAGACATAACTTCTTATTCTAGGGATTATGCATTCCAACCAATTTTATTAGCATATAGGGAACATACTTTTGGCCCATCTCCTTTGCTGGAGAAGGCAAGTGTGCTAACAATTATGATAACGTAATTCAAAAAACTAAATGTTGTTTTGAAAAAAGAGTAAGAGTTTAAAAATAGCATTGAATAGTAGCATAGAAAGTAGAAAAAGTCAAGTCTAACATTATTAAAATAAAAGTTGTAATTTCATGAAAATTTTAATTTTTGAATATTCTTTTGAAACGATATAATATTAGATAGATTGACGTTTCAAAAGAAAGTGCACAAATTTNTTAATTTTTGAATATTCTTTTGAAACGATATAATATTAGATAGATTGACGTTTCAAAAGAAAGTGCACAAATTTGAATTAAAAATGATCATAACTTTACTTCTAGTGACTCTAGAGAGTCGATTCTTTCTACAAGATATCTTACTTTTGAATTTTTTATTCTAAAAGTAAGTTCATTTTTCCAAAAAAATTATTTAGGATTTCGTGCTGCTTGACCATAATTATTACCGCACTTACTTTCTGCAGCACAGGGCATAGAGCCAAAAGTCTTTCTTATGTGTTAAGATATTATTTGGTCGGACTGTAAGTATATATAATTGATAGATAACCGTCTAATAACAGAAAATTACATATTACACCTAACAACATTTATCTATCGTACTTTAATCTCATTTGATTTCTGTAAAGTTAGGTGGGTAAATAGGCAGAGTTTACCTCCATAATAAATTTCTGATAATCCGACCATAGAGAGATCGGAATATATGGTTCCTAGTAGCCGATGCTAGGTTTAAGCTTAGACTGAACAAACCATTTGGAAATAATTTATTCGTATTAGCCGATGTCTATATATTGTGATTAAACTAATATAGTAATTTATTACGGAGACGATAGCATAACTAGACGATATTCTTGTTTTAATCTGTGTGAGATTGCAACGTCTGGGGAAACATTCGAATACAACTAATCACTAAAATTTCTTAGAAAGAACCCAATTTCAGATTAGCTTGGCCCAATTACATGTCAAACTATTGTGTTTCTCTGAGTCCAATGTTTCTGCAATTATACAACTGGAAAAAGTGGAAACTGTATAGATGCAAATTTTTCCATATGAAAATGAACAAATCCAACATTTTTATCACTGTGAATTTCTGATAATGCGTAGAAGTTGTCCAGTATATAAAATAATTTTTCAGTATAATCTAATAAAAATTTTGGTCTCCTTATCATACATTTTTTTTAAAGTAGGTGAGGTAAGGAATACCCCAGAGCACAAAAAATGGGTTAATGGATGAATCCCTTTGTTTTAACCGCTCAATTTGTTAGCTTTGGTAATTTAGGAAAAGTTAGAGCTAGGCACATGGCCCCACTTATTTGGGAATTTGGATATACTTTACAGTTGGCCAAAGCAAAACCAATAACTTAGAAATAACTCACCATAAAAACAATCAACAATTTGTTTTTGAATTTGAAGTAATTGTGTTTTAATCGTCCAATTATAACGCTTGCGTAAGTTTTGTCAATCCCAGGGTGATTTTAGGTTGTTTGTTGTCGCTGTATAGGGTGGAGACAATCCCATCTCCATAACATTACGCGAAAAGTTCAAAGGTACGGGACCTTTGCTGCAAAAACTCTCAAACCTCTGATTTACAGGTTTCCAAGATAAATTTTGAAATGTAAATTTATCTTAAAACTTTTGTTCTATAATAAGTGAATAATTGATGGTTATTACCTCCCACCGTTGTTTGGCAATTGTTTGTCAACAAACTTCAGGTACAGAAAAGGTCCGGTATCTTTGAACTTTTCGCGTAATGTTATAGAGATGGGAATGTCTCCACCCTATACAGCGAAGTGACAACAAACAACCTAAAATCACCCTGGTTATTACCTCCCACCGTTGTTTGGTATTTGTTTGTCAACAAACTTCAGGTACAGAAAAGGCCCCGTATCTTTGAACTTTTCGCGTAATGTTATAAAGATGGGAATGACTCCACCCTATACAGCGAAGCGACAACAAACAACCTAAAATCACCCTGGTCAACCCGATTCGAAGTGACGTTTGTCTTGATGCTAAGGCAACAGACACCACTTATTCTTTTTATTAGTTTAATATTATTTTAACAAAAATTAGAACGAATAGGATAGAAAAGTTTCACTATATATATGGTGGGTGGATAATAATTCTAAAAACATTCTAGTTTATACACCCGTTCTTATTAACTTCGAGAGAATACCGTAATTAAAATGATGACACGATTCTTATTGATTTATTGGTTTATTTGTTTTCTTCAAATCATCAACTAAAGATTCGATTTGAACTCATGAAATGCTTATNTATTGATTTATTGGTTTATTTGTTTTCTTCAAATCATCAACTAAAGATTCGATTTGAACTCATGAAATGCTTATTTTTGTAAGGAAATGCTGATGGACGGACAATCTAATAAACCTTGACATCCAAACCACCAGTAGAAATATATCGTAAACACACAAAATTTCAAAGGAAAATAATCGTGCATAAGTTTATACAACTGCAGTGGAGTTTGCATATAAGTGGTTGTACCAGTATTTTTGGAACTTTAAATTAGCACAACACATCAGGAATGTTACGATATAAANTGCATATAAGTGGTTGTACCAGTATTTTTGGAACTTTAAATTAGCACAACACATCAGGAATGTTACGATATAAACTTAAGAGGTGCTGTGTTGTGACTTTGAGGTAGGTGACCCGTAATTCTGAGTGATGACTTTGTTATTCTGAATCGTAGTGTTTGTGTGTTTGGGTATAGAGTCAAATGGACTCACCGAGTAATGTTTGGGTACCTTTAANTTCTGAATCGTAGTGTTTGTGTGTTTGGGTATAGAGTCAAATGGACTCACCGAGTAATGTTTGGGTACCTTTAAAATAGGAGTCTGACAAAATGCTAAAATAAAAGTCACTGACTAGTGAATCTATGATTGTTATTAAATTAAATAACAGAATCTGGAGTGACTTGGTAGATAGAAAATTGAACATAACAATGCTATAAGTGGGTAAATTAATTACAATTAGATTACAAGTAATCGCATTACCTAATCTAATTGCAATTTTGTAATATGTAATTTGTAATTTTTGTAATTCACCTAAAAAGAAATTAATTGACAAATTGTAATTCGAGCGNATTTTGTAATATGTAATTTGTAATTTTTGTAATTCACCTAAAAAGAAATTAATTGACAAATTGTAATTCGAGCGCCACAAAATGAAATCTTATGAAATAGCATTTCAAATAACAATTTGTGAATAACTTTTCCATTGATGTGTGCGATTTTCCATACAAAGTTTGTCGAATAATTAGGAGTGTTATCAATTAATTGGTATTTCTGACTTCAGCATTTAATTATAATATTCAAAATATACCNATTTTGTAATATGTAATTTGTAATTTTTGTAATTCACCTAAAAAGAAATTAATTGACAAATTGTAATTCGAGCGGCACAAAATGAAATCTTATGAAATAGCATTTCAAATAACAATTTGTGAATAACTTTTTCATTGATGTGTGCGATTTTCCATACAAAGTTTGTGGAATAATTAGGAGTGTTATCAATTAATTGGTATTTCTGACTTCAGCATTTAATTATAATATTCAAAATATACCNCGAATAATTAGGAGTGTTATCAATTAATTGGTATTTCTGACTTCAGCATTTAATTATAATATTCAAAATATACCTCCATCATAGATGATTATATGTAAAAAGGTAATTTGAACAGAATATATTGTAATTTTCTGTAAATATATTTATGTAATGCGCAAGGCGTAATTTAAATTGCTGGTCAGATTTTTTGAAGTATTCTTGAATTTTAATGAAGTAATCTGCTTAGCTCTACAGTAAATTATATGTCTCAAAAGATGTTGCTTGGGAATCAAACAGTTGATGTATGGCATCAAACTCAACTTCAGGATAAACCGATGATCCTGACGACAGACTTTCAGGAAACACTAATGAAAGCACCGCGCCGTTAACGCACGTTCACCTACCACTGCTTATTGTTGNCGACAGACTTTCAGGAAACACTAATGAAAGCACCGCGCCGTTAACGCACGTTCACCTACCACTGCTTATTGTTGTCACACTTTGCACTACTACCGAATGCGTCTTCTCTCTTGACTTATCGATGTATAGCTAAGTTTAACTGTACGAAAGTTTTCTATTTCCGGAGAATTAAAAATACCAAATCAGAAATTATTAAACTTCCAGCTCAGAANCGACAGACTTTCAGGAAACACTAATGAAAGCACCGCGCCGTTAACGCACGTTCACCTACCACTGCTTATTGTTGGCACACTTTGCACTACTACCGAATGCGTCTTCTCTCTTGACTTTTCGATATATAGCTAAGTTTGACTGTACGAAAGTTTTCTATTTCCGGAGAATTAAAAATACCAAATCAGAAATTATTAAACTTCCAGCTCAGAAANACTGTACGAAAGTTTTCTATTTCCGGAGAATTAAAAATACCAAATCAGAAATTATTAAACTTCCAGCTCAGAAAATCTACATAACTATAAATTGTTTGGATAGACAATTTTAGAATTTTAAAAATAGAGTGAATGCCAAAGCTACTCCGTTGCATAAACTGACCGAACACCAGTTATGTATGATTATTATGCAAAATTTGTCAATTTTGGACATAGTAAAGTTCTATTTCTTTTGTTTTTCGATAGCCATTGAATTTTTCCTTACTGCGATATAGAATGTGTCCATATAAAATCATTTGATGGGGTCCTAAATAGCAACAGTAATTATTAATAATCCTATTCTTATGGGAAAACGGCTTAGGTTTAGCAGCTAATAATATCAAATTTTTGTGATGGGAAAGTTTTCATTTTTTCTCACACTTTAATGAGGTTAACCTTTAATACCTTACATGCACAAATTCCGGGTGACCGCTTGATTTCGGAGAAATTTGATCACGGGAGCAGAATTCAACTTATGTGAGGTTTACTGTATATTTCTTTAAATCAGTTCAATTTTTACAGACTTTTTTCACATTTATCAAACCAATTGAGTGATTATTTGGTACTCCTTAGCAAAAGTGAAGCACCGAAACGGAAGTAGGCAATCATACGGAGAATAATATCCACTAGTACGAAATCTACTAGTTGAATGACAACTCAATATTTTCATTAATATTCTTTTCCATTTCTCTCATTGTAAAATTTCAATGGAATTGAACATGTTAGGAAGGGAATGAGAAGAGTGTTTCTATACATAATCTTTCATTTCCGAAAGAAAATCCGAAAATTCTTACAAAAGAATCATCAGCTTTTATTTCACATTTGTGCTGTTCACAGTTAGTGGTAGAAGAGCGGTAGCTAATCCATCAATTCATAAATTTATAATTTCTTCCACACGGATAATGTATACTTCAAAACAATCCAATACTTAGAACTTACTTTTGTTTTCTGTACAAATTTNTTCTTCCACACGGATAATGTATACTTCAAAACAATCCAATACTTAGAACTTACTTTTGTTTTCTGTACAAATTTAACTTGCATATATTGTATTCCGCGAACGAATTGCCTGCATTAGCCGGAAAAAAGTACCTAACAGCCATACTAAACCATACTGTATAACAGAATCTCCAAATTTCCAAATCAGATTCTTNCGGAAAAAAGTACCTAACAGCCATACTAAACCATACTGTATAACAGAATCTCCAAATTTCCAAATCAGATTCTTTATTTTAGTGTTCGACACAACTCCAACTCCGGAGTCGACTCCACAAATTTTGGGAGTTGGATTTGGCAACTCCGGAGGGAGAATAAAAATTTAGGAGTTGGAGTTGCCAGCTTCGGAGTTGACTCCTTGCGCGTTGGAGTCAACTTCGATGACCAATATCTCAACCGCGCAAATTTTCACATGTTTTGCATCTTTACTTCATCAACGAACTTCGAATTTGTGAACAGCTTCACACATCAGGGTACAAGTTTAGTTGTAACAGGAACAAATTCAATTAGCAGTCAAATTACCCGATTCCGAACCCAAGCACCGACTACAAAAATAACCGAACTGCTCTGTTCCACTCGACAATGTTTTTCGAGGGCTGGGCTGTGGTGTATTTTTGTAGCCGATGCTACAGACGGTTTCGTGTATTTTGACTGGTGAAATAATTCAGTGTGTTGTCCACATTTGATTTCTCACCTGTCTATTTAACCACAGTTAATTTGGAATATATGGAATGCACAAACGACCAAACCGAAGATCCAGACTGCTTTATTCTACAAGTTTTAAAATCTCAACCTAATATTACAAGTGCCGCTTCACCTGAAACCATTATTGAAGAGCGGCAGATAGTAGGGAGCGTGGCGGGCAGTAAGGAGGGTGGTGGGCAGTAGGGAAGGTGGTGGACAGTAGGGAGGGTGGTGGGCAGTAGGGAGGGTGGTGGGCAGTAGGGAGGGTGGTGGGCAGTAGGGAGGGTGGTGGGCAGTAGGGAGGGTGGTGGGCAGTAGAGAGGGAAGCGGGCAGTAAGTAAGCTACAGTAAACCAAAATTTGCCAACAACGTTTTCAGTGATTAGACAAATTTTCCAGCTCCTGGGTATAAAAGTGGCGTACAATTGGGGGTTGGAAAAATATCCCAGCTGCTAGAATAGTATTGGACCAAATTCGAATGATGCGTGTGGAGTTAATTAAATTCATAATTAAAATATAACTATACTAATATGTACATATTCAATTGATTGACATACCATGAAACTAGATAACAGCACAAATTATAAAATTATAGTGGTTTTTATTAAACTAAAAACTGTAAGAATCCAACTCCGAAGTTGACTCCGGAGTTGGAGTTACAGCTCCGGAGTGCAATCCCAAAATTTAAGGAGTTGGAGTTGTAGCTCCGGAGCTGACTCCCAAAGAATAAAGAGTTGGGAGTTGTGACTCCAGAGTTGTTCAACTCCAACTCCGGCCAAACTCGGAGTTGTGCCGAACACTACTTTATTTTAGTGTATTTTTTACAATAGAGTATGACAAAAATTCAATATAGAAACAGTACTATAATGTTCATGCAAACGGTTATTGAGAATTAGCCCTTACACAAGTATACTCACCCGTCGACTAAACATAATTAAACTCCTTGATACAATTGATGCTTAAATTGTATATAACTCCAGTACTAGCTTGGTTGAAATTTAATGTGATTGAGGTATTCTTAGAAATATAGCTGTAGCCATAGTGAAATTAAAAGTACGTGTGCCAAATATAGCAACAAAATTGGCAAACGTAAGTATTAGATAAGTCTCGATAGTTATTTCACAATAGTTATTTTTATCTGTCTCATAAGTACTTCCTTATCTTACTAAAAATTTATCTTTCTATAAATAGAATAAGATTTTTCTAGGATCTACTAGAATTGTTGCTAACTCAAATGAGTAATTGTTGACTTATTAAATAAATATAAACATTCAACCACATAGAAGTTGATGCCATGAACTGTCACTGCCCAGCAACATATAGCAAAAATTACATAAAGTCAAACAGTGTTGAAGTAGCTTACGTGATACCATTGAAACAATTTAGTCTTTAAATGTACAACTACAAATGCAAAAGTTTGCATAATAGGAGTCTAAAACGTAATACCCAATAATGGAATCGCTGTAGGTACTTATTTATATTAACGAAGTAATAACCCAAACAATTGTATGGCATGTTACAATGGAATATTGTAAACGAAAAGCACCAATTTTCAGCAATAGTTGATGGAGAACGAGTTCGCCCGCAAAGAAGGCTTGAAACAGAGATGAACCTAAAAAATTTGTTCTGTGGTGACGCATCATTCCGTCTTTAGGTTAATCAGACATAATACACTAACGATTGTACTGCAGAGCTGATTGGAAAAATACTGTTTCAAACCTTGACTATATGACGATGATCCAACAGTTATCATTAAGCCTCGGATTTATACATATTTACATATTTTTCTTTATAACCTAATCAACCTAATCAACTGGCACATATTTAAATATTTTTGATTTACTGCACATATTAAATATAAATATTCCTTTTACAGCAAATAATTTTCTTGATTTTGGTAATTGTAGGATGTAATTAAACAATTTTAGCAAGGAACTAACGTGACAACTACAAAATCAACTCAGAAACTGGTTGTGTGCTCCTGAATCGCTCAAACAAATTTTGAAAAGATAAGTGATGCGGAAAGGTTGAAATTTTGAATACAGTATTGATGATTCAATCTAGTACAGTCTGCGACGTTTTATTAAACTAGCAAAAAATTGATTTTGGTCTATGATTCTTACTAGAAAGCGTCCACATCTAATAGGTATATCCCTGATTACTCTACACTCACCAATAAACGCTTAAGTCCTAGCCCTTACATAACTATTTACACATGTGTAAAAATTTACACAGCAAATTGATTAGTAAATATTTACACACACTGTGCAATGTTGAAACTTTCAATAATATAACAAACTGAATGAATAAAGATCAAATTTATTAAATAATGAAAGGCAACGGTGCTCAGTCAAGTGTGTGTAAAAATTTACATAGTGATAGGATAAACTGCGCCACTTGCTGTTTTCTCATGTTAATTCATGTGTAAATATTTACACAGGGATAGGATTAGAGAATAATTTCCCCGCCTAACGTTTTCTGATTATTTCTAGAAAGTTTTTTGGTTTCAGGCTTTGACAAGCTTTGGTTAGATGTTAACATGTGTTTGCGTAGCGAAGATTGGTCGAGGTATGTGGTCGCCCGAGGTAGCCCATAATGTATTTTTTCACGGCAAAAGGGGAAAGCTCAAGTTTGTGTAATTAATTACACACAAATAGGATAATCAGAGATATGTATTTATTTTTTTGAGGCAAAAATTTTTTTTNTTTGTGTAATTAATTACACACAAATAGGATAATCAGAGATATGTATTTATTTTTTTGAGGCAAAAATTTTTTTTGGCAAAATATTTTTTTACGACCGAACGTTGGAAAGTAGATAAAATTTTTGAAATCACTGAGCACTNATTTTTTTTGGCAAAATATTTTTTTACGACCGAACGTTGGAAAGTAGATAAAATTTTTGAAATCACTGAGCACTTGGCGAAAGGTCAAATTTTATATTTTTGGAAAGCGAATTGTCCAAAAGTAATTTCCATACGTTTAATAATGTGCTTCGAATTGTATTTTGATAAACAAATTGAAACAATGTTTTATACTAAATTCTGAATTTTGAAAACAAAAATTTTTTGCCAAGAATTTAAATTTTACATACAAATTTTAGCACATATTTCAAGGACTTGGGTACATATTTATGTTTATAAATTTGATATTTTTAGTTACATAAAATCCGGTTCTAAGTTATCACCAACATGTATTTTTATGTGGTGGGATATTCATCATCTGTGCTTCTCCTCATAATTANCCGGTTCTAAGTTATCACCAACATGTATTTTTATGTGGTGGGATATTCATCATCTGTGCTTCTCCTCATAATTATCTCATTTAGTAGTAATTGCATGATGGTCCCTTACGGACATTTATACAGACATACAGGACGATTATAATACTGAAATGAGTCTAGAGTAGTCTACGGATAATAAGNTTACGGACATTTATACAGACATACAGGACGATTATAATACTGAAATGAGTCTAGAGTAGTCTACGGATAATAAGGTTGACATTTAATTGTACCAGAAATAAAATGTAAATAAAATCTCGGATTACCTTGATTTACTGATGTGTCATGATTTAATGAAAGCTCCTATTGAATTAAAATGATAAATTTTGAGAATATAAAATTATAATATTTGCCTAGACCTATCGACATTCCTCATTATCTATCTGATTTTTCACCAAATTCTTTCTCTTCACAATGGATATATGTGAATATGAATGAGAAGTTGATATAACATTTTGAGACGTTAATGCTCTGTAGACACGGTAAAGGTACTCCTAATGTTAGTTTCATCAACTTCCTGAAATGGTGAAAGTGAGATAGGGGAGTTATTATTATTGGAGTTATGGTTACTTTCTTTTTATCACAACTCTCTCCTGATTGGATTCTCCGTAAAAAGTTTCTCTATTGGGTCTCTTTTTGAGATACCTGATTTTATTTATTTATTCATGAGTCTCATATCACTTCATGATTTTGGTTACTTTTTATGACAGCTCATTCACTTATTTCTTTCACTTTTCCTCCAATAGGAATCCATACAACCCTAATAGCTCCGCAATTCAAAAGAAAATCTCCTTAGGATACGAATGAGAGAAAGTTCATACAAACAAATGTAGATTAGTATATTCAGGCTTACAGATTGAATTTGAATACCTTCAACTGCCAATACCATGTTAGGAATAGTATAAGGCTGTAACATAATCTATATTGAGGAAGATTTTATATTATGTTTCAAATATTAATAGTATATTTGGCACCTGAATTAATGGGCTAGGAAGTGGAAACACATTATGCAACGTCCGACTGCACAACCTAAAATTCATCATGAAACTTCAACGTCTTATACCCAATTACTTTTTATGATTCTATGTAGGCATTTCTGCACGCAAGCTTCAAACTGTACAGTCTTCTGCGACTGTATACGAGAACCGACGGTGCTGAATAATTGAAAGCCGACCTTCTAATTTTAGTTCTTGGGAGAGGTTTTGGGGTTGCAAATTCTTCTCATTTTCATAGTATAAATTTTATTTACATCAGGTAAGAAATATGTTATATTTCCTACAGTTCGCACATGAACATGTACCAGCTAACCAGTTACACTACCNATATTTCCTACAGTTCGCACATGAACATGTACCAGCTAACCAGTTACACTACCTGCTTGGAGTCAACTTTCCATTTGGTTGAGCACTCTATTTTAAAACAAGTATGCCTATGTAGGTGTGGTTAAAGCATCACTATGTTGTGACACAATCATATCTTAGTCTAAAGAATTACTATGTTAAGCTCCAAGCATTCAAACACACTTTACATTTACTGCTCTAATTTCGTTCCTTTACGTTTTTATCAGTCTACAGGGAAAAGCATAAGTAAGTACACATCGAGGAAGTGAGTTAGATGTGAGTTAGCATGGAGTGAGATCGGGGTTTTTAACCCCTTAAATTTCTATACATGGCTTTTGCAGTTAACACTTTCTCCATGTGTACTTATTTCTGCGGACCCCTGTATAATAAAGCAGCAGTGAATTAAGCAGATAAATATTCAAGGGATCATGGTTGCATTAGAGTTGCACATGCATGGATGCGCAACTCTGCCGAAAACTACTCGTGATTTCGTAGATACATTTTGTAAGTCAATGCGGAAAACGGAATGAAATACACCAAACATGTACCTTTAAATCGGTGTAGAAAAAATCAAATTGTGTATCTTGTGCACTACCGCACACTCGTGTATACGGGTAGTTATCTTAGCTAATCTTTCCTTAGTTATACAACACTGTAGATTTTATATTGCTTTTTGGCTTTTTTTATTTAATTGTATGGATAACTCAGGTACATTTCGTAACATGGATAAGGACGATAATAATATTCAGTTCAGAGCAACGACGATGCACAGCCTCCCATCATACTGTGATACATAATAACAAATCGATTGAAAAAAATTGAAATTGTTGCCAAAGAGTCTTGCGTAATTGAAAACTAGTTTGGCATGTTAGAAATAAGAAATGGAGTATTAATTATTATAATATTTGGAGTTAATCGGAATTAAACAAAAAATTTTTTTTGAGTGAAAATTTTTTAAATTTGTATTTTAGATTTATTAAAAAAAAATTTTTTTCAATATTTTTCAATATTTTTTCAGTGTGATGCTGGTGTGGGTGTTGATGGTTTCTTCCATGCTCTCTACACAAAACAAAGTCTGAGATTGGTTTCATTACTTGGAACAGCTTGTTCAGAAGTTACAGAAAGACTCGCGAAGGTCGTCCCGTACTGGAATATACTTCAGGTTATACTTTTTTCTTTTTTTTTTTACAACTTTTTGAATCAATTTCATTAAGAAGAGGTCGTAAAGTTACATTTTTTCAGACAGATTCTTTCATTCAGTAGCGGTCTACCGAAATTACTAAAGCAATTTTGAACAAAATGAAAAATACTTAAGTAGAACCGTAGTATGTAACAAGCTCCTTCCGCTTTTCTGTCTTTTTTTTATATATATATAACAAACGCTACAGCATTAGAAAATGATTTGGGATGTATTCTTAGAAAATCGGACAGTGCACCATGAGATAGAATGAAAAAGTGAAATTGGCTTCATTCACAATTTGCTTCGTCGTGTGAAGTAGGAGTCACTTGAAGATAATAATGTCTCTCCCGGTTCACTTCAAAAAGTCTGTTGGAACAAAATTTTTTTCACACTGGGTTTCAGGCAACAGTCAGATTATGAAATTTTTGTCACTGTTTTACTTGTTACAGAAGCTTTCAATAGCAACATCCCAAGTCATATCTCTAACCTACCTTGNGAGTCACTTGAAGATAATAATGTCTCTCCCGGTTCACTTCAAAAAGTCTGTTGGAACAAAATTTTTTTCACACTGAGTTTCAGGCAACAGTCAGATTATGAAATTTTTGTCACTGTTTCATTGTTACAGAAGCTTTCAATAGCAACATCCCAAGTCATATCTCTAACCTACCTTATAATATAATCAATTTTTTATGAAAACTTTGTGCCCAATATAATTACACATCATTGTTGGCTATAGTACGAATACGCAAGGTTTGCTGTGTAGATTTTTTTACGAAAAAAAATCCAAATCGGGTTTTAAGGGATTTTTGTTAGATTCCATGGGGTTAATCCAAATAAATTTCAAAGGGTAGCTCATAAAGTTGACCAAATAGTTGACACCTAATACTTCCACGAATGACATGTATCATTGTTTAATAGTATTTCATATGACCAAATTTACTCATGAGAATACTTCCATAAAAATTGAAATCTCTAGTCCTGAAGCCCATGTACTCAGAAATGGACTCTTAAATCCTATTCTTTGCGTAATTAATTACACAACACTGGCGGCAGCTTTTTTTTTTTAATTTTTGCTGTGCAATTAATTACTCAAAGGATAGGATTTAGTGTAACTTTGAGTACATTTACGTTCTAATTAACGTGTATTTAATTACACACGAATAAAATTCAACACGGCTAAATTTTCCGATCATTTCTGGAAACTTTTCTGATGCTAGGCTTCGACAAATCTTTTGGTTAGATGTTAACATGTAGTTGCGTAGCGGAAATTGTTCGAGGTATATGTGGTCGTCCGATGTAGGCCATTATGTATTAATTTTTTGGTAAAACAGATAATTAGGACTAGTGGTCACCAAAAACAATGAGTTACCAAAGAGTAATATCATACGAACTAAACTAGAGGTCTGCGCACCATACTTTGAGAATTCTCAAAAAGCAAGTTTATTTGGTTTAAGCGATGCTGATTCCGTAACTATTAATTTTTTTGAAAAAATAATTTGAAGTTTTACCGCAGAGGCACCTGTTCAATTTTCGTAAAATTCGGCAGAATCATAGATCGTAACCTTTGAACAAGAATAGCTAAACGGGGTTCTAGAATTTAAGAATTTTCCCGTGAGCTCTAGAGGTCAAAGAAAGTTAACGTGGGATCAGATTATTATAATCTCTATAGGTCATAATTCTCATAAAGCTAACATTAAACATTGTTCAGGACGTCACAATATTTATGACTGTACTGAGTTTCAAGTAAATCGAACAGGTACATTTGTTGACCCCATGTTGAACGTGGTGACCTTTAGAGGTAAAGGATCAATTTTCAAAGAGTTACTCACATAAGAAAGTTGGTCATTTGAAGTTTACACGATAACAAATGTGATTCGTAGAAATAATGGGTGGCTCAGTTTTGTTCAGTTCAGTTTGTGCGGTGCCCTTCAAAAGTATGTAAGATTTGTGTTTACCTTCATCGAAAAAATATTTCCTATTTCGCTCGTTTTCAGAGTGAATCATAACGTCATAGTGTTTTTCGATTTTTTTATTAAAGCAATATGGTATTGAGTAAAGCCAATGAATTGAGTTTTAATTAGGTTCCTAAATGAAATATAATATGGTACCAACTACTAAAGATTGTGAAAAATGCACTCCTGGACACATTTTTAAAACAGCCTCACTCTTGGTCCATAATATTTTCCGGAAAAAGTCTTGTTTTATAATTATGGCAAACTTTTTTTTTTACAGAAAGTAAATTATTTTCACAAGAAATGGTGAGGATTGAAAAGTAGAGAGATTTTTTTTTCAAATCAGGCAACTAGGGATTAAAGGGTCGACAGCTTATGATGTATTGAAAATTAAGTATTTCGAACTAAACTGTGGAACTTTCTTTGCCTACTGTAGAGTGTCATCGGATTAACTATAAAAAACTACAGTAAATCATAATTTTTTATTTTTTTATCCTAGTTTCTTAAAATATATATATTTGTATCTATTTTTCGATTTTGTGTCGTTAAAAAAATCCTCCTTGNTCTATTTTTCGATTTTGTGTCATTAAAAAAATCCTCATTGCAAAAATAGTAGAACAGTTATAAAACTGAGCTTTCTACACCATGGGCGAAAGGTCACTTCTGGTTGAATTATATATTTGCGTAGCACTGTACAAACAAAAAATTTATTTCGATATATAAATTTCTCCCATAAAATTTTCATAGTTGATTATTATCAGAGGGCGGATATATACTTTCTAAAAAACAGCATTTTACTTACTTAAATACTTGCNGCAAAAATAGTAGAACAGTTATAAAACTGAGCTTTCTACACCATGGGCGAAAGGTCACTTCTGGTTGAATTATAAATTTGCGTAGCACTGTACAAAAAAAAATTTATTTCGATATATAAATTTCTCCCATAAAATTCTCATAGTTGATTATTATCAGAGGGCGGATATATACTTTCTAAAAAACAGCATTTTACTTACTTAAATACTTGCCAAAAAGCGACGAAATACAGATAAAAAAGTATAAAATAATTAACAATACTTTGTTATTTTTGGTAAGTATTTACAATTTTTTTAATTAATTCACTTAATTGAAGCCTAAAAATTCGGTTGTATACTAATTTGGATCATAAAAATCGAACTGTTTGATTTATTGTTTAAGGAATGTTTAATTTAAACACTATCACAACTCCAATACATAAGTCAGATGATTTTTATATAATTTAAAGGAAATTTTCATTAAATTTTTTCTGAAAAAAAAAAGGTTGATTTCTCCAGAAAGTATACCATTATTTGGCGCTCGTGTTAACCGACGTAAAATCATGTCTTTATTATAACTGGGACCGCGAAAAAGCGTTTGTTGCAACTGAAGGTTCGGCTTAAATTTTTGGGTCCCAACTGCACATTTTAGTCCAATTTATTTCGGTCCCTCGGAATTCGCCTTGCCGAAAATTTAATGGACGCATAATTTAGTTTTAAATATACTTCTTTGAACAAAACTGTGAACTTTTACTTTCTGCAGTTTATCATTTTGACTCATCGACAAATTTAGAGCGAATATGAGGGAAATTATTCTCGAAAAACGATTAATACACCAAATTACTTGACAAAGTACTTTTTAATTACTTAATATTCAAAATTACTTTCGAAAGTACTTCCTAATGCCTAAAAACCAAAAATACTTAAAATACTTTTTTATAAGGGCATTCTATTCATCTTCAAATTACATGAATCGGAAAGATACGAAGTTACATAGGTGCAGGTGCAATACCCAAAAAGAAGTAGATAAGTAAGTATCCGCCCTCTGATTATTACCTCTAATGATATTAATTCTTTATTATAATGTAAAATTTTGTAGGTGTTTAATTTTTTCAATTTGAACTTTTGAATACTCTGTAGTCATGAATTATGAAAGCTATAATATTGAACCAAATATGAAATTTTTTTGCTGAGCTTCACTCAAATATTCTTGTATAATACTAACCCTAAAGTAATATTGTAAATTACTATTTGTCTTGGACTACCCATTTGCAGTTACATTATGACACAAGTCATGAGAAAAAGTGAAGGCCTTATGGCCAATGCATTTTGCTAGTGAAAATATTTCAAACTGTGGTCAAATGTGTCAATCCCTAATTTTTTGTTTCTAAAAGTATAGCAGTTTCGGAAATTCAGTTAGAATCTAGTTTTGAAACAAAAAATCAAAACTCTACGATCACTACAAAGCAAACTAAGACAGTTTTAAAAATTGAAATTTTAAGAAGTTCATTATAGACAATATACTACTATTTACTACAAGTGACTGACTTTTCAGATGAATTCAAAAATCATGTCTTAATGGAAAGAATTGATGTTATTGTATCCTTGCTCATCATAATTTAACAACATTTTGCCGAAGTTGCTACACTTCACCTATTAGAAAAATTTAAAANTGTATCCTTGCTCATCATAATTTAACAACATTTTGCCGAAGTTGCTACACTTCACCTATTAGAAAAATTTAAAAGCAAGTTCATTTCTAAGGTAGTTGGTCATAAATTTCAAAAATATTTATTTTGCCATCAAAGAGCAAGGTGCAAAAGACTCTTCCCTTGAAATTAAAATAATTTACCTAATTGTATCAAAACAGTATACACTTGGGCAACCCCTCACTACCAATATTATACGTAAGATTATGTAGTATGTGTACAACAATTTGTTTCNTGTATCCTTGCTCATCATAATTTAACAACATTTTGCCGAAGTTGCTACACTTCACCTATTAGAAAAATTTAAAAACAAGTTCATTTCTAAGGTAGTTGGTCATAAATTTCAAGAATATTTATTTTGCCATCAAAGAGCAAGGTGCAAAAGACTCTTCCTTTGAAATTAAAATAATTTACCTAATTGTATCAAAACACTATACACTTGGGCAACCCCTCACTACCAATATTATACGTAAGATTATGTAGTATGTGTACAACAATTTGTTTCNCTATACACTTGGGCAACCCCTCACTACCAATATTATACGTAAGATTATGTAGTATGTGTACAACAATTTGTTTCATTTTTAACCGTGAACAGTGTAGCTGTGAGATGTTTATGTGATAACCGTTTTGTCTGTCTGTCATGCAACTCTCATTTCAAACACCAAATACATACACTGTTTACAACAATATCCAATTTATGTCCGACACAGAATATTGTTGCATTTCTCTATAATTGCAACCTATGGAAGCTATGCATAAGGAGCCTTATACTCCAATATGTACAACATCACTATTTGTTAGAGTTTCACTTCTTTTGACGATAGTTTAAGAAAATTTTTGTATCCTTCGACCCTATTTTAACAGTTTTCCCTAATATCCCAACCAAACTTTGTGTTAATTTTGTGATAACTTAAGCAGGTATCTATGATTAACCTCCTAATAAAGTTCATGTTGCTATGCTATTCTAAGCATTTTTTCTATGATCANAAGCAGGTATCTATGATTAACCTCCTAATAAAGTTCATGTTGCTATGCTATTCTAAGCATTTTTTCTATGATCATAAACAAATTGTTTTGTGTTACCAACATTACTTTTCATACTAATCTGCTTTATAATGAAACAAATCAAACTGTATTGATGTTATCACTAGAGAACGATGAGGTATTGTCNAAGCAGGTATCTATGATTAACCTCCTAATAAAGTTCATGTTGCTATGCTATTCTAAGCATTTTTTCTATGATCACAAACAAATTGTTTTGTGTTACCAACATTACTTTTGATACTAATCTGCTTTATAATGAAACAAATCAAACTGTATTGATGTTATCACTAGAGAACGATGAGGTATTGTCTCTACATGGGACAATTCGATGCTATTTTTATCGTATTTTCCTATTACCTCTTGCATTGATGCTTTGATCAGAGACTACCATTTTTGATGCTACTTTAGGCATATTATTATATTTTGTCAACCAGCCGAAAAGATTTCCTTCAGCAGTAGTTTCTTTTCCACTTGTTCAGATTGTAGCTCCTCTTTTTCCTCGAATACAAACTCGTCCTACTGCTTGACTTTTGGCTCCGCCTCCTGCACGAGTTTCTCTGTATACTTTTGAAGTTCCTGTACCTCCTGTTTCAGATCATCCTGATACTTTGATTACAGAACCTGTTCAACACATCTTCATTCCTTTCACCTTACCTACTGTCATTCTCTCATCGTCTCATCCTTGACTCTGTTCGCGGTTGATACGGGTTGCTACCCACTTATTCTTATATACCTACAAATATATCGCCATATCCTCCGATCGACCCAGAATCATAAGAAATATACCCAAATTTTGCATATAATCTTACTCCAAAATTAGTTAATTTTATTTAATATTTATTTTACATNTTTGATTACAGAACCTGTTCAACACATCTTCATTCCTTTCACCTTACCTACTGTCATTCTCTCATCGTCTCATCGTCTCATCCTTGACTCTGTTCGCGGTTGATACGGGTTGCTACCCACTTATTCTTATATACCTACAAATATATCGCCATATCCTCCAATCGACCCAGAATCAAAAGAAATATACCCAAATTTTGCATATAATCTTACTCCAAAATTAGTTAATTTTATTTAATATTTATTTTACATNTAAGAAATATACCCAAATTTTGCATATAATCTTACTCCAAAATTAGTTAATTTTATTTAATATTTATTTTACATTATCATTATTACTTTAATATTTGTACACAAATGTACAATGAATTGACAAATTTTATTCCTTGTCTCGTACCCATCATTAATCAACACCGGACACAAGTGAGAGTGACATTTTGTTGCTAAGAACCTATATTACTATAAATTTCCCAAATAGTTTCACTTGCCATTCTAAACTTGTATATGAAATCCAATTATCTGAAAAAATTGGTAGTATAGTGAAGTAATAATTTCAATGACTTGTGAATCGTATTTAAAGATCTTCGCCAGAAGAGTGGTCCCAAATGGAGAGTATAGATAGTCCTTTGATTTTTATTATTATATATATTTTTTTATTAAATTCTTCGTGTCAGATTTTTTCTTTTCACAAGTCAATTTCCCAAAGTATCTGATTAGATTTATTACTCTGAGCACCAAGTGAAAGTAAGTGTCTAAGTCAATTTTTGGGAATCGAGTCAGACGGGGAAAAAATCAGATCACCTTCTTCCATTATTTCTCAGCTCACTTTCTTTTTCATGTGTAAGAAGGATAAGAGTCGAATATGAACATTTCTGACACTCTCACTTCCGCTTTTTTTTCGATAGAGTCGTCTAAGCTGTGAGACGTTATGAAAANTATGAACATTTCTGACACTCTCACTTCCGCTTTTTTTTCGATAGAGTCGTCTAAGCTGTGAGACGTTATGAAAAAGTGCGTCCTATTCAATTAGAAGAGTCCCAATGAGTACCGTATTTACGCTAATTTGAAACAGGATGATTTGGTAACTATACTATCGTTTTTCATTTCATCACAAAATTTTGTTATTTGTCCAATGTTTTTTATTTATTCCAGCTGATAATCTATGACAACTTAAGTGGACAAGTGGTTAGAACCGATAAATAAATAGTTTTCAATTTAAATTTAAAAAATTACAAGCCTATTAGTTATTTTGTTCGAAAAAATTAAATTTTTATTTTATGAAAAAATTTTTTATAAAAAATCATGAAAAATTAATGTTGCTATAAAGTAGGATGAGCTTGAACCTTAAATTGTATGCTATATATTTTTTAAAGATGTTCTTGTATTCTTTCAATTCTCTTGGTACACTAACTTTTAAGAGAGCATTGGCATGAAGAAAAAACACGCTATGTGTGCTTTTTTTTTGTAGATTATTAGGGAAGGAAGATAATTTTTTTTGTGTTCGCCAGCGCTATTGAATGTTATTATATATTGTATTCTAGAAACAATGTAATGGAGTGATATATTATATGATATTTTTGTCTATTGCATATCATATTCCTTATTGTATATCGCATATCATACTGCGAATTGCATATACTATACCATATTGCTAGTTGCACATAATATATTGCATATTTTAGCATTTACATGATACATGGCGTTTCAATAAAAAGGAAACTGACTTTCTGCACATGTAAACGCAAACTGATTAAGATGAGTTTATGTCATACGAGGTTGAACTTGCGCCATGCAAAAATGAATAGCAACTTAACCCCTTCAAGAAAATTTCAATTTCATACTCTTACAACTACCTCATCCACTCTTAATATAATGTGTAAAATAACANAGAAAATTTCAATTTCATACTCTTACAACTACCTCATCCACTCTTAATATAATGTGTAAAATAACAAAAAAAAAAACATAGTCATAACCGAACATAAACGACTTTGACGTTGGATAATTCCCTCTCCTCATTGTTTGAAGCGCATTTTTTCAACCTCAAATTTCTCAACTAACCCCATTCATTCTAAATTGCATGTGAAAAACAATAAGACTCATAGTCATAAGNCAACCTCAAATTTCTCAACTAACCCCATTCATTCTAAATTGCATGTGAAAAACAATAAGACTCATAGTCATAAGTGGTGGACAAGCGCCATTCTGCCGTTTCTAACATTGAGTCACCTATCCATGTTCTTTCAAGGAGAAAACAACTGCCTACTTATATGGCTACTAATGGTTGCTCATCACAAGTCTAATAACTTTTCTCTAGATGTAAATTTTATTCCGTACAGCGAGTTATCTAAACAACGTAGTTTTATTTTCTTTCCAAATTATTATTTATGTAACACCAGGAAATCTAGATGCAGACAAATTTGGGAAATGTGGATTCCCAAAAAACCCACGTCACTCTTATGATTATGAAAATCTACTGTTTTCAATAGCATTTTGTATATTTTCCATCCTTATTACTTTAATCTAAACTGTAAATATCTGGCTCATCTTGAAGAAATGTTGCTATTCCAAAGAAATACCGAGAATGGGCCTGTACACGGTTAGCGAGAAAAGGTTGACCTTACTGCCAAACTAATTATATATTTCCAGATATTCAATTCGTAAAAATGTGTGTAACTAAAGCTAAGTAAGCTGTTAACGTCTAGCGTCCTAAAAATACTTGGCGGACAAGAAAATTTGTCTTAGCACTCAGATTCGGCCAACATGTTCTCAGTTCAAAATATTCGCATTTTTAAATTGTAACTTCAAATTTTTGCGCAAAAAACCTACCCTTTTATCTTGTACACTGTCGCCAGAATGTACCCTCTCCCTTCCTAGCGCGACGAGAATTTTTTTTCTTCCATTCCCAACTGGGTTAAATTGGAAGACCAAGCTTATTGCAATTTAAAAACAGGTTATTAGTTTTAAATATCAAATGAAGAGATTAGTTTCAATTAATTCTTAATCTTTATTAATCGTTCTTGCAAACGTAATAAATTAACAAAAAAAANTGAAGAGATTAGTTTCAATTAATTCTTAATCTTTATTAATCGTTCTTGCAAACGTAATAAATTAACAAAAAAAAATTTGTGATTGTGTTGAACATCAGTTATAAATCGGTTATAAATCGTTTATAAATCGATATGTTGACANAAAAAAAATTTGTGATTGTGTTGAACATCAGTTATAAATCGGTTATAAATCGTTTATAAATCGATATGTTGACAATCTTTACTTGAGGTATTAGTTACGCAAGCTATAAAAGTTTTGCCAATTAATGATATTCAACGAAATGAACATTTCTTTGATGTACCTTTTTTCAACACGAACCAAGAAGTCACCTTAAAAGTGAGCATTACCTAACAGAAACAAAGTTAAAAATCTGAAATTGTTGCTCTATTCTTGTCCGCAAAGATCCAGCAGAAATTCTGTATGAATCTGCGATTTTTCTCCAGAAATTCTGAACAAGAATTTTATGAACTGCGTACTAGCCTTAAAGTTAGAAAAATATACAATATACAATAAGTAGAAAAATATACAATTTATTCAAATTCATGCTACAAGATGGTTATACCAAACACATGATTTTTTCCGTTTTAATTGTTTATTGTTTTTTGCAAATTAACACTTCGCCACGCATATAAATTCCATTGAATAACGACGACGATAAAAGACTCCGTCAACTGCCCCAAAAAATCAGGACAAATATCGAACTTTGTAAGGATTCAAAACACTGTTAATCACTTTATTTTCGTGCAAATATCTAAATGTTCAGTTTTACATTTTAGTGAGATAATTCTCCAGGAAACGCATAGTTCTTTCGCCACCACTGACTCCAACCAATCTAAACAGACTGTACCAGATGACTGGTTTTAAGCTTCCAGCATTGTTTAATTTTCATAAAGATGGTCTGAAAGATGAAAATAATTAAAATTTTAACAAAATCAAAAATAGTTCATCATAGCTGTCCTTGTGGTGGTTATTTGAAGGGAATGTTTAATCAAACTAACACGGTAGTAGTGATAATCGTCTTGAGTTGATTAGAAGACCAAAATTTCGTTCATGAGTTTCTCCTGAGGCAGTGAAAGTCTTAATTTTGTCATTAGGAAGCAAGACAACTTTCCAGTCAGAAAATTCCTCTCTTATTCATTTATTAACCTTCTCCTCAAATTAATAGAGAGACACTTTAAGTACGGATGACAAAAACTTAAACTGAAAGCGTAAGTGAAAAGAAAGGGGATTTAGAGAAAGAGAGAGAGAGAGCTTGTAGACAGGATGAGAGGGAGTGAATTTGAAATTAAGAGTAACAGTCAATAGTACCAGGTGAAAGCTTTCTGAGTAGAAAATCACTATCTAGAAATAAAAGTAGTTGTACAAGAACGGATATAACACAGTGAAGAGAAATCGAATAAAAGACATGAAGAATTAAAAGGATTAAATCCAACAATTTTTGAGTAAATGGATTGAGCAAATGTGAACGTGGGTTTGGACCTTTGTTCCTGCCTTACGTCGTAGTCCTACAACTAAACATTTTCATTATACTTGAAATATTTTGAAAAGTTTAATAAATATATATAAACTATTGGAACAATAGAACCACGTGCAGACTAAATAAAAAGTTGTACTGATGCTTTGAGAGTAGGATAGTCGTTTTTGGTTTTATTGTAACTAGTATGTTTGAACCAGTATACAGGTAAGAAACTCGTATTCATACAATATTTCCGGACTATCGTTTCTTGAAACTATTAGCTAAACCAAAAGAATTATTGTCACAATGTTAATGTTACATATTTATTTGTAATTACAACCGAACAAAAAATTTGTTTGCCGACTGACAGACACAATGATGTTCTGATAATCAGACAGACATGGCGATTACAATACCCTATAACTATACTAAAGTAATTTTTGTGATCTACATTGTAAAAAATGAAAACCCTTGAATATATATATTTATTAATCAAAAAATTTCATAAAGTATTTTAAAAGCAGCAATCGATAATTGAAAACTGAAAAGTAAAACTACATTGAAAGTTATTAAAAGGATCAATATCATTAAAATTTTGATTTAAAATGTGCTTAAATTAAGTTATCCAAGATTCAGGGTCTATATTTAGAATGTTTTCACCTTCTGAACTCAATATAGTCAAAATACTATTAT
The DNA here is from genome assembly GCA_002738285.1 of Holacanthella duospinosa. Taxonomy (NCBI): domain Eukaryota; kingdom Metazoa; phylum Arthropoda; class Collembola; order Poduromorpha; family Neanuridae; genus Holacanthella; species Holacanthella duospinosa. The sequence goes on along the minus strand of NIPM01000178.1, from coordinate 1,615 downwards.
GATGGAGTCGAGGAGATTATTCTAATCAATAGAAAGTGTGTCATATCACAGGAGAAGAGAAAACTAAACTTTTTTGACAAGATTCTGGCTTGGAGCTTTATAGGTCACAAATCTTCAAGGATTTTATGATACCTGCGTTAGGTATCATCAGATCCTAAAACAAATTTTGACTCAAGAAATGTTAGAAAACTTTTCCAGTAATAATTATCAGTAATATCAGCAGCTCAAAATGTGTAAAATTATCTGACATACAATTAATTTTTGATTTTCCCAAAATACATTTAACAAAAATTCACCTATTTATTCGAAAGCGATTTTGTTGACGCAATATCAATATACTAATTTTAAGGTAACCACTCTACTTGTCTTGTTAGGTTTTCAAAGAGTAACTTGTCTTTGAGGAAGTGGGAGTCAACAACACCAATACCTGCATGACTGCAACAATGAACATCTTTAATTACCAAAAGTTAAAAAAAAATTTTTTTTAAGGTTTTCAGGTTTTCTATTTTTTAGGTTTTAAGTAATGAACGTCTTGTCTATTTTCATATGTTAAGTCCGTTCACATCGCTCCAAGTTCAGAGATCCAACTTTCGAATATGAAATGTAGAATGTTTGTGTTCATTAATGTAAATTAGTTAGGTCTAGGTATTCGTGACTTAATTAGATGTCAGGGAACTTGACCTATTTGTGTATTGACAAGTTTATTTATCTTTGTTTTTTGATTATGCTTATCAAACATTTTGACCTTTAAGTTTAACTTAAATTATGTAAAATCATAATATTGGATTTTTGAGATATTTACGTGAATCGACTTTAAAATAGACTGACTTTTATTCAATGTAGAGTTCTTGAATATATAGNTAGTTAGGTCTAGGTATTCGTGACTTAATTAGATGTCAGGGAACTTGACCTATTTGTGTATTGACAAGTTTATTCATCTTTGTTTTTTGATTATGCTTATCAAACATTTTGACCTTTAAGTTTAACTTAAATTATGTAAAATCATAATATTGGATTTTCCTTCAGGCGTCTCTAAATTTTAATCTCCGACTAATTTCTTCCTACTGCGACCTCAAGTCACATTCTGCTTAGATTGTAACATAGCGTTAAAAAAACGGTTATAAATATACCTAGGTTAAATTCTCTGCAAACGAGAACTTGGGTCTCATACGAGTGGTAGAGTTGATCATACAAAATTTGTCTTGAGTCTAAAAATTCGAACTAATTGCAATTGTATTTTGTAGAATAAATCATTTGTTCTTACATCATACAGACTAATCTGAAGCTGTTTGTCAGAAGTTAATTTTCTCCATTTTTTACGTAGCTTGCACTATATAACAAATTAGGGATCCAGATTAACAATTGTGGTTTCCTTCAAGTAATTTGCACCAAACCGCAGGCATCGCTAAAGTTAAATTCAGGGTCATCTGACGAATAAACCATTCAACTTCTGGTGACGTTGTGATGAGAAAAGTCGCTCTACTTCACTCCCAAAACATGAATATGTAACCTCCAGAATTTTCAAAACGCACAATCCAATATGTTTTCTTGTGCCCTACCACTACTGTGAAGTAAATTATGTGACTATTTTTTATGAATTTTCTGTCACTATTTT
>NIPM01000177.1:13751-390818 GCA_002738285.1 Holacanthella duospinosa | reverse complement strand
AGTAAAGTAAAAAGTAAAAATTTTATTTAATAATACACACAATTATAAAAACCCACAAACAAAGAAGGATAAACGAGATTGTTTTGTTAAATACAATAAGTTAGAACACTCGTCACTGCTGCAAGCGGCACAGTGGGCTACATTCTAAATTGGGCGGTTTGCCTTAAATCCTACCGATTGTTGCTTTGTAAAGAAAGCGACCGAAATTGAAGTGGAGATAATTACTAAAACTTTGACTTAACACACGTGTCTATCACTCCAGGAGGTCTTTCATTTAAAAAAAAATTAAATTTTTGGCATCAGATGCAAAAAGTTTTAAAAAAATTTTTTTTTTTTTTTTTTTTTTGACTTTTGGAAGCTATTTTTGAAAAACATCCTCAGGAATCATAAGGTACCAGTAACAAAGTTCGGATGTTTATGTAAACATTGTAAATTTTATTTTACGTTCGGTCATCATCAATAAAATTAACATTATTTTTTAACAATGCTAATAGACCTTTTGGCAATTTGGCAAGTCTAAAATTAAACAATAGTTAGTAAATTGTTCTAAAGTAATGATAGTCAGTATTGAATTTGGTACAGCAATAGTAACCACAACGTCTGTAATTGGTTGAATATTTAGCTTTACTCAATATCAACCTATAGTGCAGGGTGTTTAATCTTTTTTTGCACCCTCTTTCTTCAATTTCATCGTAGCTCCTTCCACCTCATGCTGCTTTCAGCAAAAAAGTGTGAAAAAATGACGTCATGCTTTCTAAGGTGCAAAAAAATGTNAAATGACGTCATGCTTTCTAGGGTGGAAAAAAATGTTAAACACTCTGTACATAACTTTAAAATTTTCATGGTCTATGAAGTTTAGGACTTTACAAATGAGCCTGTATTTTTCAAGATCATTAAGAATGGCGGTACTTTTGAGTAAGTTGATTCTAACATATGTCTTAATAGTATTTAATTTTGTTCAATCATTTCCGGACTACAAATTTCTACCAATACGTTACACTAGAGATGACATAATGAAAGATCATTATGCAATTCAACATGGAATATGGAATGGCTACAACTACAACACTCAAAAAGTAATAACTAAAAGTTTTTAATTTTTTAGTATAATTTTGAACTAATAAATTTTAATTTAATTTTTTTTTTACTAGAATCCAAATTTTCCAATGTCTATCCCTGCTGAAAATATTAGAATTTTTAAAATTTATAGTATTAGATACATGGGTACAGAAGAACGGCGGGAGAAAGTGGAGAAATGGAAAGTAGAGATTTTAAGTATGGAATCTGTGAGTCATCCATGTATCTTAACAATATGTAATTGTAAATATTATTTTTGAAATTAGTGCCAAAGACATTGTACTATATTTCATAGGATTTTGATGATTTGAAAGATATACAAATTCTTATGTTGAGCTTATTAGAAAGAGGTATCTTTGTCAAATGTTTTTGGATGAAACCAGTTCCCATTGATATGTATCAAAACTGCAGTCTTCATGAATTAAACAACTTGATTACTCAATTTTAAAATTTACCGCCTAAATACAACCTTATTTATTATAAATTATGAACTATGAGAGTATTGTAATGAGTACCAACCAACTGCGCGCAAACGCTACTTCTAACTTTGATTACTTAATGTTGTAATTTTTAGTTCTTATACACTCCAACCAGTATTTTTGTAACCACTGGAAGTTACTTTTGACCCATGCTCTTTGCTGGGTTTATTATTGTCAATTAAACTCCATAAACTAAATTTTTTTTTTGGTGATAGTGTTTACGATTTTAGAAAGATTATGCAAAAGTAGAGAAGAGATTTTTTTTTTAATCAATGTCTCTGCGACAGCTAGAAAAAAATTTTACAAAATTATAATTTCGAAACATTCTTTTGGAACACCTAACTTCTCATGTACATGATTCCAAAAAAATGTCCCGAAATTACAATTTTTTTTAAATTCTTACTTTTTTCTAGTTGTCACAGAGATTTGATTAAAAATTCCTTTTCTCTACTTTCGAATTATCTTTCTGAAACCATAAACACTAATAGCGAAAAATAAATTTTGGTTTATGGAGTTCAATTGAGAATAATTTATGTCACCATGCTTTCTCGAACAAAGAGCATGGGACAAAAAGGCGACATNTTGCAAAAATACTGGTTGGAGTGTACAAAAAACCTTTGTAGTACTAAAAATAAATAAAATATATGGTAATGGCTACGTAAATTTTCAAACCAAGTGTTTGTGTTTTTCTACCTAAATGTTTCCATTGTTCTATTAAAAACATGAGTTTCATTAAGCTCTTTTCATTATTTTAGTTTGAAAATCTTGTTTTATTGTTAACTTGTACAATAATTTTCTTTTCAACAGACCATTTTGGAGTGTTTAAAAACACTTTTACAGTCCCTCTTTGCCTTGTACTCTTTCCGAATAATGAAGAAATAAATCATTCAAACAACAAAAANAACACTTTTACAGTCCCTCTTTGCCTTGTACTCTTTCCGAATAATGAAGAAATAAATCATTCAAACAACAAAAAGGATTCTTACACATTTTGTAAAAAAAAAAAAAAAAAAAAATTTACAGATAATCACTGAAAAGTACGCCAAAAGATTTAAGTCTGAAGCTAAAGAAAGTATTATTTCATTGTGGTGTGTCGGTATGGGTCTAATAAGACATTTCTATTACTACACGGCCCAACCNAACACTTTTACAGTCCCTCTTTGCCTTGTACTCTTTCCGAATAATGAAGAAATAAATCATTCAAACAACAAAAACGATTCTTACACATTTTGTAAAAAAAAAAAAAAAAAAAAAATTACAGATAATCACTGAAAAGTACGCCAAAAGATTTAAGTCTGAAGCTTAAGAAAGTATTATTTCATTGTGGTGTGTCGGTATGGGTCTAATAAGACATTTCTATTACTACACGGCCCAACCGCCATGTCATAAATCTTACAAGTTTGTCAACGACAACTTAACTTTATGGTTTTCATATTTTGAACATCTTTTTTTTTCTTCTTTTTTTTTCAAAACAATCACATTTATCTAGAAATGTACAGAAATGTCTATTGTTCAACAGTGTTTTTCGAGTTAGTAGTGAAATCAAGAAGTTCCAATGCGGTAGAGCGATTTATAGTGGGTAGTAAACTAATAAAATCATTAGAGTTTTAAATTTTTGTCTAAAATTCTGGACCGCTGGATCATTTCCTAAGCTTTACTTTTAGAAAATACAACAATAGGGTATAGGACTTGGTAATAAACACATCAGACATTACATTTTTAGTAATAATCGCTGTCATTGGTAACTTGGCGACAACTTAGCGAAGGAAATTATATGATTTACAACATTTACAATTTTGGAGGTCGTAGTCAGGGTGGTCAACCACCTCTACCGAAAACCGCGTCAGTTTATGAAACTAAAAAAAAAAAAAAATTTTTTTTCGATAATAATTTCAAATCCAAGGTCATGGATGACTGCTCATTGAATAATAAGCCAGTTGAGATTTGTCTACAATTTGAAATTAGACAAATTTGACAGTAAAACTTGTAGATTAACCAACCAGAAGAAGAATCCCTGGAGTCTAATAAAAAAAATTATTGAAGAGGATAGACTGCTGTGAAAAAAAATTTTTTTTTTGTTCTGGAAGCATATGCTACACAATCCCAACTAAATTATTTTATCCTTGACTAAAATTTGAGTAAAAATACTCCTCAAATTCTGAAAAACGTACTTGAGAATCATATACTTTTTATATAACTCGTATGTTACTATGTAAATCAGAACGTCGTCTCAGAGCTCTTATTTTTATTCTGAACCTTTTGTTGCTATGAGAAACTGTATTTGAGAAGATAATAATAATTGGAATTTTTTTTTTTTGAAGAACTTATAGTTTTAGTAACTGACGAGATCATCATTTTCTCTCATGTCCGTGTGTCCTCCTTGTCACTTGAAAAATCCTTCTAAATCGATCATTTTTTTTTTATTAATCGAGCGAAGAGTGTGTAGAAGTAAGTAGTGTGTTCGTAGAAGGCACGGTATACAATTTTACTCTTTTGAGCTTCAGTGCACAGCAAGTGACTAATGAGCTCTATTGTATAAGATTTTACCAATAGACGGGGTTTTTGGTCAAGTGGACTATTGGTCACGTGGCGGTAGTAGACAGTAGTTTTGTTTTGTCAATTCTCTTCTCAATAAAAACTACTCTGTTCTATGTTGTAGTTTTAGTTTTGAAGAAGATAATATATACATAAATTGAATTTATTTATGATTTTATAAAATTTTTTAAATATTTTATGTAGTATTTACTCATTTTTTGACTCACGACCAACGGAGCTGAAGGGGGTTATACGAACTTTTTGTCTGTCTGTCTGTATGTCTGTCCGTCTGTCTTGACTTCAAGATAAGAATAGTGCTAATGTTTAAACTTAATTTCTTATATGTTTTGTCTACTATTTAAGCATATTTTCTCTCTTTTTTTCTTAATATAAGTCCTAACTGATATTGAGAGTGTGAAATTTTTGTAAAAATTTTTTAATTTTTTTTTTAGAAAAATATATAGTAACTGATTTCCTGTTTATGTCACTCGACCCAACCTTGTCGCATGTAAGTATTGAGTTTAAGTTAATAATTAATGAGACTCATTAGAAAGTGTCAATGATAGTTAATCACACCATGTCCCTCCTCCCTCTCCCTCTCCTCCCTATCAACCGCCTATTTACATGTCAGATTTTTAAACAAATCTCAAAAGGAAATTAGACTCTTCTCTCAAACCCCTCAAATTGTGGATTCGGTGTATTAATGTGTATCTAACAAATAGAAGAAAAAAAATTGTTTCATTTTTTTTCTATTTCTTCATATATAACTGGATGTCGGTTGTGTTTCATTAATCAAAATGAGTTCTACTTCCTCTCAAACTATTGATTACTTTATGAGAAGGCATATTCGAGATCCAGTGGATGAAGCTAAAAAAAAAATTGTTTCATATTTTCTAACAATTGATTTCTGTCTCACTAATGTGAATCCACTGCCGACTTCTGATAAGTCATTTATTATTAAATATTTCAGTATAACGAGCTTCTCTGAGGCAATATTTCATGTCATTTTGATTTTGTCATGGCTTTTTAGGATAAAAATATATATATAAAAAAAGAGCAACAATATATTAACTAGTGGTTTTTGAAAAGTTAGACTCATCCACTGTGGAACGAATCAGACTACTAATTATGTAAAAATTCAGGTGGAGTTTACTATAATATACTATATAATATTAATTTTTACTAATTTCAGGATCATTGTCTAATTAATTCACACATAAAACGAATAATAATAAATAGTTCACATTCATTAATATTTTTATCTTCTGAAGGACAAGGTTTTTATTTAGTTTTTTTTTTCTTTTTTTTTTCCTTTTTTTTTTTGCAAGTAGTAAGGTCAGGAAACTGAATAAATTTATTATAAATTTTTATTGGTTCCTGTATACAGTGTGGTATTAAGTTATAAATCCGATGTGATTCTATGATATATATGTTTACCTTCACCTATTTTGTTATCTCTATAGGATTCAACCCTGATTCTAACAATGTAATAAAGTATCCAATAGCAGCAGGTATAAATTATTTGTAAAAATAGAAGCAGGTATAAATAATTTGTATATTCGCAAACTTGAAATTAGTATTGCAAAAAATTTTTGCACACGAAAAGCAGTCAAAGTGTTAAAGTTGTCTTGTAGTCGATCCTGGAAGTCTTGTTGCATTTTTTTTTCTCATTGTTAAAAAGTGAAAATGTCAATTTCCAATTTTCTGGTGCAATTTTTATTACTACTTGTTGCCATTTTTCTGCTAGTTTCAACCACCACGCTTTCAACAACCTCAGACGACATTCCTAGTATATTTATTTTTAATCAAATATCAAAGTTTCAAAAAATTTTACTCAATTTTTATATATATATATTTTTTTTTCTACAGAACGAAATTGCAAATTTACGGGTTGCATAGTACGAACTGAGACTCCGTGTAATGCCTCTGTTGAAGATTTGAAGAGTTCATTCCATTGTTACACAGAATCCGTGCACGATGGACAGCTTAACTACCTTTGTTGCAAAAAAGAAATTTATTAGGACCACTTTTACAAATCAAATTTTGAAAAAAACATGACATCCTTTATAAATTATTATCCGATTGTACATACATTGCCTAGGGTCATAACTTTTATTCATAGTTGTTAAAATCAATAGTTTCTTTTGTACAAATTTTTACTAATTACTAAATTAAAGTATAGGATTATAGGTAATTTACAAATTATGTATTCCATCTTCTTTGAAAGTAATAAGTTGTAAAGAATCTTGAGATAATAGTTTAATTTCATTTAGAACTTCATCAATAAAATACTTGACTTCTACTTTAGATAGACATTTCTCATCGGTGATGACACAGAGACGTATTTTATTGTTGTAGGTCACACTAAGGAGTCCTAGTCCTAAGAAATAGAAACAAAAAAATTAAAAATATAAAGGTTTTATTCCTAAAATATAACTTTTAAGGGGTCAACGTGTCCTTACCTGCAGCAGTTAGTAACGGCATCCAACCGGCAACGTCATTGACCTCACAATCCCAAAGTTTAACCATCTCAGAAGCCCAAGGTACGTTACTGTATATTACTGGAGTCCTTGCTCTACTCATCAACAATTGAATCATAAAAACTGGTAATTTTCCAAATATTTGAAACACACTGTATGCAACAAGACCATCGGGACTTTGTACAAGTTTTCGCATTTCTTTTTGTGTTGTTGCAAGTCTCGTTATTCGATTTTCATTTCTTATCACCTTGGATGTAAAATTGACAACAGTGAAACGATTTCTTGGATGTATATCAGGATATGGAAGAATAGCTCCAACGAGACCAAATGATATAGACTTCATCGACACAGATGAAACTGATGAGTTTGATCGTTTTTCAACAAATGGATACCCTTCGTCTAGTTTTTTGAGTGCTCCAATAATAGCTGATGATAGAATTGCTGGAACACTCACTCGAGTTTTGTCTTTGATACTACGTATCATGTTGAGATCCATTGAAGGAGACCATGTAAATGACTGTTTTCCAGAATAATTTTTCATAAGAAATCGACTTTTGATACGAGAAGCAAAATATAAACTTTTGACAACCGTTGTGAGGCCGAAGAGTACACATTTAGCTTTGTAAAGTAAATGTTTCCAAGCGGACGTTTTGATTGGTGCTGTAGGATCTAGAACGTATGGGAAACTTCGGTTTGGTTCTCCCATACAAGTTCCTGCCATGAGGAGATTTGAACAGCCATCCTATAATAATTAACAAAGTCAACAATGAATATTTTTTTTTTTTTTTGAGATTCGAGTATTTCTATAATTAGCACCATGAATGCATGATGAGATCGGTAAATCCTTGCGGATCTTTGAGGTATTTGAATACCGTTAGTAGATCCATTGTTGTCGTACATAAATCTAGGGACAAGGATCTCTTCCCATTGGGGCTGTCTGTCATCCATGTCCGTTATCAAGGTTGACATGTACTTCAAAACTTGAGATTCTGTTACAATTTCTTCTTCGTTGTCATAAATAGTACGAATATGATTAGAAATATTAAAATTTTTACATTCTTCCCAACAATAGTAACCAAATTTTGTTTTAAAGATTTTTGTCAATTTTTGAAATGGTTTACTTCCGGTGGATGAGTCTATGTAATGGAGAACTTTGTCATTATAATTTTTTTGAAAAGTGTCAAGAGACATGCGCGAATTGTAGACATAAAGAATGATAATATTTCGACTGTTTCCAGGTTTTTGAAAATCCCAAATCCCATCAGATCCTTCTGAAATTAGAGAATATTTGGGATGTTCGGGATTTAGTGACTTGATATAAAAAATTATAGAAATGACTAATCGCACACTCCCGTTAATCAACCAAAGGACAAGAAGTGTCGGAGTAAGTGAGACGGTTAACAAAACTGACACAAGGAGTTCAAGGACACTACAGAGTACAGAGCTGACCAATGACATGACACGATTAAACTTAGATTTTGTCATTTTATAGTCTAAAATGGCAAGAATTTAGTAAGGTTTTCGTGAAGAGATAATTTTTTGGATCTGGCAGTAGACCGTGCTACTCAGACACTACTAAAACTTAAAGTCCAGTAGGATTCATTGTTCAAGCAAAAATTAAAACAGTTATAAGGTTGTCTGACCATCCTACCATAACATTTTTAACAGATATGATAGAAACCCTTGCCTAGGACAACAATGGAAACAGTATTATTGTCTTATGCTGTCAACGACAAGAATAAAATTGCCAGCGGGGAAAGTACAAATTCATCTTCCTTCTTTTACTATATAAACTTTTGACAGCAAATACATATAATTGCATTTTGCTGATGGAGTTGTAACAATTGAATTTTATTAAGACTCTCTACATTAAAAGATTNTCCATTTTGCTGGTGGAGTTGTAACAATTGAATTTTATTAAGACTCTCTACATTAAAAGATTTACCGAATATTAACCCAGAACGGGGGGAGCTGGAGTAGGTTATGCGATTTAAATGTCCGTCTGTCAGTCTACTCATCTTTTACACTTGTTTGTTAAGTTTATGAAAAATAAATAAAATCCTGAGCAATTTCATAAATTTAATTTCCATCATAAACAATACTGTCTTTTGGTATTGAAATTTTGGCAGTAATTGAGTTGGTGAAAGTGCAAACGTACTCAGATTTTTTAACTTATGGTTCTAAAGTCAGTTTCGCAAAGGTCATCATATATAGCGTCCGAAATGACTTCAAATGGGAAGTCCCGGACGACAAATATAGCATCTATTTCCAATTTTTTAGTAGACAGATTCAGTTTTGCGTTGGAATTGATAAATTTTTGTATTGATTTTAAGATAATTAGAATATCTACAATTTTACCATTGCTTTCGGCGATACAATTATGTGTGGNTTATGGCGACCCTTGCAAGACTGACAATACTATATAACATTTGAGAACCATTTTGAATATTTTGAGTTCATACACATGTGGCTGGTTTCTGTAATACTTGTATAACTTATTTACTCAGATTATTTGACCACCACGAATGTAGCACTAAAGTTTTGTTTCATGAACCAAAGCTAATATGAATGATTTAATAAATTTTCTAATAATTAGCATTCATGAGTTGTAACTAAAAAAACTAAAAAAACTTTTTAACTTCATATTCATTATATACGGCAATGACATTTATGAAGTTGCCTATATATTCATAAAAGTTACCCACTGGGCAATTTTCATTTTCTCTTTACTACAGTTTGCAAAAATTTTGAGTGCTATTTATACAGGATACACGTGTATTTAGTCATTGCAAAATTTTAACACAAATACTACTAATTCAAGAAACACATTCTCCGAATTGATTTTTTAACCACCTGACTATAGTTTTAGAGCTATTTATAAGGAACCGGGTAGTCTTCTTTGGAATTAATTTCATAGTAATTAAATCTGATCAATTTTCATGTAATTCAAAAAAANGGAACCGGGTAGTCTTCTTTGGAATTAATTTCATAGTAATTAAATCTGATCAATTTTCATGTAATTCAAAAAAATTTCGGTTATGTAGTATAATTTTTGCATTTCAGTTAAAAAAGTACAGATCTACTAAAGTAAGAAAGTTTCCGTGGTCTTTATGAGTAAAGACATTTGAGAGTGACTCAGTGTGTTTCTATTGATAGAAATCTCGCCAAATTCGATTTTTTGCTTAATATAAATAAAAATTATAATGGTATAATTAAAATGCAGCAAAGTGTATTAAATTTTTCAGTTACTATAACAACATTATTTAAGGTTTGGCTATTTTAAGAACATTTTTTTGTCTTATAAAACATGAATCCATGAAGTAATATTAGAAATAATGAACCAAAACCAATTATGAGAGAATTTTAACATACATACAGGGTGTTTAATCTTTTTTCCACCCTCTTTCTCCAATTTCATCGTAGCTCCTCCCACCCCATGGTGCTCCCAGCAATAGAGTGTGAAAAAATGACGTTATGCCTTCTAGGGTGCAAAAAAAAATGTTAAACACCCTGTATATGGTTTGACCCTGTTGTGTTTTTGTGTTTAGACAAATGGTCAATTGAATCTTTGAAAATATCTTTTTTCAATTTTTCAAAGTTTAAATTTTCGAAACAAAATGGATCGAAAAAATAAGACTTTTTCAATGATACAATGGTTGTATTCATTGAGAAAGTAACAGCATAAATTTCCCACTCCAACTAATAATCNCACTTTTTCAATGATACAATGGTTGTATTCATTGAGAAAGTAACAGCATAAATTTCCCACTCCAACTAATAATCTATAAGTTCAACGATACCTCGAAGGCTACTTCAGATAGTCTCTCAAGGTTTGAATTTTCCCAGACAATGAACTCATCATGGATCATAGGTTTGGCTATTGACTTTTGAAAACTATATAAGAATATTTTGAAATATTATTATCTGATCTAAAGTGGGCAGTTACTGGCCTTGACCCTTATAATCAAATTATACCCAGGGAAATACTAGATACATCTCTTGTAAGAATTTAATGNGTTACTGGCCTTGACCCTTATAATCAAATTATACCCAGGGAAATACTAGATACATCTCTTGTAAGAATTTAATGCAGGGTCATCAAAATTTACTCAACTGTTAAATAAAATTGACTGAAAAGTACTCAAAGTCGAAAAGCTTTGGTCAGAAACGGAAGTGTGTAGTCCTACATTTTAGATTTATTAACCCGGGAAAGATTCAAAATGAAGTAANGGAACCGGGTAGTCTTCTTTGGAATTAATTTCATAGTAATTAAATCTGATCAATTTTCATGTAATTCAAAAAAAATTTCGGTTATGTAGTATAATTTTTGCATTTCAGTTAGAAAAGTACAGATCTACTAAAGTAAGAAAGTTTCCGTGGTCTTTATGAGTAAAGACATTTGAGAGTGACTCAGTNGAAAAGTACAGATCTACTAAAGTAAGAAAGTTTCCGTGGTCTTTATGAGTAAAGACATTTGAGAGTGACTCAGTGTGTTTCTATTGATAGAAATCTCGCCAAATTCGATTTTTTGCTTAATATAAATAAAAATTATAATGGTATAATTAAAATGCAGCAAAGTGTATTAAATTTTTCAGTTACTATAACAACATTATTTAAGGTTTGGCTATTTTAAGAACATTTTTTTGTCTNAAGTGTATTAAATTTTTCAGTTACTATAACAACATTATTTAAGGTTTGGCTATTTTAAGAACATTTTTTTGTCTGATAAAACATGAATCCATGAAGTAATATTAGAAATAATGAACCAAAACCAATTATGAGAGAATTTTAATATACATACAGGGTGTTTAATCTTTTTTGCACCTTCTTTCTCCAATTTCATCGTAGCTCCTCCCACCCCATGCTGCTCCCAGCAATAGAGTGTGAAAAAATGACGTTATGCCTTCTAGGGTGCAAAAAAAAAATGTTAAACACCCTGTATATGGTTTGACCCTGTTGTGTTTTTGTGTTTAGACAAATGGTCAATTGAATTTTTGAAAATATCTTTTTTCAATTTTTTAAAGTTTAAATTTTCGAAACAAAATGGATCGAAAAAATAACACTTTTTCAATGATACAATGGTTGTATTCATTGAGAAAGTAACAGCATAAATTTCCCACTCCAACTAATAATCTATAAGTTCAACGATACCTCGAAGGCTACTTCAGATAGTCTCTCAAGGTTTGAATTTTCCCAGACAATGAACTCATCATGGATCATAGGTTTGGCTATTGACTTTTGAAAACTATATAAGAATATTTTGAAATATTATTATCTGATCTAAAGTGGGCAGTTACTGGCCTTGACCCTTATAATCAAATTATACCCAGGGAAATACTAGATACATCTCTTGTAAGAATTTAATGTAGGGTCATCAAAATTTACTCAACTGTTAAATAAAATTGACTGAAAAGTACTCAAAGTCGAAAAGCTTTGGTCAGAAACGGAAGTGTGTAGTCCTACATTTTAGATTTATTAACCCGGGAAAGATTCAAAATGAAGTAAACCTATAATCTCTTCAAAAGCACAAATTAGACATGGACAGCATATAAATAATCCCAAATGGACATTAACTGTCAAATTCAAAATCAAGAACTGTAAAAATTACCGTTCATCTACAATTTTTGGCAATGAAAATATTAGAAAAAAAAGTGTAAAGCATTACAAAAATTAACTCATATAGCACTGGTTAGCGTAAAGTTCATTTTGATTTCTGTGTAAAATATACAGGGTCTTTCAACTTTTTCCAACCCTTCCTTTCATCGTCACAATTTTTGATAATTATTTTAAGTGAAATTTTTTTTTTTGATCATTCTGACATTTTAGATAGAAGGATGAGTAAAAATAATGGTGAAAGTGAAGATCAACTTTCACTAATGTTGAAAAATTCAATGTACCCTGTATAGATTAGAAAAATAATGGGAAAAAAATAATTTTTTTTTTTTTTTCTGAAAAGTTATTTGTAGAAATGGAAATTGTATGTTATAGGAAGAAACCAGACAGCGAAAGGTAATTTAATGTGAAGAAGGGAAACCGCGGCGGAGTCATTTGAACAATAAAATCATTGAAATTTATGAAGACTCTCTCATAATAATTGTGTCGGAGAGTGTGGATTAATAACGGAAATGGTCAAAAAGGAGAATAAAACTACATGGAGAAATCAAGGCATGAAGAGTAAATTCTCACATCTGAAATTTTTTTTCTTTTTTTTTCTCTATAAAATACATTTTGGATAAATCATTTCTAATATGACAATAATTGACCATTTCCACTTCTACACTGTTTTCACATGTGTGAGTCCTTACACTTTGAGAGGACTATCCATCTACTTTATGATCATAACTAAGGTTTCGAATTAGAAATTATAATAAGCACTCTAACTGTAAACTCACCCGTAGACTAAACTATATAGATATAATGTGAGATACTTGAGATGATTGAACAATAATGGCCGGTTCATCCATTCTTAGTTAGTCATATAACCAGCGGTTAAGAAAAATATAATCAACGATTAATATCGGATATCTTAATCGGTAAAAAATCGACAATTAACTTTTGTTAGTGATTAATTGGTGGAGGAATACAAAAGAATTGGTATCATTCCCAATCTACTAGATCGAGCGGTTATCAAGATAATTTACTTTGAAGGTGGAATTACTTGGTTATTTAACCAAACCTTTGTGCTACCAGCTGGGTCCAAAAATTTGTTTCCTTTTCAAAAAAATACTTTGTTAAAGAAATTTTTTTGGATGCCCATATGCGATACACCATTCGATTCCGATTTTCCAGGCCTACGATCAGATTGTTTTTTTTTCTATTGTCAGCCATTTAGTATGACCGTCAACGCTGAAATAAAAAGTAGGTACATGCTGGCATGTGTTAAAATTTTTTACGTCACTTACCTTCATTCTTTCTCAGCACGAACAAAATTTTTACACACCCTCCACAAGGATGCAAAATGGCTTGCACAAGTATATAGAATCTATTATATGTGCTTATATAGTGCTGTCACAACAGGGCAAAAATTCACATCACGTGATGATTTTCACAATTTGGTGTGCAAAATTTCCGGCCCAGATGGCCCGGTCATTTTTGCTGTGCAAATTTTCCCGCTCAGTCGCAATTTCAGCGCACCCCAAATTTTCATAATTAACTGGTAGCACAAAGGTTAAACCGTAAAAAGCTAACGTATATAAACAATTCTGTTTCAAATTTCTATGATCTTTAATAATAAAAACTGTACAGAGTTCCGCGTGTTACTAACCATTACATNAATTCTGTTTCAAATTTCTATGATCTTTAATAATAAAAACTGTACAGAGTTCCGCGTGTTACTAACCATTACATCAAACCAACCAATTTTAGCTAATCGAGAGTATTTACAAATACAACCGACAAACCGAACAGACGGACAGACGGACAGACGGACAGACGGACAGACGGACAGACGGACAGACGGACAGACGGACAGACNAATTCTGTTTCAAATTTCTATGATCTTTAATAATAAAAACTGTACAGAGTTCCGCGTGTTACTAACCATTACATAAAACCAACCAATTTTAGCTAATCGACATTATTTACAAATACAACCGACAAACCGAACAGACGGACAGACGGATAGACGGACAGACGGACAGACGGACAGACGGACAGACGGACAGACGGAAAAACGGACAAACGGACAAACGGACAGACGGACAGACGGACAAACGGACAAACGGACAGACGGACAAATGGACAGACACAATGATTACAATACCCTCCCACTACTAAAGTAGTCTGTAGATAATAATAGCATTGGTATAACTTAATAGTCATTGTCCTTTGCCCATAATGTTACGTTGCCATAGCATCAGAGTCTCATTCCTATGGGAATTATTATTGTAATCTATTCTCACTTATTCGTAATAATATATAGAATCTCAACTTTATGATTTTTTTGTGACAAGCGGTCATACGGAAAATGAAAAAGGACTTTTTCCTAATGGTGAAAGCAAGTCAAAATTATTTATAAGATATCTTTATGAGATATAAAATAGAGGAAAAAAATTTTTGGGTAATTTAAACAAAAATGTATAGTAACTAAATATTCTTAGGAAAAATTCATTCATGTATCATTAGACATGAGAAATTGAGATGTCATTGATTTTTAACCCAAAATAGTCCGCCTTTTCATTTTCTGGGTCTAGGAAATTGCTGTCTGTCAACAAAAACCGGTGAATCCATTGATCCATCTCCTTCTATAATGATATGATTATGCGAAATGTATTTTTAGACAAACGGTTTGTCCATAATAAAGGTTTTGAGATAAATTCAAATAGGAAATTTTGCAATTTCCTTAAAGTACAACCAGACTCATGCTCAACGTCACCGATTTATAAAAATACTTATCAAGTCTAAATAAATGATCTAATTTTTCATCCCTTGGATAAAAAAAAATTACATATAACTATAAGATTTTATACTATATAGTAACTGTAACTATGAATATANAACGTCACCGATTTATAAAAATACTTATCAAGTCTAAATAAATGATCTAATTTTTCATCCCTTGGATAAAAAAAATTACATATAACTATAGAATTTTATACTATATAGTAACTGTAACTATGAATATATCTGATTTTGTCAGTGATGTTAGGATATCTTCCTAAATTGACCTCAATCACGGAGAGGGTTGAAAAAAAATACACAATAGAAAAAATTTATAATAAAATTTTTATTTTTAACATATTTTGAAACGTACGGAATCATGCTTTTTCTTATAAAATCCAGATTTCCTTTCTATATGATTCATATTTTTGTAAAGTAAGTTTTATATTTACGTTTTTAGAATTCAATTTCAAAAAAAAAAAAATTTATCCTTAGTTCAATAAGATTAATAATAAAATTACTAAATTTTAACTCTGTAAATGGAACTGCAAAATGAACAAATTGTGACAGATGTGTGGTTCTTTTAGTAAAAAATTTTCGGATCAATGGTATATATAGTAAGTATAGTGAGTGGTTGCTCTTTTTTTTAATCATTTGGGCTTTTTTTTTAATTTTTTTTTTCACACTCAACCTGTCTGTCATAAAATAAATATATTAAGCTTTTTTGGGGATTTTGTGGCACGGGATCCATTGGATCAATGATGATCCAACCGAAAAGAATAATGGAACCATTACCACTTGCATGAAAAAAAGTTCAAATTATTCTATTTGTATTAATTCAGGAAATCTTTCAGCAAGTGTACACAAATTGAATAGATATATAATATAAACCATTGTTACTACTGTACAATAATGAAACTAATAAATAAATGAGTGAAATGAAGTCATCTGAATACATATTCATCCGTTTAGGGGATGAAAAGTCAAGAATTTCCGTTTTTTTTTTTTTTTTTTTTTTTTACTATGAATTCAATTGTTAGTTTATATTTTTTTCGATTGAATTCACAAAATAACATATTTCGTGTTTTATTTCGGATGTATCTTATTTTAGTATTTTTAATACTCATTTTATTATTTTGTATATGGTTACTCAAGGGTTAAGTATTTTTTTTGAAAAATATTAAGGCTATTTTATACAACCAAATTTTTAAAATTTTTAAATTTTAAAATCTTCTCCTTACAATTAGATTTTGTAAATGTTAAATTTATTTTGTTGAAATAAATATTTTTGTATTCTAAGTACACATTTTGTACGAAGCTAAAAAAAAAATTTTTTTTTTTTTTTTTCTTCTTGTTTTCTTGTTTTAAACCTATGTTAAACCAAATGTCTGGGTGATTAAGTATATTTTAAAATTTTGAAAATACTTTCTTTACATTCTTTACACTTACATATTATGGTTTTATTTTTGGCAGTTTCTCTGCTCCAATTCCTTGGGAATGCATTAGAATTTATGTTTGAAAAATGAGGTTTGTCTTTTACAAGTTCTGTAATTGCAAATCTTTCAACGATTTCTTGATTTTGTATTCTCACTTACTTACGTAAAATTATTACCTTAGCTCTGGAAAGGGTTAAAAATTCACACAATGCATTTCTCACAGAAAAAAAAAAATTGTAATTTTACAGACGAGTGAACAATGGAAAAATTGAATTTGAGGAAAAGAGCCCCAGATTAGAAATGTGAAACTTTTTATTGTTGTCTGTTGTGTGTGGTTTTATTTTCAATTGAATTGGAACCACTTGAAAATCATAATCTATGTCCTTGCCCCTGTCCTCGTAAATGAAAATGAAATTTGAAATTGAAAAAAAAAGGGCAAAAAAAGTGTAATACAAGGGACCATCCCACATATGTGAACAATGAAATGAGAAAAAGCACTAAAATGTAATAAATGCTCTTCGGTTTTTTTTTTTTATATTTGGCACTACTAAAAAAACCGAACTAAAAATATAATTCAGTTCCCTTTCACCTCGCCTTCAATTCTATCCTTTTAAAAGTTGAAATGAGATTTTTTTTTTAAACTTGACAAATAGTGACTGAATTTATTCGTTTTGGTTTTTTTTTTTTTTTTATTAAAAAGTTTAGGGTTATGGGATTTTATACTTATTTACTATTTGCTTTGTTGAAACTGGGCTTAATTTTTTTTTTTTTTACTTTCAATAATGGATTCTTTAATAAGGACAAATCTGAAAAGTTTGGTGTAATAGTTCACTGAAGTTTAAATAAAAAATAATAATAATATCATTAAATACTTTACTTTTTGAATTTTTCAATCTAAAAGTTATCAAAATTCTGTTTTAAATTTTTCAATCTAAAAGTTATCAAAATTCTGTTTTAAATTTTTACCAAAAAAAAAAATTGTAAACATCTCGTTAAAAAAAATTTTTTTTTTTTGCTAAAAATTAACAAAAATTGAAAAAAATTGTTCAGATCATAAGCACTTTTACATTAAAAAATGGTTAAAATCTGGTTAAAAAGATAAAGCATCTTTGCTAAAAATACAAATTTTGCTAAAAAAAAAAAATGTGTTTCACTATTTATAAAAATCAAAAGATATTTGCCTAATTTATGGGATTCATTTGATCAAATAAAGTTATATATTATTTCTTAAGTCCATATACGCTTAAAGTCGGTGCTATAGAGAATAATAAATTGAAACCTTGAAATTAGATACTGGTTTCAATGGAATTTGAAGAATTTTTTTAAAAAAATACGTTAAAATGAAAAATCTCAAAACATTTGGTAAGACTTACTTTCTTTTTTATGACATGGAAATCTTTTAAAATCTTCAAAAAAAACTTTTCTTTAATCGTCATGAAATTTTGTTAATCGTACAATAAATAAGACCCGAGACATTCATTTCCCTTAGTTCATTAACAAAATTGAAGAAAAAATTCGTAGTAAATTAATTACAGNATCAAAAGATATTTGCCTAATTTATGGGATTCATTTGATCAAATAAAGTTATATATTATTTCTTAAGTCCATATATGCTTAAAGTCGGTGCTATAGAGAATAATAAATTGAAACCTTGAAATTAGATACTGGTTTCAATGGAATTTGAAGAATTTTTTCAAAAAAATACGTTAAAATGAAAAATCTCAAAACATTTGGTAAGACTTACTTTCTTTTTTATGACATGGAAATCTTTTAAAATCTTCAAAAAAACTTTTCTTTAATCGTCATGAAATTTCGTTAATCGTACAATAAATAAGACCCGAGACATTCATTTCCCTTAGTTCATTAACAAAATTTAAGAAAAAATTCGTAGTAAATTAATTACAATGCGAGTAGTTTCTTTAGCAGCACTAAAACATTTTATTATAAATTTTTATTTCGCATGATTACTTTTAGCTCACTACATCAAGAAAATTTTGTCAATACTGTTGGAGCATTTGTACAAAAAATTGAAAACAGAATGGCTCAAAGGCTATCAAGATATCAAAGGAAAAGGAAAATGAAATTAGAGAAAGTTGTTCAGAAATTTTAAAACTTATTTCAAATTTATTGAAACTGATGAATTTATAAATAAATAAATANCAGCACTAAAACATTTTATTATAAATTTTTATTTCGCATGATTACTTTTAGCTCACTACATCAAGAAAATTTTGTAAATACTGTTGGAGCATTTGTACAAAAAATTGAAAACAGAATGGCTCAAAGGCTATCAAGATATCAAAGGAAAAGCAAAATGAAATTAGAGAAAGTTGTTCAGAAATTTTAAAACTTATTTCAAATTTATTGAAACTGATGCATTTATAAATAAATAAATAGAATAAACCTTATAGTATCAAACAGGCTTCAATTTTCTTAAATGTATCGCATGCCTCACTTTTGTTCAAGAGTCAGAGTCATTGACTCGTTGAGTCAATTGTCTGCCTCTTTATTTTTAGTCCGTCAGAGTCAAAATTTGAGTCCTTAAAAGTGAGTCAGAGTCAAATTTTCAATCATAAAAGTCGACTCTAAGAGTCAAGTGTCACCCATGCACTTAGCATAAATGCTTTTATACATTCAATCCTCCGAGTCGGCGCAGTGTAACTCTTCGGTTTCAGTCAGAGTAATTTTAGCCTCCTATTACAAAAAAGTGTTCAAATCTCTTTTTCAGATTGGCTTCATGTACTTATAGCTCCACCTTAAATGTCGCTTCTTTAGTTCATTCTTCTACTTTTAGTAACTTCTAGGTTATATTTATTAATTCAGTTTAATGAATTGATACAAGTTAATAGAGGAATTTAAATATTAAGTTTAGGTCTGTACCAGACCTAATTATGAGATTCGCGCCACAAATATGTGACGTAGAAGGACTTTCTCCTTCCTCAAGACTTAGTCCGTCTTTCAAAAACTTAATTCCAGACCTAATTCCCTCTCACTTTAGGTCTGAGATTAAGTCCAAACCAAGAGTTTTATTTTTCTGTTTTTTTTTTTCAGTTTATAAGCAATATTTAAGATTTAGTTTTATTTGTTTTAGTTTTAATTGAAAATTACGTAATGTTTTTAATAATTAATTAAGTATTGAGTCTAAAAAAGGTTGAATTTTGAAAAAAATCGAAAGTACGATCTGGCTGTTTCGGTAGGAACTTAATCCATTTTCTGTGGATGCTAATTTATATTTAAACATTCACATAATTTTAGCATATCATTTNCTCTAATATTTATTTTTTATTAATCTCTACCCTGACTTTATTTATAAGTCAAATATAAGTAAAAAAAAAAAAAATTTTTTTTTGAGATTCGGTTCATGTATCAAAAGTTTTACTCCTGAGTCAATCACGCCGTACTCTAATTTTCTTAGATTCAAATCATACAAGTAAAATTTTAAAGAAATAATGAATAATACCCCAAAAATTTGGTAGATTGGTAGTGGAGCAGTAGAAAAAAGTCCGGTTCTTGAGTTGAGCGGTAATAAAAAGTTTTCTTTGTCATGTAGTTTTACGACTAGCGGATTTGTCGGAGGATGGAAGAAGTAAGTGGTGGTAATCATGAGGAAGATGATGAGGCTTGTGTTGGGTGGGAGATTCAAAATATAGACGAGAGCAGATGAAGATTCTAAATCCGATAGAGGATTTAATACAATTCTTTACCCCCCATATCTTACTTACGACTACTTTCCCACAGAGAACGGAAATGGAGATACATATTATCCATCTCACATCCAATCTTACTCAATTCTTCTCCATTTTATGCCTTTGACTCTCAAATGTAATAAAAACTCAACAAACGGTGAGCCAGGAGAGATAAAATCCTTCTGTGTGAAATAGTCTTTAGAGAGAAAGCTTTTCTTCTCACAATTCTCAAAGTCTTTTTTTTTCTTTCTCAATTCTTTGAATCTTGAAGGAAATAGGAAATTAAGAGAAAACTCATCAGTTCAAAGAATAATAAAAATGATGAGAAGGAAATGAAAAGGAATTTTTTGAAATTTATATTTTCAGATTAATTTTTAAACAGGAAATTATAAAATAGAAACTTTCTCTTCGACTCAATTAATTTATAAGAAAATTTTATAAGGGTTTTCATTTACTTTTCTTAAATTACAATAAATTACTATATGGAAATAAAATTGAGTAATTTAAAAAATATTTTTAAGATGAATATACAGGATGTCATAAGTTTTTTGGCTACTGACTTTCTTCACTTTTTCCAAATCTCGCATTTTCCAAATTTGAGACCTCGGACTTTTCTCAAATTTACCATAGTTCTGCCCGTGTTATTAAATGACATGAGTTCCCACTCTTTCAAATTGTAAATTCACTTCAATAATTTTGTTTTTCGTTTGTGTAGAAATTAAAATAACCTTAATCGGGTTTCCTGCTTTATCAAGAACTATTGGAAAAGTGATACTCTCAGTGATATTTGAAAGTCCGTAAACTCTACTTAATAAGGTTGATTCTAAACATTTTTTTCTAAATTATTAAAAATATTTCAATATTTGTTTAATTTTTTCCTAATCACGGTAGAATTGTGGAGTTATGAAGCTACGACATAAGAATTTGGTAGTTAGAAAAAATATGGTGCTCTACTGATATCTTAATTAAAAAAAACCTTGTATATGGCAAGACTTAGCATTGGGCGAACGAAACGAAAGAAAATTGTGATTCNGCTTTATCAAGAACTATTGGAAAAGTGATACTCTCAGTGATATTTGAAAGTCCGTAAACTCTACTTAATAAGGTTTGATTCTAAACATTTTTTTCTAAATTATTAAAAATATTTCAATATTTGTTTAATTTTTTCCTAATCACGGTAGAATTGTGGAGATATGAAGCTACGACATAAGAATTTGGTAGTTAGAAAAAATATGGTGCTCTACTGATATGTTAAGTTAAAAAAACCTTGTATATGGCAAGACTTAGCATTGGGCGAACGAAACGAAAGAAAATGGTGATTGNATATCTTAATTAAAAAAAACCTTGTATATGGCAAGACTTAGCATTGGGCGAACGAAACGAAAGAAAATTGTGATTCATTTTATACATCCAGTTTAAAAATTTTTTAAATAAATTGACACATATCAATCGTAAAATCAGTTGATTATAAAGCACAGAAATACGAAACAAAACAAAACCTAACAAACCTTCTAAGGTGGTTAAAAGATATTATACCCTCATCAAGTACTACTTGTAATCACAATCCGTGTGTAGTAAAATTTTTTGTTTGCCTACTTTACACCTTTTAGTCTCCAAATTCAAAGTTTTGTTTACGGAGTTCCCCGACACAAAATATTAGTAAAAAGCAGAGAAAGGATAAACTAAAGTTTTTTGAAACATTGTACTGAAGCCAAGTAAAAATGGGTAGCAACTCGTAGCAACCGAGAACACAAGAAGAATAGATTCTTACTTTGAATTCATTATTACTTGGAGACAGGTGCATAGATGGTTAGACAGATGGAGATATGAACGATTCTCTTGTTTGTACCTATTAATAAAATGAGGCAAAATAAATGCTCCGTGTTTCGTCTGAGTAGCACCAGTTTCCAACAAGTGTATCTTATTACAATNTTTGTACCTATTAATAAAATGAGGCAAAATAAATGCTCCGTGTTTCGTCTGAGTAGCACCAGTTTCCAACAAGTGCATCTTACAACTATACCTCATATTAAAAACAGAAACACATACTGTTGACTAGAAATGAAAAGCTTTTAGGATGCTATTTAGATATAAATGATTCTCTTGTTTCCACCAAATAATGAAATCGTACAAGATAGTTGCTACGCATTTCGTCTAAGTAGCACCAGTAGTGTCCCACAAGAAGACTCAAAAAATCTACCTAAAATTTGCATACCTACGTGCACTATTTCTACATGGTTAGATCAAGATAGATTTTTTCCTGTCTCATTTTGGAGTCTAGACTTCACAATTATATAAGTATTATAGTAAGATGTTTGCTTATTCACATGTAACATCAACATAAAAGTTAGGTACTGCTTAAACACATACTATAAGTAACTTTCATGAGTCTTAATAACAGCCCACTGTAATCATTTTATGATGCAAATGGATTAATATAATAAGATAATTGAAGTTATATGTAATCTGATGCAACGAGCACCAAATTCCTCATGTATGCATCATCTTCCGGACAGACAGACAGACAGACAAAAGCAATCGTATATACCTCTCCAGCTTCGCTGTTCGCGCTTAATAATACATAAAACTACCATTTTTAAATTCCATGTTTATTTCTAAATTAAATTCATTATAAACTAAATTCAAATTTTAGATTAACCAGTTAGAAGAATGAAATTAGTTTATTTGTAAATTATGAGATGTCAAAAGGGTTGTTGAGTAGGTCTATAAGAAAATACGTAATAGAGTCAAAAGAAGCCAACAACGAAACTCAATCTGTATGATTATCATATCATTCATAAATCTTATTCTCTTTATTTGAGACAAGTCATAAATTTTGTTCGTCTTTTGGACATGAAATTTTGAAAATGGTAGTCAGGAGAAGAGAGGGATGACAAAAACAAGGCAGGAAATACAAGACCCACTCATGCATTACATTAGACTAACTGTCATATCAGAGATTTTAGAAAATGGAAAATTTTGAACTTCATTTCATTCTTCTCGCCTTTACCTGTCGTAGTTTCATTTTATATCAAATTCCTTCAATGATCATAACAATAAAAAAGTTTTCTAACATTAAAAAATTAGTTAACAAAAATATAAATTTGGCTACGACATAAGTTTAATAATTTCTCTTCATTTCTTGAAAAGTGAAAGGAAAAATTTCCTGTTGCTTTCTCTCTCCAGTGAGTTCCCAACTTTCACTCTGTTGAAGATTAGATTTATTTCCGTTCTTTTACCTCATCCTTTTCATTTCTTAGTTCTTTTTCATAACTAATCATCATCTCGAGACTTTTAAAAGAGAAAATACAAGTCAAAAAAAAAACCGGGAGAAAAGCATTTTGAGAATGAAACGCTTGTCAAGACATGAGACTCAAGACCAGGGTCCAAAGTTTATATCAAGATTTAAATCAGGATTTAAATCAGGATTTAAATCAGGATTTAAATCAGGATTTAAATCAGGATTTAAATCAAGATTTAAAGCAGGTTTTAAATCAGGATTTAAATCAGAATTTAAATCAGGATTTAAATCAGGATTTAAATCAGGATTTAAATCAAGATTTAAATCAGGATTTAAATCAGGATTTAAATCAGGATTTAAATCAGGATTTAAATCAGGATTTAAATCAGGATTTAAATGAGGTTTTAAATCAGGATTTAAATCAGGATTTAAATCAGGATTTAAATCAGGATTTAAATCAGAATTTAAATCAGGATTTAAATCAGGATTTAAATCAGGATTTAAATCCGAGAATGAAATTAAATAATTTTTTAGATTCTTACTTTTATCCAATAATACAAACTTGTAGCTGTATTGCACCAATTTTTAGCTTCAATTGCATTTTTGGAGGAATAAAGCTATCTAATACTTTAAAAATACAAATTAAAATTCAAATACAATATTTTATTTTAAATGACTACATTTAAATATAAAATTTGTAATAATTTTGTTCAAATTTATAAATCGAGTAAATGCAGTTTGGGCAAAATGTCAGCATTATGGTCATGAATCGATATTCACATAAAAAAAAAATTTTTTTAATGAGTTTTCAGATATCATTTTGTTTTTATTTCTGACAATTGAAATATAAATATATTTAAAAAAAAAATCAGATCTAAACGAAACCGACTCGTTTTTAAGATTTTTTTTTATAAAAATCAAATTTTTTCAAACTCTGGTCTATACTAACCCTAGTGAATAATCCACGTGCTGTGGAGCATAATCAAATCATTCACCGAAATGAATTGTGTTACCAAACTATGATTAGGATTTGCATTGTTTTCTTCCAAATCTATAGAGATTTCATTATTCATCCTCTTCCTAAGATTAATGACTTCTTGACTTCAAAAACTAGTAAGCAAGAAAGGAAAACTTTCTCCTGATGTTATGATAGGTCAAAGTGAAAGTTATAAATCCAATCTCACAAAATTGGATTTTCTCAACTAAAAAGCATTATGCTCTCTCTATAGTAATAAAGTCTCAAAGTCTTTTACACTCACTTCTGTAATTATTCAAAAGGGTTATAATTCATAGTCTCAAAGTCATTTTGTGGGAAATCAAAATTGTTGTTACAGGTTGGACAGCTTAATTTTCTCCACTTGATTATTCTATGTAAATTTTTGGAGATTCTATTCAATTTTAAACTATTCAATTTCAATACTAATGTATAACAATTCCAAAAGACTCACTCTTAACTCCCGTAGATTCATAAAACCTTTACTCCCGATTTACACTCTAATGGATTCTCCCTCAGAGATTTTTGAGTAAATTATACTAATTTATCCAAATTTGGACTTTCTCCATACAAAATTGAATCATAAAACCGTAGAAACTTATAAAAAAAAAGAGAAAGCAATTCACCCGAATTGTCATCTTCCTTCCTTTTCTTCATTTGAACTTATCTAAGTAACAAATGGATGTCATTTTGTCATCCGAAAAAAGAAAAAAAAATTTTTTCGTATCATCCCCCCCAACCCTGTTCAAACCACCAGCCGAAATTCAAATTGAACTTTTTTTATATATATCTCATTTATACAAAAGAGTGCCCTANCTGTTCAAACCACCAGCCGAAATTCAAATTGAACTTTTTTTATATATATCTCATTTATACAAAAGAGTGCCCTATTATGCAAATCATATGAAATGAATCCAGACGATTTGCAATCTCCGGATAAAAAATAATTTAGAAAAAGATGTTTCTAAAGGGTTAGGAGATGAATTTTGTGAATAATAGAACCAAATTTAAAACTAGACATGTGAGGATTTATTATTGGATTCATTTTATGAACCTATAAAACATTTCTAGTTGTAATAATAAGTTTAACTTTCGTATTACTTATTGTTGTCTGTAGTATTGCGGTATGATCGTATTGACCGTTACGTGATCATAAGGTACCACTGGATTTAAAAAAAAAACGAAAAAATTTTTCACCTTTTCGATTTTTTACCTTTTCGATTTTTTACCTTTTCGATTTTTCAAATTCGAAATTACCTGTTCTCATATGATGTATTTAGTGCAGGTGTTATGAACCTTAAAGTGTATCCTATAAACTCAAAGGCATATCACTTTAAGAGGTTGAAGGGTAAGGTCATAAAACTATTAAAGTANATAAACTCAAAGGCATATCACTTTAAGAGGTTGAAGGGTAAGGTCATAAAACTATTAAAGTACTTCAGGGTCTCATTATCAACTCAATTCGTAATTTTAAAAAGAAAATTTCTTTTCTTTAGAAACAAAAAAAAAGTAAAAAGTTAGTAAAGGATGGGCCAAAAATCTTCTAATTTTTTTTTCTCTCTCTCTCTCTCTCTCTCTACTCACAATTCCATTAATGTTAAAGGATATAAAAATGATGGATTTACTACCTCACATCGTTTCAAAAACTATTGTTCTACATGGGAAAGATACTCAAGTACTTTGAAAAGGACAATTTTTTAGTAAGCTNACTTCAGGGTCTCATTATCAACTCAATTCGTAATTTTAAAAAGAAAATTTCTTTTCTTTAGAAACAAAAAAAAAAGTAAAAAGTTAGTAAAGGATGGGCCAAAAATCTTCTAATTTTTTTCTCTCTCTCTCTCTCTCTCTCTCTCTCTCTACTCACAATTCCATTAATGTTAAAGGATATAAAAATGATAGGATTTACTACCTCACGTCGTTTCAAAAACTATTGTTCTACATGGGAAAGATACTCAAGTACTTTGAAAAGGACAATTTTTTAGTAAGCTTCCGGATTATCATTCAGAGCCGTGAGAGTAGACTTTTATTTAAAAAAAAATAATATTTCAAATTTTCAATTTTAGATACCTAACATATTTTTACGACTTGAATTTAACAATTGAAGCGACAATTTTACAATTTTTTTAGCAATAATTTTTTTCAATACATTTTGTTTGAGAATAAAATTCAATTTTATTAACTTCTTTGTAGAGATTGGTGCAAAAATTAGTGTAATTTTTTTGAGTTATTGTTGCTAAAAATAATTAATAACAGACGGTTGTGTTTGATCATATACCCTGCGCTTCGTAAGTAGTCTACACTTTTAGTCTCAATTTTATTCTCAGCTTGTTGTTATCCTTGGCTGAGAGGCAAAAACTTCTCCTTCACCAAACTTTTCCCTCGCAACTGAGCTGGTCATTAAATGCACGGCACATTGTGAAAATAAGTTAATTTCATTATTTGACACCTTCAAATTTATTTGATTGATTTCCTGTTGCTGTGTGTTGGTAGCTTGTTTCTAATTGGACTCTGGACTCAGGAGACTTTTAGCAGTTGCTTCCTTTGTAGGTATGACCAAACCGAAGTCAGTGATTTAGCTCTAGCTAACGAGCCATGGCTCTGATTCTCTCTGCCAGATGGTTAGAATTAATTATCAAAATTTTTTTGCTCAATTACTTTGCATATAAAAAATAAATAAGAAAAAAAGAACCCTGTACAAATAATGTTGTCTAGTAGTCCCTGTCAGATTTAAATTAGATTTTGCAATCGGTTGGATTCGATCCTTCTGTACGCAAAAATTTTTTCTAAATTTTTTGACTTTTCGGTTCCCTTACAACTCAAAAAACTACCTTTACAAAAGTTGTTGTGAATAACCAATGGAGGAAGATATTCCTCTAACATTTTTCTCCACGATGACCTGGTCAGGTCAAAGTTCAGGTTTCTTGATTTTCCGAAGTTTTTTTTATTTTAACCTAAACTTTGCCCTGACCAGGTCATCGTGGAGAAAAATGTTAGAGGAATATCTTCCTCCATTGGTTGTTCACAACAACTTTTGTAGAGGTAGTTTTTTGAGTTGTAAGGGAACCGAAAAGTCAAAAAACTTAGAAAATTTTCGAGATGGGGATTTGTGTTAAAAAACTTAGAAAAAATTTTTGAGTACAGAAGGATCGAATCCAACCTTTGCAATCAAGTAGATCTTTCCATGCAAATAATGTTTAAATGGGACAGAATGTCCTTCGGCTTCTCATTTGACCTCTGGAGGTTACTAAAGGTCAAATTTGATTTTTAGTACTCCTTGTCACATTTTAACAGAATTTCGCCAACAAATAGATCTGCTGGTTGGATTCTAGACTTGAGTTTTTCAGCCCATATATGCAGACGTCACCTGGCATAAGTGCGAGATAAGTTTCAGTATAACCAGGTAAACACAAACTGGAGGGGAAAAGTTAATTCAAAAAGTGTAGACTACTTAAGCAGCGCATGGTAACTCGATTTCATTTTCGTAAAATTCGTCTTAAAAACTCAGTTTTTTTTACTATTATTATTCTTATTATTATTATTTTCTCTTGGGTAAAATTTCACAGATGTCAAAAAAAAAGTATATAAACATAAACCTTGTTTTATTTCCTCTCCTCGTGTGTTACGTACAAGTAGTTTTGTTCNAAAAAAAAAAGTATATAAACATAAACCTTGTTTTATTTCCTCTCCTCGTGTGTTACGTACAAGTAGTTTTGTTCCTGTTTTCATTTTCTAAAATAGAAAAAAAATTTTTACTGCTAATTATATAAACGAAATTAAAGATTAAAGGATCTGAAATGGGAGAATTTAGAGTAGATAGGAAAGAATCGTATTTTTTACTGTATCAATTTTGGGAGAGGAAATGGGTCCTTTCGTCTAAATTGAAATTTTTAAGCATCCATATAATGCAAGATATCAAGATGGAGATTATACATATATAAAATTCTTCTTTTTTTTATATTTCATTTAGCTATTCCGATTTTTTTATAACTTTTCTTTCTTTGGGTTTACAACTGAAGTTAAAATAGTTAGTATTGAAAAAAATTTTTACTTTCACCTTGTTTTATATATATATATATATAANTTGAAATTTTTAAGCATCCATATAATGCAAGATATCAAGATGGAGATTATACATATATAAAATTCTTCTTTTTTTATATTTCATTTAGCTATTCCGGTTTTTTTATAACTTTTCTTTCTTTGGGTTTACAACTGAAGTTAAAATAGTTAGTATTGAAAAAAATTTTTACTTTCACCTTGTTTTTTTTATACATATATATATATATATATAAATGATTTCCAGAAGTCCTTGTTAAAAATATATTTTCTTAAATAAGAAAACGAAATTTTGGACTACTTCCGTTTTGGAAGGATCATAAATATCCATCTAATTTTTGGACACCTTGTTCACGCCTACACGACTTGAGTAGTCATAAATTTTTTCAATTAGGACTTACTCCTATACTACCGAAAATCACTCTCCAACATTTGTTTTCGACACTTTGTACTTATCGATGGAGATGAACGGTAAAGTTTCCAAGAAACACCACTCCTTGTCTTCCGACATACGTTTCAACCAATAAGAAACAAGAAACTAAATCATTGTCATGGTAGTAGGAATTTACGAAAAAAAGAAAGTGTATATATATATATATTTCTTCTTGTCGTAACAATAATGTCTTCAAAGTAGAACACATTCGAAATTTTGAAACTACAAAAAAAAAATTTTTTTTTGTAGAAGCGATGATTGACGAAAAATTCATAGCAGGTGCGCGTGGTTCAAAATACAACAAAATTTCATTTTTTTAAAGTAGTATATTTTTTTGAAAATTTTTATTCAAAGAAAAAGAAACATTTTATGAACCGAAGCTCATTGAATTTGAATTTTTAGAGATTCGTTGTTGATTATTGTGATTAGATTATTTTTTTGTAAGAAGATCATACACATAGGATCTGAATTTTTGAACTTTGTGGGCATATTTTTTTTAGTTTTAATGTTTTGTATACACAACAGTCTATCCATAAGATCCGTATCCACGACCATATCCAAATCCACGTCCATATCCAAATCCACGTCCGTATCCATAACCATGTCCATAGTACGAAGGTCTGTAGTATCGTGCATACGAACGGTATCCATGACCATAACCACCTCCGTAACCATATCCGCCATAACCTCCGTATAGATAACCAGCAGATGATACTGCCACAAAGGCAAAGATGAGGACCAAAATCTATAAAAAATTTATCAAATTTTTATTAAAAATTTCAAATTTTAATTTCAAATAAAAATGTTAAATTATCAAAAAAAAAAATTTTTTTTTAAATTGATTTTATATAAGTCTTACCAAAATTTTACTCATTGTTCTAGAAGTAAGTGAATAGAGATCGATATAGTTAGGCTGATTTTGCACACTGCAATTGCAAGTACTAATTGTCGAATGATATTGTATTGATTTTGTATCCACTTTTTATATGCGGAAAAAAATTCTTTTTTGTGGCATAAAGTAAATAGATCAGGGAAGGTGTTTTGTACCAGTTGTGGTTGCGGTGTAGAGTTGACCCTTTGCAAAATTGATACAAAAAAAAAATAATTGAAAGTAATTGTGCGAATTGTAAATCATACGTAATCTAGTTATGAGTCGTAGTAGTAATAATGCTCAAGACGTAACAATGGTGACCAAAACAGTTGTTTCGGAAAAAGTACTCTATCTATCTACTTAATATTTATCATCGCGTTTACACATAAACAAAAGGGTGTGTGAACATAACCAGTCATGTGCTTAATAAGTGTGTAGAAGGTGCCAAAAAACTTGGCAAAAAAAAAAATTTTTTTTTTTTGGTAGTGTCAAATTACACTACGCTTTAAAATTACCAATTTGATCTACTTGATAGGGTTTCATAATACATGCATAATGTAAGAATTTAAGTGTCAGTTGAGGTTGCAAAGCAAAAAAAAAAATTTTTTTTTCGGTACAAAAAAATGTTCCGTGTGGCAAAGGGTTGATAATTACGAGTTTGCGAGTGCAAAAGGAACTGTTTTTTTTTGTCAAAATGACATTTGTGTTTCAAAATATTAAAGTGTAGGTTATAAGCCGTGTGATGATAATTTGTATTCGCATTAAGTCTCTCCTATTATGTAATCATGCCAAACTCCTTAATCTTCTTCTTTTTCTTTTTGTTGACAGAAAAGTAGAAGCAAAAGTGGATATTTTTTGCACGAAGCTATTGCATTTTGTGAAAAAAAAAAAAAATTTTTTTTTTTTGTTTTTGTTTTACAAGGAAACCTTTAGAAATTCTTGTCATGAATGCGGTCATCAGGAAGAGATTAACCTCAAAGTATAATTTTTTCTTTTGCAAATGACAAATGAGTTTATAAATTAAAAGAATATTTTAGCAAACACCGAAAAGTCATTTATAATGACNCTTTTGCAAATGACAAATGAGTTTATAAATTAAAAGAATATTTTAGCAAACACCGAAAAGTCATTTATAATGACTGTGGATAGAATCAATGAAAAATATGAAAACCAAACCGCAGAAAAATGAAAAAAAAATTAAAAAAATTTAGCAATTAAAGTTTTTAGTTTGTATTAGTAGAAATAATAAATCTTATTCTAATTTCATTTGTCATTTGTTATAAATGGTAGGAGGTAAACTTGTCGAAAGATGATTTACTAACAAGTATTATTTAAAAAAANCTTTTGCAAATGACAAATGAGTTTATAAATTAAAAGAATATTTTAGCAAACACCGAAAAGTCATTTATAATGACCGTGGATAGAATCAATGAAAAATATGAAACTCAAAACACAGAAAAATTAAAAAAATTAAAAAAATTTAGCAATTAAAGAGTTTAGTTTGTATTAGTAGAAATAATAAATCTTATTCTAATTTCACNAGCAATTAAAGTTTTTAGTTTGTATTAGTAGAAATAATAAATCTTATTCTAATTTCACTTGTCATTTGTTATAAATGGTAGGAGGTAAACTTGTCGAAAGATGATTTACTAACAAGTATTATTTAAAAAAATTTTAAGTTTAGGAAAAATTGGATTTGGTAGTATCGGAAATTTTTAGTATTGATATTTTTCGAAGAATTCTTGAAATAAAATAATAATTAGACACTTTTCGTTTGTAAACAATACGAAGTTGTGCCTTTAATGAACAACTTCTGAATTAAAAAATTATTTTTTTGAAATTTTTTTGAAATTTTTTTGAAATTTTATCGTTTTCGTAAGGAAAAAAATAAACTTAATTTCATAAATTGGATAATCTTTGAAGTCAATCAAAGAATCAATCAATCAATAAGTTTATTTGACGTTGGTCATAGCTCTATCAGTAACTCGTACATGAAAATGTAAATAGACTACAGTGGTCTGTGATTTATGTCACTACCCACTACTGTCACTTTTGGTCTAAAGCCAATCGATTGACTTTTCCCTATCAATATCCATGGTTAAATATGTTAAAAACTTTGTTTAATGTCACTTTTCTTATTGTCAAACTTAAGTCAGCATTAAGTCAACAAAATATTTTGACTCAAACAACTAAAAGAGACATTGAAGTTAACTTTTTTGCGTAAAACTAAAACCTGAAATTGAAAAAATAAAAGGTCATCAGAGTGAGAAATGTTATTTTATTTTACGATTAGCTCTTCATTTTACGATTTGTTTTGAACCCAATGAATAATCAACTAACAAAATTTGAAACCAAAATCCAGAAACGAACTGAGTTGTCTTTCAAATCTAAATTACATATTTTAAAAAATTACCCGAAGATAATAGTTAATCGTTAATCAGTATGTGTAAAATTTGTAATAGACAAGAGCACAGTTTGAAAAATAATTAAATAATGGAAATCAATTATTGAAGGTTCCAGACAAAAAAAAAACAATTTTTCTCAGTAATAACTTCTCTAAACTCGCCTTATGTCAACCATTTTGTAGGTTTGCTAGAAGTTGACATTAAACTCATCAGACCACTGCACTGTATTAAAATTAAAATTATGGTAGGGTTAAAAACTTGTTGAAAAATTGTAAAATATTAGAAATTAAAAGTCATAACTCATAAGTAAAATGTAAAAATTTGGATCTGAGAGACAACTTCTGTAATCATCTTGTAAAATCAAAATCCGAACGGTTTGAATGCAATCCATGAAAAAGTTTAAAATTTTTATAAATTTTTATACATTTTATAAACTTTCATGACGATTATAAACGAAAAGTGTCTACTATTTCTGATGTCCAAAGATTGCTTAACAAATCATTGTCTCGAATAATTCGTTCCCATGCAATTCGTCATGGGACAATTCGTCACAAGGCAACTCAAACGCATATTAATCTGCTAATAAAACTTAACAATAATGCTATAAATTTTTAATTAATTACAATTAAAAAAAAAAAATTAAAATTGAGGTAAATTTCCGACCATTTGTTGAGAATTCGAGTCGCCATGGAAGCGAGTGTAGTAAACAGGAAAAGTGAAGCCTGTGGGAGTTGTCGTGGAGGAAAAGTTATCTTAGATTGAGTTTAAGTGTGTGGCGGCAAATATCGTCCTAGTGGTGATTTATTGTGGCAAAAAATATAATCATAGTATCGAATACTGTCGTAGTAGATATGGTTGTTTCGTATTGTCAATATTGTCCTAATTGACAATTGTTATGACAACAAAAATTGTCGTNATTCGAGTCGCCATGGAAGCGAGTGTAGTAAACAGGAAAAGTGAAGCCTGTGGGAGTTGTCGTGGAGGAAAAGTATCTTAGATTGAGTTTAAGTGTGTGGCGACAAATATCGTCATAGTGGTGATTTATTGTGGCAAAAAATATAATCATAGTAGTAGATATGGTTGTTTCGTATTGTCAATATTGTCCTAATTGACAATTGTTATGACAACAAAAATTGTCGTANGTAGTAGATATGGTTGTTTCGTATTGTCAATATTGTCCTAATTGACAATTGTTATGACAACAAAAATTGTCGTAGATGTAAATATTGTCGTAGCGCGCGAGCTGTTCAAGTCGTGTCCTAAACATGTCTTATAGCCAATTTATCACTGCGGGTAGTTTGAAAGTCAACAAATTATTGTCCTTCCATTGAATTCAGTGGTTTATGTCATCAAAAAACAAAAATTTCACTATGACCATAACTTATTAATACCTAATAGACAAAATTTCCCCAACTGATTCAGTAGTGTAGTAATAGTTCCAGAGAGAAACTACTCAGCTCTCTGATTAGCATAAAATGTAAATGAATATCTGTATCAGTCGCTAAATTTATAGCAATATGCAAATAGAAGTAATTAGCACTCGTTAATTTACTTACAGACCCTACCCTCTAAGACTGAAACTGACAACGTTTCATCAACAGCCGTATAGTTTTTTAGGTGAAAATGAGAAAATTTCTGAATTCTAATCAAGAAAATGACTTTCTCCGGAATTGAGTATTTTCTCTCAGAACGTCTTTTTAGGAAAGGAAGGGCTAATTCACCGAAAAATAGAGTGATTTAACTCTCTGGTTTCTTCTTTTGAGTCAAAAAAAGAGAACCGGGAGAGATGATAGTTATAGCGGATTTACACTAATGATTTCTGAGAGATGTTGAATAGAGTGAAAGTGTCTTCTTTCTTTTTTAGAAAATAAACATAAAACCTTATGAGACATGACTCATCCTTGGCAGAGATTATCATAAAATCTAAGTAGAGGCAGAGAGAGATGGAATAAAAAACACTTGTTTCGACTCAACGTTGGAGAAAGCATAAATAAGGTAAACTACAGACACTCACAGTTATTCTGTCTTGACTCAAATCACTAACCTTTTATGTCACCCAGGATTTCAGAGACATATTTACAGGAAATGATGATTTGCGAAAGTGGTAAGCCACAAGGAGAAGGCCATAAGCGGGAAAGCATAAATTCATGATGCAAAAAAAAAAAAAAAAAAAAAAGTATTCAAAAAGCCGAAAATATACCAAGCTTTTCTAAAAGGTTACTTTTTTTTTCTTCCTTTTTCTTTTGGATTTTATGACGAGTGTAAAAGATTCGAACTCTTTTATCATGAAAATTTAGTCCATGTGTAGTGCTTTCTCTATATAAATTCAAAAAAAAAAAAAGCAAATGAGAGTATCATACTTTCTGACGACTTTCGTATTTATACAGGGTTATTACACTTTTTTTTGTACCCTCTTTCTCCACTTTTATTGAAATTTCTACCATTGTTATATCGAGGATTGTTATATACTCTTCANGTTATTACACTTTTTTTTGTACCCTCTTTCTCCACTTTTATTGAAATTTCTACCATTGTTATATCGAGGATTGTTTACTCTTCAAAAAAATAATATGAGGTAGAATTGAAATTTTCATAAATAATTTTAATAGCTACTGGCACCATAGTCAGTTAGTGCGGTAATCGGCGGTTAACTCGGCGACGTTTAGAGAAAAATTAATCACTGATTATATTTTAATCGAAAAAAATCAGGGAATTAACTTTAACCACAGATTAATTGTCAAAGGGATACTTGATTACAAGTTTGTATCTAACACACCCAAACCGCTAGGTCGAGCGGTTATCGAGATAATTAAGTTTGAAGTTGGAACTAGTTGGTATTTTAACCGACGGTTAACTAACCCCTACCATAGCAGCTACCTATAAGTATTAAAAGATTGAAAAACAATTTACCACCGCCAATTCCTCCCTGCAGTTAATTGCTCTTTTGAGAATAAAAATGAGTCAAAAAACTTGTCATATTTTGCATTAAAAACACAAAGTATAAATGTTTGTTGAACAATTTTCTTTATATGAGGGGTATAAACTATTAAGAGCTCTAGCTAAATGTAATGTCTAACTACAACGTAACCTAACCTAAATTAATCAATCATGATACTTTGAATATACCTTGTGATTTCTAGATTGTCATTTACTTGATCAACTTATTTATCAGTCTATTCACCCCCATAAAAGATTTATATTTTATTTTTTTGATAAGAATTATCATAGTGTGAAATTATAAAATAGTAGAACTTGCTTGTGGAAGATGATCTTTAGAGAAATTTTTATAAAGAAGAATTGTCATGGGGGTGATTATCGGAAGAGTATTGTTAGTGGACGGGAGTTTGTAGGATGGTAAAATAGGTTAGTTACTCTGTACTTGACTTTGAGTAAGCACCCTAGTTTTTTTGTGGGGAGATCAACTCTTACACTACTGTGGATTCGAACCCGGGAGAGGATTAAAATTGACAAACGATTCTCATTTGGAAGATGAAACTTTTCAACTGATTTTGACAAGTCGTGCTGAGTTTGAGAATCACGAGAGACAACTCAAAGATTTTGGGTAAGAATTTGGCAATTTATTTTTAAAAGGATACCCCGGATGTTCTGCTGGACTTTCACGGTTTCTCTTAAAAATCCTATCAGAGAAAGGGGACTGATGATGTCATTGGATAGCTACATTAACCAATCTTACTTGCTCATTTAACTCATCATTCGTCTCCTGGTTCAAAAGAACCGCTATCCAAAATATCCTTCTCTTCTTCCTAATGTTTTCACTTCCCTTTGTACTTTCCAAACCATCGGAAGAAATCTGAGAAGATAGACTAATCCTGACCCTAAAAAATGAGTCAATTGAGATGAGAGTGAAAGAAAGCGTCTGGTTCTTTATTTCTTATATCTCCCCAAAAAAAAAAACCAACGCTTTTCTTCCCTTATTGTCTCCAAAACTCTAATACTTAGTGTCACTTAAAACTTACACTGTACAAATTGCACATAGACGACATGGTCATTTTGAAAAATTGTACAATGGTACAGTGGTTGGAAGTGGTGCTGAGTCAGATGTTAGCAACATTACGATAAAAAATCAGGAAAACCATGAGAAGTTTGCCCAACACTAACAACCCCTTAAACAATTTTAACCTTAGACAGACTGCCTATTAGGTATAAATTATGCTTTTTTTTTCTCTTTAGGTTGTTAACTTATGTTGTTAGGGTTAAAATTAAAAAAAAAATTAAATTAGGTTCACTATTTTGTAAAACTAGAGTTGTATAGAAGGGAATGAACGACGAGAGAAATAACATATGAGATGATACTATGCTATTGGTGCGTGAGTTAAAACAATTACCACTAGGCAAATTTTAGGTTTTGAGGTTAGGTATGAAATATCCTTGAATTGAATATTTATATAAAGATTAGCAATCATTGAGACAACAGTCAGTACTGAAAAACCAAGTTAGCTTGTAACTTGCATGTTTTATAAGTGATTTTTTTTCTATAATTTTAGTAAATTAATTTACAGAGTGTTTTTTATTTTTTTTTCAGATCATTTTTTGAATAGTTATTGCTTTGTCAAAAAAATTTTACACTTGTTTTGTATAAGTAAACTATTTATTATAAATTGAAAACTAAAAAAGTGTATGAATTATAAGTAAAAAGATACTAACTAAAATAAGAATTANTTATTATAAATTGAAAACTAAAAAAGTGTATGAATTATAAGTAAAAAGATACTAACTAAAATAAGAATTATATTAAAAAAAAATTTTTTTTTGTATAGGGGCATCCAAAATTTTGGATATGCGTGTATTAGAACTAGGAGGAAAAAATTCAATTATTGATTCTGATTTTGTTATTATTAAAATTCTTTAAAAATTTTTTGATGATGAAAAATAAAGTTAGTGTTTTAAGGTAGTTTATAAATAATATAACTTATATTATAATTTTAAATATTTTTACATTTTGTGAAATTCAAAATTTGAAAATATTACTCCTACGACTTAAANCTTATATTATAATTTTAAATATTTTTACATTTTGTGAAATTCAAAATTTGAAAATATTACTCCTACGACTTAAAAGGTTATAAAAGTTTGGTTAACCCTGTACATACAACATTTCTCTATTTTTGTCACATTTGATGTTGATATTATTATATTATTTGAAAACACACTTGATGGTAGTATATTTCTAATTTATGAAACTAAATTTGTAAGTAAAGATTAACAAAAAATTGAATTTAAAATACTAAAAAAAAATTTCTTACATTTACCTACAATTTCTTCACTTTACCCACAATTTATCAACTTTTGGTGAACTAGCCTCAAAATAGTATTTGAGAAGAATGTATTTGAACTAGCTCATATATCTAGTATTTATAAATGAATTCTATTTCTTTTCTAGCTAACTTTTGACTCCTTTGGGAACAAATCTTTAACTTTTAGAAAGGCAGAAAAAGAAACCTAAATTCTTGTAATAAATGACAGATACGAAGAGTGATAGACATGATGGAGGTATATTCAAAAAGAATGTATACACCGAGTGACTAAAAACCCGGGAAATCTTTTCTCCCTCTTTACAAAAGGGAGAGACATTATTGACAGGAAAGTCATCTGAAGGGAGTTTACTCAAGAAGATTAACTATATATACTATACTTTGAGATATTTCTTGACAAAAAAAAAAAAATTTTTTTTATTCATGATTTATTTCCATATATAATATAATTATAAAATTATTATTAATTTCCAACGTTTTATGGTACCTGGACAACAACTATTCAGTCTGGGGTCAGTTGTTCTTTTGTTGTACTAGGTACGAAATCATTAACCCATCCAGACCGAACATTATAAATTCTCAAAAAAATGAAAAATTGTTACACCGACCACCAAGAGTTTTACTAAAATTTCTAATTTAACTGATGAATACACATTACTACTACTACTTCTCTGGAAATTTCCAACACCTAATTTGTCTTATTATTTTGTTATATAAAATTTCATATTGATTATCCATAAATCGAGCAAAAAAAAAAAATTTCCTAAACAAAACAAATTGTGAACAAAAGAAGTAGGAAATTCGTGATATCCTCCAATCCTTGTGGTATTATATAAATGACAACAAAAGGTTTTTTTTTTTATAGTGAGTAGAGATTAATTAAGAGAAATCTGCTCCCAGAGTCACCTCCACCTGTGCCAAAGTCCTAAATTTCTAGAAATCACGCAGAGAGGTCCAAAATTTACCAAAAATTTGTAACTCTTTGATGTAATAGAGGCTAATCCTTATTTCCCTCGGTTCCTATTCGGGTNAAAATTTACCAAAAATTTGTAACTCTTTGATGTAATAGAGGCTAATCCTTATTTCCCTCGGTTCCTATTCGGGTTAATGACATACAGGTGTTCTCAAGTAGGAGTGTCAATGTTTATTTTACTCTTGACAAGTGTTCAGAAAAAAAAAGGGAACTTTTTCAAGTCCTACTTTTTAATCCCTGAATCTGTCTCCCCCTTCACTTCCGTCTGAGGTTTTTTTTTTTTTGTAATTCCTACTTCAATAAATTGAATAATAGAAATGGAGAGATTATAGAGTGAGAAAAAANTTAATGACATACAGGTGTTCTCAAGTAGGAGTGTCAATGTTTATTTTACTCTTGACAAGTGTTCAGAAAAAAAAGGAAACTTTTTCAAGTCCTACTTTTTAATCCCTGAATCTGTCTCCCCCTTCACTTCCGTCTGAGGTTTTTTTTTTTTTTTGTAATTCCTACTTCAATAAATTGAATAATAGAAATGGAGAGATTATAGAGTGAGAAAAAATNTTTTTTTTTTTTTGTAATTCCTACTTCAATAAATTGAATAATAGAAATGGAGAGATTATAGAGTGAGAAAAAATTATAAAACAAATCTAATTTATTTTTATAAGTTTTACTCTCTATAAATAGATTATAATTTTGGATAGGAATGGAATCGACCTTATTTTGTAGCTCTTTCGTAAATAAAAAATTATATTAACCCGTTGAGTCCAAAGTTACTAAAAAATAAGAATCGATTCCTTATAATAGTAATATTTAAATGAAAAAGAGCATGAGGTACTTGAAAGTGATATTTAGGGTTGCGCTTCTTGTAATTCCCGGTTTTGCTTCATTGAATAGCTTTTCTTTATAATCAAATCTTAAATTTATTAAATATTATAAAAGTAACAGAATTTCTAGTGAAAGCTATGCTATTTTGACTGCCATGTAGAAATAATTAACATTTATATAGATACAGTCAAAGCTTATTGTTTTAACAAGTACTGGATATAGCAACAAGCCTAGTAATAAACAACACAAAAATTGATCCTTATTTTCTCTCATGGAGCTTATAACGTTAAACTTGTCACTTATAACAACAACTCCAGCAAGAATCCTTTTATAACAACGCCATTTTCGCGATATATTTTGGATTTTTGTTCTATATAACAACAATTTCAAAGAATTTTGTCATTTAGGAAACTTTTTTCTCCATTGGTTTGTGATTTTACATATAAAATTTCTTTAAAATTTGTACGTAAAGTGCAACTAAACGTTGTGGTAAACAATATTTCATTGAAATCAGGAACTATGTTTAGTTATTTTGGTAAAACAGACCTAAGAACTTAATAACATCATAACAAACAAACATTTTGTACATACTTTACGTACCTCTGCCATAATGTTTATTTAACAACACAATGTTGTTATATTCGATATANAACATTTTGTACATACTTTACGTACCTCTGCCATAATGTTTATTTAACAACACAATGTTGTTATATTCGATATAGCAACAGCACGTTATAACTATCAGATTTGACGACTCCATTTTCTGTTGTTATAACGAGCTTTGACTATAGTTATAAAAGTTACTAATAGTGACAGTTTGTTGTTTCAAATAAAGTTTATAAAAGTTTGTGTAAATTGTAAAAAAAAAATTTTTTTTTGTGCGAAAATTGTGTTGCGAAATTTGTCGCTTTCTTATAGGGTAAACACTTTAAACTTTAACTGATCCTGAACGCTCGAATTGAATAATCCGTTGTAAAGGGACCTACGCATGTGCAGTTACGATGTGTACTCCAACCTTTTCAGATGTTACATGTCAAAACACTTTGACCTTTTAAAATAGACGCTTCAAACCTTTTGAGTTTACAATGAACTGTTTGCGAGATACAGTTTCTCAGATATTTCATGGTGACCACGATACACCGTTTGAAAGATATGACAGCTGAAACATTGACTATTGCCCTAGTCTAGGTCAAGTATTTAAGCACTTTGAACTTTTAAACCATAATGCTTCAATCTGCGTGAGTTTAACATTTGACCCAGTCAGAGTCCGCGGTGTTAAAATCGTTCGAACTTATTACTTATTTCGAACACTGCAAATTTAAGCTACGATAAATTGTTTGAAAGATATAACTTGTCAAATAAATTCGTGTTGACGTTTGACGAAATCACAGTT
This sequence comes from Holacanthella duospinosa, assembly GCA_002738285.1. NCBI lineage: Eukaryota > Metazoa > Arthropoda > Collembola > Poduromorpha > Neanuridae > Holacanthella > Holacanthella duospinosa. Next base: position 350,279 of record NIPM01000177.1, on the reverse strand, counting down.
TACCAAACTGTTTCATCTTCGAACTTGTCCGTTTCTATGATTCATAGAGTATTTTGATAAAAACCCCATGTCAATCTATCTAGATAGCCGTTCTCGAGATAAAGTGGTGACGGACAGACAAGAAACGATTCATGAGTATTTTGTAGCACATAATAATTATAAAATAAAGAAACATTTTTTCATTGTATAAAACAATTATTATTATTATTATTGCTTTTGAATGTACGATAGTTTAAACTTAAAAAAAAACAATAGGAACTCAACTAATTTGTAGAGCCATATAAATTTATTTTGGAGTATGCTGTCATAAATTCGAATCAAGAATCATGTTTATAATTTTTAATGTTTTCCCAATCATGAGTGTGAAGATACCAGGGTTAAAAGTAATTACAGGTTGGAACAAAATAGAATAATTGATTCTTTATAATTTCCTGAATTTTTTTTTTTGTAAAACAAGAAAAAAGTGTAAATTATAAGCTTGTTAAAAAATTTTCCGCGTTGAACACGAAGAGCCTACAACTAAAAACCTGTAGAAAAAAATGTGTATAAATCTGTTAATTGAAAACTGGAGATTTCCAACCTTGGTTTAATTTCACCTTAATTTATTATGCTATGAGTTTTATTATGATCCAAAAAATGGTCCAAGAAAATTAAAAAATTAACCTATTATATTTAAATATTCAAATTTTTCTTATATTTTTTGTTTATTTTAATTTTATTTAGACATATTTTCTAGATTTTTACCGCAGACAGCAGGACTGAAGAGATTTATGGAATTTTCTCAATCCGTCTGTAAAACCGTGAGCCTCTCTCCAATTTATTTTTTTATATACTATATTACTACTATTAAAAATTCAGTTTTTATACTGAAATCATTTGAACCAAGTGCAGCTATGCATATAAAATTGAACCGTTTGGATAAAAGGTGAATATGCAAATTACGTCTATTCTCAATACATCTGATATAAAGTTGTAGGATTAAAACTTGATAACCAAAAAAAGCTTTATTCATCTTCTGAATTATATTCTTACTTTACAAAGTTTCTTAAGAAAGTTTTCAGACACTGACCCCTTGACCTTTGTCTGAGATTTCTTTAAAAACGAAAGACTCCTTTTGAAACATTTTCAACAGGAGAATTAGTTATTTCTTTGGATGAGTGATCTTACTCAATAGAAAAATAACTTCAAACCCTTTATTAAGCTCTTAGAAAAAAAAAAAATTTTTTTATATATATATTTTTATTTTAGTAATATTGTTTGCGTCCCACTTTTCGTGGGAGAGGAGAGAGAAAAGTACCGACTGTTAAGAAAAGAAACGATTTCTAAAGAAGCTTTAATGATTCGAAACGAATTGATGTAAATTTAAAATCACAAAAGAAATTATAATTTTTGAATTTCAAAATCTTTACTTTTGAAATTCAATAATTTGAAACTTAGTTTCATATTTTTGAAAATTGAACCAATCCCATCATCGACTCTGAGAGACAATGTCAATGACACTGTCAGTCATTTGTCAGAGTAGAANTCAATAATTTGAAACTTAGTTTCATATTTTTTAAAATTGAACCAATCCCATCATCGACTCTGAGAGACAATGTCAATGACACTGTCAGTCATTTGTCAGAGTAGAAGAACTCACTTGTCATAAATCCCTCTTACCTTCCTCACTCACATATCCATATGACTAATTCTAAAAGCAATGAAATACCATATGGCATGTCAAAATAGAGTTTACAATATTTTTTTTTGTTTTTATTCCATTGATGAAGATAAACGAGGTCTAAATTAATAAGTCGCACTCTTTGGGGCGAGCGGTGTAAGTGAGTAGCGGTAAGAGCGTATATGATCCCATATTAGCAAAAGACGCCACTTTCTAATAATCCAAACCAAATCTAAAAATAATTCTGATCATTTCTCTACTGTTATTATTATTTTTTTCCAATGTCATTTGGCACGCGATCCAGGGATCCTGTAGAGAAAATCCCTCTAAAAGATCATGGAAATGTTTGCACCTGTGGCTTCGTCATGAAACAAGACTTTTAGCATTCTGGTGAGACCTCATGTCACGCAAACTTATGGCATGGACTGTCTATTCTAATACTTAACAAAAATATACAACCAAATTCAGTTGTTTTCTAATATGACATGAATTGAGAAAGGCAATTCAAAAGCCGCAGAGGGCCTATAACAACGTTGTCTAATCTCTTTATAATGGAACAATTGAGTTGGGTTCTCTCTTTTATTTTCAATAAATGAATTATTTAGAATAATAACCAGGGGATGACACTCTCGGATGGACACAGGTGGACAATTTCAGATTTCAAAGATTTTATAATCAATCCAAATGAAGAGGTATATTTCCTTAATTGAGTCATTTAAATTGTGGTCACTACTCGCTAGGGTGAGGTTGCGTGCGAATCATTCAATTTGGGTTTAATCACATAATTCATGTGCAAGATTTGCAATTACGAAATTATTTAATCTAGTATCAAGGAAACATTTGAATACAGTATATAAAGTGTGAATTATTAGATACATTATGTCGGAAATTTGTAAATTAATGGCAAACAACAAAGCTGGAGAAGTTTATGAGAGCGACAAACCCGTCCGTATGTTTGACTTTATTTGAATATTTTTCATTTTATATTTATTTCGCGAAAACATTTTCAGAACAAGTGGTAATAAGAGACTCATTTATTATTATATGTTGCAAACACATTATAGATCTAGTTTGAACCTCAGTCTAATAGACTAAATAAGAAGAACTAATGAATGAATCGAAATGGGGTTTTCACTACGGGATTGCCGATGCATCAAGCTGTTTCACTCGTGTAGTGCGCATTGTACATGCGCAGTAAAGCACAGAACGTGCGAGATGAACGTTTGCTTGCTCATTCGACGATTATATGCGCACTGCCCCCCCCCCCNCTCTTTACTGTCCTAACTCCATCCCGCACCTTTAATTTTTCCACTGGTGAATAATCATTCTTTGCATAAAATTTTTGACAAATTTGGCACACCTTTGTCAAACTATTTTAATTCAATTTATCATGAGATTTTAGTCCAATAATTGTTTTATTTCTAGTTACTTGAAGTGTTAAAAAGCAGTACGAATCATGTAATCTTCCGTCAGGTGTGTATGTTTTTGTTGACAAAGTTTTCACTGCCTACCATTTTAGACACATTTTCAATTTTGAACACAATGCCATCAAACAATGGACCTATAAGTTCGACTACACCTCCTAATTTGACTGGCAGTTCTTAGAGTTTCATGTTTTTTGATTTGCAACAGTTTAATAATTCTATATTTAAATAAGTAAAAAACTTCATGTTACAAATCACTTTGTTTATAATCATAATTATTTAGAAGTTGTCGTTTGCTCCATTTTTAGTGGAAAAAATACTTATAATAATTTAACTAATATCTATCAAAACAAATCAAACTAGTCTAGAAAACAAATTTTTGGGAATAAATTAAGGTAATTTGAAATTAGCGAAAAAGTTTTCCCGCCTCACAACCCTTCCAATTTATAGACCTGAAAAATCTCATTTTCTCTTCTTTCCAGTCACGTGATACTCTCATTCTTGATTCTGTAATAACTCCTATTTTCAAAACTCGTCTTCATGGTAGATATATTGAGTTTAAATCTTCATTTCTGATTTCCATATCAAAACAGTTGTTTACTTGCACAGCATCAAATCAAATTCTTTAGTGCTGACAATTCCTTTTCGGAGCACCTAACTACAACTTTCAGAACTTGTCTTTCTAACAAACACTTTTCTTATCTTCATCTCTTCATAACCTTCTTGAGGAGTTGAATTTTTTTTCCATCCTTTTATCATAAACCCGATGTAGATATATTAACTGTAAAATTTTCCGGTAGCTACACGTGTTGCTAACCATATTTGGTCTTGACGATTCCTTGACGCTAATGTAATATGCTAATAATGTCATGCTTTCAGTTTTAGTTTTGATGGAAATGGGAGGAGCCTAATTAGCAAAAAGTCAGGTTTAACTGTAGATTAAAGTTAGCCTGAGCTAATCACTAATAAGTATGGTCGAACAAATACATAATTTGCATAAAATTGCGTAATCGTCATTAGACCTGGTCGTCTACTTCATAATTCTAGTGTCACCGCATCTAGAAAAATTATAGCGATTGACACCAACTTATCCCGAATAAAATGTATAAATTACATAATTTCGAATTAGTGCATACATTTGCACAATATTGCATTATTGGTGGAGAAATTTATTATTTATTTATTTTTGAAGAAGAAATAGGTAATTTTTTTATTTTCAGCAAATAATACTCAACTATTAGATAGGTATAGCGTATTAATGCATCATGCCGCGACATTATATTCAGCAGGTACATCTTAAATTTTAGTCTCGGTGTCAAAACGAGTAATTATTATTTCCGGTGTAAATGTCTATTTCAAAACGGAAGACAGTTTGTTCACATCACATTTCAAGAGCCGTTACTATGAGAATATCCATAACTTAGCAAAAACCGCGGAATAATTGATTTAAATAATTTCACAATGAATTACTCCAACTCACGTACGTGTTTGCAACAACTGGGCCACTATATTAAATACAGTGGTCTGAGTTTAATGTCAAATTCTAGAGACATTCACAACGGTTGACATATTGCGAAGTTGGCATTACGCGATAGAGTCAACTCAAACTGATAATTAAATTTTGTTGCTAAAATTCAAACGTATGAATAATAGACTTTAAAGACAATTCAGTTCTTTTCTGCATTTTGGTTGCCAATTTAGTTCGTTGTTTATTTATTGGATTCAAAGTAAAATGGCAAAATGAAGAAGTAATCGTAAACTAAGATAACATTTCTCTTACTCTTACTTTTCAATTTTTCAACTTCAAAATTTACGCAAAATTTGACTTTATTGTCTCTTCCACCTGTTTGGGTTAAAATATTTTGTTGGCATAATGCAAAGTTTGATATTAAGGAAAATGACATAAGCAAAGTTTTTAACATGTTTAACCATGGAGATTGTCACAGAAAAGTAAACCGATTGACTGTGCCAAAAGTGACAGCAGCGGGTGTTGACATAAAACTCAGACAACTGTACTTACTTTGTAGCCAAGACGTCTGATTTTCTCGAACGGAACGCTTCAAAGTATTCCTTCACCTTATTGATTGCTCCCTTTTCTTCCTTAGATTTCATGATTATTATTATTAATAATTAATAATAATTATAATTATTCAAAAAATATAAGCGAATAGCACTTTCACAAAAAAATTGTATTGAGGACGGCAATGAAATTTGAATGTTTTATAATTTCATTGACTTTTGATTTTAATATTGTTTGCGCATGTGAGGACGGATGTTTAATTTTATGAGCGACTATGGTTGTTTCGGTTGCGATGGCAGAAATCCATAAACAAACTGTCCTGCGTTTTGAAATATACATTAACAACTAAAGTGTTTCCAAATTAATTTCTAAAAGCTACAAATAGTCTTATAGTTATTGCGACTACATAACAATAAGTAATTTAAGTTAGTCATGATTCATGACTCATGAACAATAATTTGAAACCCACCGAGCACAAAAACAAAGATAAAGACAAATCGTGTTTGAAAACATTTAAAAAAAANCCTGGTCGTCTACTTCATAATTCTAGTGTCACCGCATCTAGAAAAATTATAGCGATTGACACCAACTTATCCCGCATAAAATGTATAAATTACATAATTTCGAATTAGTGCATACTTTTGCACAATATTGCATTATTGCTGGAGAAATTTATTATTTATTTATTTTTGAAGAAGAAATATGTAATTTTTTTATTTTCAGCAAATAATACTCAACTATTAGTTAGGTATAGCGTATTAACGCATCATGCCGCGACATTATATTCAGCAGGTACATCTTAAATTTTAGTCTCGGTGTCAAAACGAGTAATTATTATTTCCGGTGTAAATGTCTATTTCAAAACGGAAGACAATTTGTTTATCACATTTCAAGAGCCGTTACTATGAGAATNAATTTGTTTATCACATTTCAAGAGCCGTTACTATGAGAATATCCATAACCTAGCAAAAACCGCGGAATAATTGATTTAAATAATTTCACAATGAATTACTCCAACTCACGTACGTGTTTGCAANAACAATAATTTGAAACCCACCGAGCACAAAAACAAAGATAAAGACAAATCGTGTTTGAAAACATTTAAAAAAAAATGGTTCATGGAGGCAAAGAAAGTTGAATCCTATAGCCTAATTAATAATAATAAATAAAAAAGAAGACATATTGTTATTCATAATTAGTAATTATGAATACAATATGTCTTCTTTTTTATTTTTATTTTTAGAAAACCTTGTAACTTCCAATATTTGGAAGTTACGAGACGACTAAATTATTGTTAAATACAAAATTAATTCAAAAGTTAACCAACCCTGTATATCATCAAAGGTTGGCCAGCAGTTTTCAACTTTCTAGTTTTCTTACCTAGAAGTGATCAAAGTGAGTCTTGAAGTTGAGAGAGCGCGAAAACAGTTAATAAATACCACAGCCAACGACTTTTATAACTAGTTTTGTTGAATTNCTGAAGTTGAGAGAGCGCGAAAACAGTTAATAAATACCACAGCCAACGACTTTTATAACTAGTTTTGTTGAATTTCATCGCATAAAATCGCATAAATTGTAATATTTAGCGCATAATTTGACGCAAAAAAATGCATATAATTTAGTTGTTTTCGCAAATAACTCGTAAAAAATCCTTCTTTCTTTTTTAAAAATTAATTAACACTAGTATTAATATAATAATTAGGCCTTGTAAAACAGGCGTGTCTGTTCAAATTAACATTTGTAAAGAATGATACTTATGACACGAAAATAAATTCTATTGAAAAAATTTTTTTTTAAATTGACACTACTAAATCTGTTTTCACTTCAATATTTTTGTCAGAATGGGTAAAGTCTAACACAAATTTNTTTTAAATTGACACTACTAAATCTGTTTTCACTTCAATATTTTTGTCAGAATGGGTAAAGTCTAACACAAATTTGCAATATTAAAAAAGTCAACACTAGTGTAATGAGCTAATTATTAAGATTCTATTGCATGTTTCCAACTTTTGTAACTAAATAATTTACTTAAATTGATTTTACTTCCACGAATTTTAATTTAATCTAAGTGTAAGTGTCTTTGAGNTTTTAAATTGACACTACTAAATCTGTTTTCACTTCAATATTTTTGTCAGAATGGGTAAAGTCTAACACAAATTTCCAATATCAAAAAAGTCAACACTAGTGTAATGAGCTAATTATTAAGATTCTATTGCATGTTTCCAACTTTTGTAACTCTTTTAACTAAATAATTTACTTAAATTGATTTTACTTCCACGAATTTTAATTTAATCTAAGTGTAAGTGTCTTTGAGNTTAACTAAATAATTTACTTAAATTGATTTTACTTCCACGAATTTTAATTTAATCTAAGTGTAAGTGTCTTTGAGTAGTATAATTCTTATACGTAACAGGAGCGGCGTCAAAAAGAAAAATCCTATTTATTTTCCACTGCCCTCAAGAACCCCTCATTCGAGTCAATTTTTCCCTGTTCATTCTCCTTAGAGACGACTCCAACCTCCAAATAGTCAAATTGACAGAGAAAAATAACTCCCGAGTTTCTGAGAATAAGCATAACAATGACATGATACATTGCAATTTTGTCATTGCCCAATACCTTTTCCTAAAGAAAACTGACTGACTCTTGTATTAATCTTTTGTTATCGTTTTCTTTTTATTCCATACTATACTACTACTCTTCAGTTACTTTTTACCAATTCATCTTAGCTAGATACAAAGGGGAGAAAGTACCTTCTCTCAGACCGCTCGCCTGTCTCGCTATCTAAAATTTTAACAAGGAATATATAGCTCCATCATCATGGTATGGTGGTGACGTGGAAACAAGAAAAAGAGAATAAATGTACATAAAAATTTCAAAACCTCTTGAAATTACATTTGTAAATACATTCTATTATTTTATTTGTTAAAAACTCAAAGCATCATAAGTTGAGTCATTTCTCACTCAACCAAAAGAAAAAACAAAATTATATGTATAAATTTTTAGATGAGGTCATTATAGGTACTTATCGGTGCGTGGAGGTAGTTTTCATTGAAATTGTATTGATTTATAGTAGTTAAATATTATACACTGTCGAATATATAATTTTTATATCTTTTTTCTATTATTTTACATAAGTTGACAGACATTAGAGGGTTAATCGGAAACACACATCTCTTACACTTACTCCATCGTCGTCCGCGGTTAGTAACAAAGTCAACCTTAACAAATATAACAAATATTCATAAAAATTTCTTTTAAATTTATACTAAACTAGTTGGAATTGAATAGAATTTATATCAAATTTTATAAGTAAAATATAAAAATTATATTTAATAAGCTTTTGGATCTTTATTTAAAAGAAAAAGGTGGAAGTAAGTAATATGAGAAGTGGTCTGATTGTAGTAAGAGTGGTATTAATCGTGAATTTGTTTGCTATGATCTCTGATGCATAGAGTGATGAGTTTCTAATCATTAGTGTCAAGTATATATAGAATTCTTTTGAGTGTTGGAAATAATGGTTTAGAGTACCATCGACATGAAAGGGATGACAATCAACTTCAACTTTAGGCCAAATCCTCTACCATTAAATCTCAAATTAGAGAAACCACCAATGCCACGTGTCCTCAGTCATTCACAGTGTCCATCATCATCATTTCATTTATAATCGAACAAATACGGGATTTTTCTGACGAAAATTTAAGGATAAAAGGCTTTCCCTGGAGAATACAGACTCTGTATTACAGAGACAAAAAAAGAAAATGGAATACCAAATTAGAGATAATGAAATATGGAGAAAGCATCATGAATCCACCCACAGTGGACTTGATTAGTGTTTAGAAATCAGATCATATTCTACACTCACTTTTTTAAGATACGCTCCGCATAATGTTTTTTTTTTTTTTTTTGAATTGAATTGAATAGGAACATGTAGAAACCGCGAATATTTATAATAACCGCGGTTATATTCACAAAGTCAGAGCGGATAGATGAATAAACGAAGTTAGAGACATACAGACAAAAAAAAAGAGACATACGGACAAAAAAAGAGACAAAATGATGATTGCATGAACCTCTCCGACTTCACTACTGTTCGCGGTTAATAACGAATAGAAATTTTTTACACTACCATTCACAGAGCTCAAATGACAGGCAGGTCGCGGTAGGGAACTTAAACTTTTTGACACACGACAAATTTTCTCCAGTCACTCAATAAGGGAAATGATGACAAGAAAGAAAAAAAAAGATAATTGACAAGACTTTGTTATATAAAAAATATCGGATGATCTGTTTTGCATAAATTGTCTTCTCAACTGACAGAAAAAGGCTTAGAAAAGGAGATGTTATTTTGTTAAATATAGGGTTTTAGGAAGACAAAAAGGGGGAAAGGTCGGCAAAGAAACATATAGTTTTTGAGCCGAAAGTGTTTCCAGGGAGTTAGGATCTTTGAGTACCGGAAACTGTAATTTCAGTCAAAAGTAAGTGTTTCTTTTTGTTCTAAAAATAACTTTGGGTAACAAAAACTAAACTTTTGGTCACGTGTTGAAAAAGGACCTGCTAAAAGTAGTTGTAATTGGTTTGAGTGACCGGACGTTGGTCAGTTGGTGTTTGTTCAAAGGTCACGTGTTTTGGTGACAGGAGACGTCTCTAGACGTCTACTACATATCCATTAGACCAAATTTACAAAAATTTACTATCTGTACAGGAAATTGTATTTTGAAAACAACTGACCAATGAACTAATGGTTCAATGGAACAAATGTGACACAAGTATAAACGTAACGCTTTGAGACTTCATGGTGGGAAAACAGTAGCTAAATTGTCCTAAGCCACGAGCGTGAAAAAAATTTTTGTTAAAATTGATTTTAATGAAAGTAACTTAATTTTTCCAATGGCATGTTTATACTTCAAGTTTTTGTGAACATCTTCTAGTGCAAAAAAGAAAATAACAATATGACTCTAAAATTTTTGTCAACTTTAGTCATTATTTCAAATACAATAACCAAAATTGGAAAAACTATGCTAAATTTACACCAAAAAAATTATGTGAAGTATAAATCCTGCATAAGCACCATCGATTCTCTAAAAATTTAAATTTTTTAACCTATTCCATAATTATAATTTGTAAACTACTCTAACCTAAATGAATTTGAATTATAATGCAATTACTAAATGATCAATTGCAAACCGTTGCAATTGATCATATTAGTCGGTCACAAAAACTATATCATAATTTGCAATTCTAATGAAATTTTGAATAACGTAAAAGTCAAGCCCATCGAGTTTCACTTTCAATCTCAATGTAATAAACCGGTTTTCATTCGTGCAAACTGTAAAGCAATATTATTGCAAAAAAAAAAACAACTAATTTTTGCATTATGAGAGGATGCAAAATTTAGCTTACAAGGTGATTAGGATGCGGTGGCTGATAAGCAATATTGAAGTGTTGTCGTGGGATCCTAGCTTTTTTTTGTTTGTTTTTTTTGAAAAAAANAATTTAGCTTACAAGGTGATTAGGATGCGGTGGCTGATAAGCAATATTGAAGTGTTGTCGTGGGATCCTAGCTTTTTTTTGTTTGTTTTTTTTTTGAAAAAATAAAAACTTTTGTGTGTGCAAGATGCAAGTTTTGCGTGATGAGACTTGGTCGTTTGTTACTACATTTTAATTGTTCACTTATTGTTGACGGTGACCTGTTGTAAACTGTGAGGAAACCTTGACTCCTTTTGAAAAACTTGAGACTCATGATGAGCCGGTTATGTTGATATATCAGTAGTTGTTGACTCTAATACAATTATTAAATAGCCAATAGTAAGAATTTTAAAATCCCCACGCCTTTTTCGAACCCACGCCGTTTAAACTTGACACATTTTCACTATGTCATCATTATCAACTTTAAGGAGTTTGATGGTCATTGTCTCTCCACACTTCAACTGTCACAGAATTTAAAAAAATACTTATTTATGTCATCTTCCTCATCGCACCTAATATTTCTTAGTGGTTATCATAGAGTTAATAATATAAAATATATACAGCGTGAGCAAAATTTTAAGTCCTTTGCTCAACCTAAAAAAAAAAAAAAAAATTTTTTTTTAAATTATTACAACAGCTCAAGAAAATGAGTAAAGTTCCGCGCTATAAGTTAAACTTTACTACCAATTTTAAAATTTCCGCAAATTTTTTATATATTTTTAAGCTTTTTTCTTACCCATTTGGTAAAAAAAAAGAATAATTATTTCACATTGATCATATAAAATTAATAAATAATTGACAAATGAAATGCATAAGTAACAAGATGTACAAAACAAAAAACTACTTTTAAGGTAAAAAGAGATATAAATTTTGATATTAAATTCATCGTCGTGGACTGCTGATTACATTATTCCGAGGGCATTGGGGTTAATTGTCGTCTTGGCTTTGATTATTGTTGCAAAAAAAATTATTTTTTTTTTGGCGAAGATAGTAGGAAGTAGGTTAAACATCGTATATATCTTCTTCTCTCATCTTCAACTTCTCCGTATAAGAATTTTTATTGGAAATGAGTTAAATTTGCAAATTTTTGCAAGACTTGGATTAATTTTTTATAAATTATTACATGATTCCAGCTTATTACCAAATACGAAAAAAAAAGTTTGTGATCTTCCTCATTTGCAACAATTCCTATAAAATTATAATTAAAATTGTAAACCTATATTGCTTACCTTCACATCGTGAAGATAAAAAAAAATACGGCTTTCTGAATTAAAATTATTAACCAATTCTCCTTACCCCGTCTTCAAGGTAGTACAGGTAAGAAACGATACATTATTATATTTTATAGGATTCCCTTTTACTTATTTATATATTATTAAAAGCATTATTACTAAGGAATCATTATATAATTGAACTTAAAGTGGATAGAACAATTCAAGCCTGTCTAGTATTTAAAGGCCTTTTGGCTTCATTGAACTATTCAGTCTTTTTTCAAATCTTGAGTACTCGCTCTTGTTGCATATTTAGCAACAATGAAACTCTTGGTAAAGAAAATTAACATTCAATTAGTGAATTTGAAAATGATTTTTGGGTAATTTGAGTGTATTTTTGTGTAGGTGGTGTTAGGTTTGACTCTTGCAATTGGAGTAATTGGTGTCAATTCTGGTGGGATTTTGAGACGATTGTTCGGAGGAGGAAGGTCAGGAGGTGGATGGCAGTCAGGACCACCACCAGGATGGCGTCCTCCACGAAGTAATGGTGGATGGAAATCTTCAGGATCTTCAAGTTCAGGTATGCAACATTTTCAAAAAATTTGTACGAATTCCAATAGTAAACAAAACAAAATACCAAAGTTTCAACTTGAATTTTGGTAGGTTGGCAGACATCTTCAAGTGCTGCGTGGCCAAATAGATCGGCTTCATCCGGAAACGGCTGGAAATCCTCTGGTAAATAAATTTTTTTTTGTTAATTTGTTTGTAATTTTAATTAATTGTTAACCTTTGTTGACTTCAGGGACCACAGACAGTGGCTGGAGACCAGGTCCTCCACCAGGTTGGAAACCAAACAACTCTGGTAATGGTTGGAAAAGTTCTGGTGACAGCGGTTCTTCTGGATGGCAAAACAGTGGTGCAACATCCGGGTGGCGTAATTCAGGAGGTACTTCAGGTTGGCAAAATACAGGAGCTACAGGAGCNCAACTCTGGTAATGGTTGGAAAAGTTCTGGTGACAGCGGTTCTTCTGGATGGCAAAACAGTGGTGCAACATCCGGTTGGCGTAATTCAGGAGGTACTTCAGGTTGGCAAAATACAGGAGTTACAGGAGCTTCGAATGGTTGGGAGAATTCAGGAAGTTCGAATGTTGGGCAAAATTCGGGAAGTTCGAATGGTTGGGAAAATTCAGGAAATTCGAATGGTTGGGAAAATTCAGGAAATTCGAATGGTTGGGAGAATTCAGGAAGTTCGAATGTTGGGCAAAATTCGGGAAGTTCGAATGGTTGGGAAAATTCAGGAAGTTCGAATGGTTGGAAAAATTCAGGAAGTTCGAATGGTTGGGAAAATTCAGGTACTTCGAATGGTTGGGAAAATTCAGGAAGTTCAAATAGTTTACAAAATTCAGGAGATGTGAATGGTTGGAAAAGTGGTGATGTGAGTGGTTGGAAAAATTCAGAAGGTTCGAATGATGGGCAAAATTCAGGAGCTTCTAGTGGTTGGCAAAATTCAGGAGCTTCTAATGGTTGGGAAAATTCAGGAGCTGGTACTGGTTGGCAAAATTCAGGAGCTTCTGCTGGTTGGCAAAATTCAGGATCAACTGCTGGTTGGCCAACAGCTAGTTCATCATCTGGATGGCAATCAAATGCAGCATCACCAGGTTGGCAGAACGCAGGCGCATCTTCTTCTGGATGGAAAACTATAGCTCCATCATCATCAGGATGGCAAACTGGTGCCTCATCTGGATCGCAAAATACAGGAGGTTCTACAGGAAATGGATGGAAAGCATAAAATAGTTGGTAGATTTTTAAATTTAGACTTAAATTTAATTTTTAGATAATGTGTTACTCAAATTATTGACCCGTCAGAAATGCAATTTTTAATTAAGTTACGGCTTAAATTATTTTCACAAAGTGTCTAACTTAAATAGAGAAATAATAATGGCTGTAGACACAGCCATTATTCTTGCACTACTGTGTGAAAAATAAAACTTTGTTATATTTTTACATTACATTTAATTAATTCTCGGTACAGACTGTTGAGACTTTAAATTTCTTATATCCACTTTTAAAATCTTTTTCTATGTTGTAGCGAGNATTCTCGGTACAGACTGTTGAGACTTTAAATTTCTTATATCCACTTTTAAAATCTTTTTCTATGTTGTAGCGAGTAGTGAGCAACAAATTTTTGTAAAAAAAAATTTTCAAGTCAATTTTTTGGTTGCTTTTGATACCTGTGTGCCGTTAACATTGAGACATCTACCATAAAACGTTCCTTTATGATCATATAGGAAAGTTATAGGAGAAAATGTTTAAAATATTTAACCATTTCATAAATTCATTTTCATAAAGGAATGATCCTAATAATGAAAACAGCATAGACTTCATTTATGAATTTGGAGATGGAACAAAAGTTTCATCTACTGCCTTTAAGCTTTGTAGATTGACTGTATATTANTTCATTTATGAATTTGGAGATGGAACAAAAGTTTCATCTACTGCCTTTAAGCTTTGTAGATTGACTGTATATTATTAAAATATTTATGATTTCTTTTTTGAAATACAAACATTGTGCATTCCTAAGATTGATCATCTTAATATCAAGAATGATCATTTTCACGTAGAAATAATTATTTTTGGAAACAAAAATATAATATTCAATGATTTTTATGTACATAATTTATAAATGAAAATCAAAATATACATCAAAATTTTGAGACAATGTACTAATAGATGGGCGTTTCAAAAGAACATCCAAAAATTTCAATTTTCAAANATTTCTTTTTTGAAATACAAACATTGTGCATTCCTAAGATTGATCATCTTAATATCAAGAATGATCATTTTCACGTAGAAATAATTATTTTTGGAAACAAAAATATAATATTCAATGATTTTTATGTACATAATTTATAAATGAAAATCAAAATATACATCAAAATTTTGAGACAATGTACTAATAGATGGGCGTTTCAAAAGAACATCCAAAAATTTCAATTTTCAAATAATCATAACTTTTGTTTTAGTGATCGTAGAGTCTTGATTTTTTTTAGTCTTCCACTACTTTTGGATGGTCTTTCTGAAACTGCTAATAGTTTTCCTGAAAAAAAAATTCCAATCAAAATGCTGTTGACCATCAATTTCAAAGGCACTACTGCTTTCCCCAGCAACGGGCATAGGACAAAAGTATCTTCCAATGTCTTTGTTATTTGTAGTTGCACTGTAGTATACTATAGGAAACCATGGGATCATATAGGCTGAATAATTTCCTTATATGATCCTAAATCCCAGTTTTACGGGAGATGTCTGCATGCGTCTGTTTACAGAGTGGCAGCGATTTTTAAAATAATCTAAGTCGAGCTATATTGTGATTGTTGAAAAGGATTTGCAAGATTCAAGTAGACTTCTCAAGGGACATCCCTGAAAGTTCTTGGAATATCTCGATAACTTTATCGCTATACTGGATAGATAAGGGATGTTCTCTAGAACGGCTTCCGNAAAGTTCTTGGAATATCTCGATAACTTTATCGCTATACTGGATAGATAAGGGATGTTCTCTAGAACGGCTTCCGGAAAATTCCTGTCTTTCTTTGATTGAAAAAAGTTTCACTCAATTTGACCACAATTTTCTNGATTGAAAAAAGTTTCACTCAATTTGACCACAATTTTCCAAATTGTGCAAGGTGACGGTGGTAAAATGTCGAAACGATATGTCTAATCATCTAAAAACTTGCGCCGGACTCTTAGATTTCCAAACAACATGTTGCTAGAAATGTCACTCTGCTCAAATGTATGTTGTTCACCCGACATTACAAACTTTCAGTCAATTTTTAACAATGCTAACAGTGTTAGGAAGTCAAAGATCCACAAAATAATTTGTCAAACACAATAAATTGCGTTATAACCTTGAAGGTATCAAATCACAGAAAAAAAAATAGATTTCCAGATTAAAAAATAGTTATGAGTTTCGCGCTCAGTCTCATTTTTGTCTCAAAGAACAACATAGAAAAACAGAAATTATAGGTTCTCTTTCGGCTATAGGGAATTAAAAGTATGATCAGCCTGTACAATTCAACAAGTCAACAAAATTAGACATATGGGCTTGGTTCATCCAATAATAATTATTTTCGTACTTTATGGATTGGCGATTCAATTGGATGAACTCGTGATGAGTCTGCTCCTGCTGGTGTTTATTGTACTACCGTATTTTGCACAGTCATCTTTTGAATCCGATAGGCCGAACTGAATTCAAGTATTTTGGCGACTCATCCTCCTCCGTGATCAATGATCTCTCATCGTCGTCCTTCCAATAATTGCGATAATCATCGCTCTGGAACGAACGCTTTCCCTCTCCAGAACCTATCATGAATTCTCCATGACACGCAATTTAATGAAAAATATATATATAACTCAAAGCACTTGCCTCTGTTACCTCAATTCTAATCCTATTAATTAGTCATGCACAAAAACTTTAGGCTTCATTATTCATACGGTGACTTTTTAAGTAGTGAGTAGAAACCGGAGCAGATGGACTGATTGAGCTTGATAATTGTGTTTCATATTATGATCTCGACCCTTTCAGAAGCAGGTATGAGGTCATTCAAGCTCAAAACAACAGATACAAACAGCATCCTGGACTTTATCCCTTCACGCCAACGCTTTTTCACAGGTGTGTGGAACAGTTGATGTCAAGAGATAAATTTTTACAATATAACTCAAAACCCAAAGTAAGACCTAATGATTTTATGCACGTGTCTTTTGCAATGATATGCTTACATATATATCTATAACCAGAGCTAAAGATTCAATGACAACTCGTCACCGACAACAAATCGTTGGAACTTCAAACATATTCCACGACCACTCACTCTCAGTGACGAATTATATAGCAAATTTTAGTATTTGCGATGACTTGTTTGACCCCAGCGGCGACTTGTTCGCGCGACAAGTTGACAGAGAATCCTTACGTAACCTATGTAGATGGAGTGGATTTCTGTTTGCGATATAAATTTCCATTTTAGATATTTGACATTAGTTATTTGACATTCTGATTTTGCAAGCCATCATCGATTTGAAAACAAGTAGTTGGAACAGAACCGTTGGAGTTAAATTCAAACCAATGAGAAGCTCTGTCTAGGGTATTGTTGTCCGTNGATGACTTGTTTGACCCCAGCGGCGACTTGTTCGCGCGACAAGTTGACAGAGAATCCTTACGTAACCTATGTAGGTGGAGTGGATTTCTGTTTGCGATATAAATTTCCATTTTAGATATTTGACATTCTGATTTTGCAAGCCATCATCGATTTGAAAAGAAGTAGTTGGAACAGAACCGTTGGAGTTAAATTCAAACCAATGAGAAGCTCTGTCTAGGGTATTGTTGTCCGTTCTAAGGACTATTTAGGGAGCATGAGTTTAATATTTAGTTAATAATGAAATGAATAGGAATTTCTTCCTTCCTGTGAATTGTTGAGACAGGGGTAATATAATGACGANATTAGTTAATAATGAAATGAATAGGAATTTCTTCCTTCCTGTGAATTGTTGAGACAGGGGTAATATAATGACGAGGGTGGGTGTTTAGTGATATTAATCAATCTCAGAACCTTGTTTTGGGTCATTCACTTGACTTGTTACGGAATAATGACATGACACGGCACCACCGTTTCATTACTCAAGGGTGAAACCTTACTATTACTCACCATTATTGGATTAACCAGATGTGTATGTCTATAATTTTGAATATTACTTTCCAAATTATTACAAGTACAGGTGGGTTATTAGATATAAGGTTTTCCAGTCAGGAACAAATATGTCTTGATTTGGAATTACAATTAGCCACCTGAGTTTTTCCCTTTTATATTAAATTACTCAAATTTTTTTGGCTAAAAGTTGTCAAGGATGGAAGTTGATATTATGAATAGCACATTTGTGTTTTTATTTTTCATAAAAATTGGTAATAAATTCATTCCCAGTGCCGCACTGGGATAAAATATTAAAATACAAAAATGAAACCATGAAATGATGAGTTTTTAAATAAATTTTTGATACTTATGTACCGTATTTATTACAATTTAACTCATAGGTTTTATCTAATTTGGCGGGTAGAATTGGAAATTGGTAGATTTACATATAATAGATGGTAAGTTCTAGTTGAAAAATTAAATCCTTAGGATTATGGCGGGTTTCATTTGAAAATTTAAATGAGTTTAATCCAACAAGTTTAATTGGAGGTATTAGAGGGGGAGTTTAATAAGAGTAAATACGGTATATTAAATAAAGCTTATATAACTTTAGTGTGGATGGTTCCATGGAAAATAATATCAAATAAACTTAAGGTTTGATACTACCAAGATGAAAAATTTGTTACGGTTTGATTTATAGATGGCGAAATAGTAATGAATAAATTTGCAACAATGTAAAAATATAAAACTTTTTTCTAAAGGTTTTGCAAATAGTCAATTTGAAATTGTTACGAAGCGTTCTCTATCACAATGTCTCATAATCCTAAAAATTTTTATTACTCGAAGAAAATTGAAATGATCTTTTGAAACTTTGAACCAAAGTTATATCGTTTTTTTTTTTTTACCTTTTTGATTCTATTGTTATTGGAATTTATTCGAAATGTGACTAATATGTAAGTTTCATACACTTACTTTAACTAACTGATATGAAAAGCACGGANTCCAGTCAGGAACAAATATGTCTTGATTTGGAATTACAATTAGCCACCTGAGTTTTTCCCTTTTATATTAAATTACTCAAATTTTTTTGGCTAAAAGTTGTCAAGGATGGAAGTTGATATTATGAATAGCACATTTGTGTTTTTATTTTTCATAAAAATTGGTAATAAATTCATTCCCAGTGCCGCACTGGGATAAAATATTAAAATACAAAAATGAAACCATGAAATGATGAGTTTTAAAATAAATTTTTGATACTTATGTACCGTATTTATTACAATTTAACTCATGGGTTTTATCTAATTTGGCGGGTAGAATTGGAAATTGGTAGATTTACATATAATAGATGGTAAGTT
This sequence comes from Holacanthella duospinosa, assembly GCA_002738285.1. Classification (NCBI taxonomy): domain Eukaryota; kingdom Metazoa; phylum Arthropoda; class Collembola; order Poduromorpha; family Neanuridae; genus Holacanthella; species Holacanthella duospinosa. The sequence goes on along the minus strand of NIPM01000177.1, from coordinate 331,465 downwards.
TCTAGTTGAAAAATTAAATCCTTAGGATTGTGGCGGGTTTCATTTGAAAATTTAAATGAGTTTAATCCAACAAGTTTAATTGGAGGTATTAGAGGGGGAGTTTAATAAGAGTAAATACGGTATATTAAATAAAGCTTATATAACTTTAGTGTGGATGGTTCCATGGAAAATAATATCAAATAAACTTAAGGTTTGATACTACCAAGATGAAAAATTTGTTACGGTTTGATTTATAGATGGCGAAATAGTAATGAATAAATTTGCAACAATGTAAAAATATAAAACTTTTTTCTAAAGGTTTTGCAAATAGTCAATTTGAAATTGTTACGAAGCGTTCTCTATCACAATGTCTCATAATCCTAAAAATTTTTATTACTCGAAGAAAATTGAAATGATCTTTTGAAACTTTGAACTAAAGTTATATCGTTTTTTTTTTTACCTTTTTGATTCTATTGTTATTCGAATTTATTCGAAATGTGACTAATATGTAAGTTTCATACACTTACTTTAACTAACTGATATGAAAAGCACGGATTCAATCACTTACATGTAGCAGAATTCAAAAGTTAATTTTTTTTTTAAAGAATTATTAACTTAGACAACACTTTGTAGAGTGCTTAAGCGTTCAATTAAAAACTATTTCCAAATTTTTTTTTTATCAATTTAGTGGTTTCATAATCTTAAAAAACAAAATTATGCCTATCAACCAAATTTGACAAAAGTCGTTGTAAAGGAACGTAAAAATGTTTTTTGCATAGTGACTTACTGACCCGGCCAGAGGCCATAAATACAGGCTGGTTAAAGTTTTTCTAAACTAAAAACCATGACGCCATTTTTTTTACACTTTATTGCAAGCAACATCATAGGTTGTGAGGAGCTACGGTAAAATTGGGAGAAGAGGATGGAAAAATTGATTAATCACCTTGTATATTACAAAGTCAATAATTGTATTTGAGACAGTAAGGCCCGATTTATACTTAATGTCATTCGTCCTTCATTCGAATGAAATACACTATGATTGATGAATTTTGGAACAAATTTTCCAAAAATCTTAATTGTCAAGGTAAATTAGATTACAAAATTTGTTACAAAATTCATCAATCATACTGCATTTCATTCGAATGAAGGACGAATGACGTTAAGTATAAATCGGGCGTAAGTATTTGGCAGTTGTTTGGAAGGGCAATGCGTTAACTTTCAACTTTTGGTGAGNTGCACTATGATTGATGAATTTTGGAACAAATTTTGCAAAAATCTTTATTGTCAAGGTAAATTAGATTACAAAATTTGTTACAAAATTCATCAATCATATTGCATTTCATTCGAATGAAGGACGAATGACGTTAAGTATAAATCGGGCGTAAGTATTTGGCAGTTGTTTGGAAGGGCAATGAGTTAATTTTCAACTTTTGGTGAGAAACACTTTTGAAAGTTTTTTCATATAATTTTAGTCAAAACGCTTGGAGTTTTTGTCNATTTGGCAGTTGTTTGGAAGGGCAATGCGTTAACTTTCAACTTTTGGTGAGAAACACTTTTGAAAGTTTTTTCATATAATTTTAGTCAAAACGCTTGGAGTTTTTGTCTAAAATGGGAAAGAACTTGTATCGAAAGTTGAGTTGGTTGTTTGACATAATTCCAAAGAAGCACACTCTACATTAGATGTCCTTTTTTTTTTGCAAAAAAAATTCCCACATGTATTTTTTCATATGTAAATTTTTTTAAACGCCTGTTGCACTCTGGAGATATCTAATGTAACTGACCATAGTTCAACTATAGTCAGTTAATCGTCCGTTAAATGAACAAATATTTCCTTCAACCTAACTATAACGATGACCGCTCGATCTAAGGAGACTTGGGAATGATTCCAGGCGTCAAATTATCAGTGATTAAAGTTAATTCCCAAATTTTTTTCAATCAAAATATAATCACAATCACTAACTGATCATGTATGATGAACGGTTATAAAACAGTTTGAAGTTTTAAACCTCACGCTTCAAACCGCACGCATGTACGGTGCATCTACAGAGGCCAAGGTGGCAAAGTCTTTCAACCCAAGGTCTAAATGGTAGAAACTAAATGAATCTTACAATGAACCGTATTGATTTTAATTATTAATATTGTAACGGCGCTCTGACACCCCGTATTGTTTCTGAAGAAATCTGAGCTTCTTTATTTATGGTACAGTGTGTGACCGCATAGGTACAAGAGAACTTTGATTCTTTATTAATATAGGTTATCTCTTACAATATGACTATTGTTATCTAAATTATTTACTCATTTGTTCAATTAATTTAATAATTTCCTACCTTGATTCATTTAGACAATTTCTGTCGAGAGAACGAGATCGTCCCTGTTGCAAGGAACTGAAACGTTCTCGTTGTCCTTGTTGATAGTATTCTCTTTATTTTCTTAATTTAGTGGTTCAACTTATTAATACAGTAAACTTTCGATATAAGATACACCGACCGGAAGCAAACAATTTACGTCTTATTTGCAAGAGGTCTTATACTTGACCTTGGTTATAAGACCCGGACGGGTCTTATAACCAATCCAAAACTTGTTTGTAAGACCTTAGAGGGTCTTAAATCGAATATTTGCAAAATAAGACCTAGGATGACCTTAAACCCAATCCTATAAGAATAAGGAACGCTTCAATTAACTAAACAATTATCTTACCAATTTTTAATTACAAATTAAGTGGAATCGAAGTGAATGTGGGAGTTCTGTATCGTTTAGGTGTTTAGATGTGAGGAGAGTCGTAATCTGACAGTAGCCAAGCGAGGTTCGAATCTACAGGGTCAATAAGTATGAGAACTGGGAAATAAGGAGAACTATGATCCAGTCTAGAAATACATTGGCTACTTCTACTTTTTGATTCATTTCCCACATGAAGTATCAATAATCTCTGAATGGATACGATACGACTGGCAATACCGTTAACGAATAACCTTCAGGTGTGGAATAACTCAGTTTGACCCATGGTCAATTTTGTATTAAAAGTGAAAAAATATATTGGAGACCACTCACTACAAGCAAAAATAATTTTTTTTTGTAATGCAAGTTTTCAAATTTATACGCATAAATTGTTAAACAAGTCTTATAAAATGTTTTATTCACTTATATGGCTTCAGAATTTAAGGTCTTATAACCAATGGGTCTAATATTCGTTAGCTTAACATGTGAATGATCCATAAGACGAACCAAACGTGTTCAAATTCGGTCTTGTGATGAAGATGGGTCTTATATCGGATGGTCTTATATCGAGAGTTTACTGTATTTCTTAATAGCAATTATGATTATACAATGCTGGACACAATTATAGCCGAGGGATAAACTACTTTTGACCCAATTTCTTTGCTGGAGAAAGTGCTGGGCTAAAATTATGTCAAGATTTTTCGATATCAGGGTCCAAATGATATTTTTACAAGAAAGAGCGTGAGAAAGTAGAAGGCATATTTTTATATCAAATTACTGGGGTCAAATCATCAAAAGTTATGATCTATTGAAGAATAGGTGTTTTCTAGCATAATTTTGAGACTCTACAGTAACGGATAGGCGTCTCAGAATTATGTTCGAAAATTTTAATTCTTAATAAATCATATATATTTTGGCTTTTTGATCTTGGAAACCTGATTTTCTATACGTTTTCCTACTTTTCAATGTTCTTTCATATAAAAGTATCGTTTGGACTGAAAATTTTTTTTCTAGCAAAAGAAATTATTGACATTATATAATAATATTATTATATTAATAATTAAACATAAGGAGTTTCTCCAGCAAAGAACACGGACTAAAAGTAGCTTCTCGCTTGACTATAAATTTTTTCAACACTGTATTACTTGAAAGAAAGAGAAAGTTTAATACCTACGTCCAGAAGGGTGCAACATAAATTAGCGAAATTTTGAAAATATAATTAGGTACATATTGGAAATATTCTTTTTTAAATTTACACCCTTATCTTTGTTGGAAGTAGGTTCAAAATACACTGGTACCAGGACTCATAGACACATGGGAAGTTACTTTTTAACTCCATGGCCTTTGCTCGAGAAACTAGTGTTTATGAAAAGAAAAATTTTTTTTTTTGGAAAACTGCTAGCAGTTTCAGAAAAAAAACATGCAAAAGTAGGATAAGACTTAGAAAAAAATCAAGTATCTAAGATTACAAAAGTTAAGATTTAAATTATTCTTGGCTATTATTTTGGAACAATAATGTACTAAAAGAATCACGTTTCAAAATAATATAACCAAGAATTTTAAATTTAAAAAAATCTTTAACTTTTGTTCCAGTGATTGTAGATACTTGATTTTTTCTAAGTCGTGTCCTACTTTTGCATGTTTTTCTTGAAACCGATACAGGTTTGCAAAANAGTTCAAAATACACTGGTACCAGGACTCATAGACACATGGGAAGTTACTTTTTAACTCCATGGCCTTTGCTCGAGAAACTAGTGTTTATGAAAAAAAAAATTTTTTTTTTGGAAAACTGCTAGCAGTTTCAGAAAAAAAACATGCAAAAGTAGGATAAGACTTAGAAAAAAATCAAGTATCTAAGATTACAAAAGTTAAGATTTAAATTATTCTTGGCTGTTATTTTGGAACAATAATGTACTAAAAGAATCACGTTTCAAAATAACATAACCAAGAATTTTAAATTTAAAAAAATCTTTAACTTTTGTTCCAGTGATTTTAGATACTTGATTTTTTCTAAGTCGTGTCCTACTTTTGCATGTTTTTCTTGAAACCGATACAGGTTTGCAAAAAAAAAATGGTTCAAAATCAAAATCTTAAAAACCATAAANAAAAAAATGGTTCAAAATCAAAATCTTAAAAACCATAAATAATCACACTAGTTTCTCCAGCAAAGAGTCATAGAGTTAAAAACTAACTTCACATTATGTTGGTTTTCTGGAGCACTTTAATAGCTCCAATTCTACAATTGGTTCAGTTTCTATGTAGAAACTGAACCAATTGTTAAGACTATTGTACAATAGTCTTAACAATTGGTTCAGTTTTTACAATAGTCTTAACAATTGGTTCAGTTTCTACAATAGTCTTACCAATTGGTTCAGTTTCTAACAATAGTCTTACCAATTGGTTCAGTTTCTAACAATAGTCTTACCAATTGGTTCAGTTTCTACAATAGTCTTACCAATTGGTTCAGTTTCTACAATACAGTCTTAACACCACACTACTTTTTTAAGTTATCTATGGTTTTACCAACACCAGTATCTCAATATCGTTAATGGTTACATCTACTAATAATTACACCGTTACTATGGTTTATTCTAAATCATCATTCTTATACTGAATTGGGCTGTCCTTTATGAATAGCACTGGTATTTGAAATAGCTCTAGGATGATTCCAACAGTAGTCATTTAGACCGGANGGTTCAGTTTCTACAATAGTCTTACCAATTGGTTCAGTTTCTACAATACAGTCTTAACACCACACTACTTTTTTCAGTTATCTATGGTTTTACCAACACCAGTATCTCAATATCGTTAATGGTTACATCTACTAATAATTAAACCGTTACTATGGTTTATTCTAAATCATCATTCTTATACTGAATTGTGCTGTCCTTTATGAATAGCACTGGTATTTGAAATAGCTCTAGGATGATTCCAACAGTAGTCATTTAGACCGGACAGAGAGGTCGTGTGGACAAACGGCCCTTGGTCATGTCCTGATCAAAAGAATCCTTTTTCCCTTTGAATTTTCAAAATTGAAACTCAAAATTACATTCATCTCACTCTGGACATGTACCATGTTATTACTAAAAGATGCCTCCGAACCACACAGTTCTTTATTCATGTTTTACGCTTCTCATATATCCAATACAACAATAATTGTACTCTTCTATCCGCCATTGGTCCGAATTTCCTTTTGCTTCCTCTTTTTCATTATTCATAAGTTTACTTGACATCATCGGAAGAAAAACTGAAGTCGGAATTGTGTAAAAATAACAAAAAAAAAAAAAAAAAATTTTTTTTTTCGAAAATGGACACACATATAATGTCATTCGGGCTATCCTTTTCTTCTCTTGTCCCACCCGTCGACCTTATTCTCTTCCGTCTTCCATGGCCCATCGTCATGACTCATTAGGTTGAAAAAAATGAGCTGTCACTTAAAAGTCAGCAAAGGGCAAATAAAAGAACCCGATTGTTGTACTAGTCAATCTATATTATTGACCCATGATGATTCCCAGAATTGGTCTAATGAGCTGATTATGCCGGGCAAAAACTTTCTGTCCACGACGCCAAAATGGATGATTTTTTGGGGTTCCATCCTTGTCAATTTTTAGTTAAAAAAAAATTATACATCAAGGGAGAAAACAGGGAATCTCATTTATACTTGTCTGTACATTTCCGTCGAAACGAAGGATCCCATAGTATAATATCTTACTATATTCTTCAACCAATTATGAGTACACTTGAATTTGTACAAGTTGGGATTGTCGAGTTACACGACAGTAACAAAATCGGCTATTAAAATTTGATTTTTTTTTGCTTCTTCTTCATTCTATCAGAGAAGGTTCGTGTTCATTTTAATAAGTCGCGAAACGATCTGTTTAATGGAGAAAACCGCCACTACCAATCACTATGGATTGGTTACGGATATACACTCAAGATTCAAAGTGAGCCGATGTAGCGCTGGAAGTGAAGAATATACAAGGGAAGCTAACAAATTAGACTCATTTTACGACTCAACTCCCATAATTAATGACTTTGACGTCTAAGTGTGTCTCTGAGAGAAGATAATTATGAAAGGATTTTGGAAATTCAAAATTTGCAAAATTAGTTTCTAAAACTCACTCTGAACCCGTTGAATCTCAAACCTTTTGGATTTCTAAATGGATCTTAGCTATATGAAAAAAATTTTAGGAAGAAATGAATTATATGTACTAAGAACGAAATAATTAAAGCAAAAGGGTGTGTTAAGGTTTTCAAATTATTGGTCCAAAATTTTGCACAAGACATTTCAGTGACTTGATAGGTATGGAAAGTAGGAAGATGTAATTCAATCTCATTTAATGATCTCATAAAATGGGATTTAGAAGTGTGAAACTTTTTACCCACACCGTCAGTGAGACAGCACGGTTTAATTAGGCAGTATCGTAAAATATAATATTTTTTTTTTGTATGGCTTCTTTCTCAAAATGAAAATCCTTAGTAATAAGAGGGTTGGAATGGAAATATTCGTTGACAAAAAAAAAAATTTTTTTTTTTCTTAAGCTAAATTTGTGTTCAGGGACAACAGGAATTTTATTATATTTCCAGAAATGAAAAAGGCATATAAGTTAGTAAAAAATTATAAACTAAAAATTTGTTTAAAATTTTAATATCGCTACAACCTATCATAATTCGAAAGTTCGAAAGTTATATCAGATTTTTGGTATAAGTCGAACTTTTATAATGAAAATTCAAAAATTTGTTTTTGTAACATTTTTTTTTTTAAAAAGACGCCCGAAATCTTATTTAAAAATTAATTTTTTTTTAGAGTATCAATTCATGGCCAAAATGATAACACTCTGTTGCATGCAATGATCGTAATGCTCCTTTTTTTTTTTGCAAAAAAAATTAGCACATTTATTTTTCCGTTTGGAAAATTTTATAAACGTCCAGTGGCGTCCAGGTGGTTCATTCAAATTAATCAAAATTTTTTATAAATAAATTTACAAATATTAATAGTATTAAAATCTATTAATTTTAGAAATCTTCTAAAAAAATGTCTAACATTATTTAATATTTTGTTAACACAACCACACCCCTCTTTCTGTAGGTTCGTTTTGGAGAGGGTGTTTGGCTCTCTTTATGAACAATGAAATGCAACAAATCAACTTATAACTATTAAACTTACTTAAATGAGTAGTAACCAGATGAAACATAAATGACAAATGTAATTGATTCGGAAATTTGTATTGTTTCGTTAATTTCTCGCCTTAAAATACCGCCAATATTTTGGTCCTGAGAATATGAAAATCGCAGAAAACCACGTGACAAACTTTGGTTCAAACTTTGGTTCTACCAAAGTTTGAACGGATATTGTGGCGCAAAGAGATTACTAACTGCGACACATTAGGCACTACAGGCAGGAAGGTTATAAATTCTTCTATTCAGAAGAAATATGGACTTCCCCAGATCAGACTAGAAACCGATGTTGGCAAATTTTTTTGGAAAATAAAGAAATACAGGACTTCAAGAGGGAGTGGTATGCTAAGGTACTTTCGGACGTAAATGGCAATACTGGAGGTTTTAAAGTAGATAGAGGTGAATGCGTAAGGATTATGATAAATCAAGCAACCTTTTCAAACTATATATTTAAAAAAAAATTTTTTGAAAAAAAATTTTTTTTTGCAATATAGTCATAAAAGTCTTCAAATGTTATGATTTTTTGAGAAATGGAAAAATCTAGAAAACAAAATTTTTATTTTTAAATGTAAAATTTTTCAACACCCCCCAATGGAAATAAGTTAAATGTAAGAATTTATTATTATTAATTAGGTTGATAAATAAGTTTGACTAGGCAATCCTGACTTTGCTTACGACACTGGCACCTTAACCACCTCCCAGTGTATTCAACCTTTGGTTCTTATAATACCAATTATGCGTGAAAAGATTTTTTCAAACTTTAGTTTTACAACTGTTAACCCTGTAGATGCTATGTATCAAAAAATTCAAAATCAATATAGATGTCGCTCTGATCCTGATTGTTCTTTTCAATTCTATGGATAGTAGTAGTTTGAAAAATATTTTTTACAAANTATAGATGTCGCTCTGATCCTTGATTGTTCTTTTCAATTCTATGGATAGTAGTTTGAAAAATATTTTTTACAAAGTTAGACACAAATGTAAGAAGAACTTTATTTGATATAACTTTGGTTCATGAAACGTTTAGTTATTTGGACAGCTTGTTTACATTTAAGTAGGCATAGAAAACTTTATTTGGTAAGCTTTATCATCTAAACCAAACNAGGCATAGAAAACTTTATTTGGTAAGCTTTATCATCTAAACCAAACCCAAGTATATAGAGATGATTACGCCTCATTAACTTGTGTTTACCTTAGTCTTATCCCAACAGACCTCCACTTTGCATACTCACTCATCCTTTTGTTCTTAAAAACTAGACGNGTTTACCTTAGTCTTATCCCAACAGACCTCCACTTTGCATACTCACTCATCCTTTTGTTCTTAAAAACTAGACGACAGACAGTCAGAGGACAGTTCAAAAGGATATTTTTTTACAAAAATTTCCAAAAAAAAAAAAATAAAAAAGTATATACTTGAAAGAGTCTCTCTGATGAACAACAAAGAGAGCAACCTAAATCCTGTCTGGTTATATAAAAGATCATTGTAGCCTGCTATCCGAAACCATTCGAACTTACTTTATGACCATCTTCATCAACTATAGTAGTTGTATGTTGTGTCCAGCTATAGCTATAATTTGATAAAAATTTTAATCTCAATGGACAATAATATTGCATAGTAGCTAGCTACAACTTACCAACTTTTCATCGAAAAAAAAACTTTTCATCGATTTTTTTTAATAACCAGTAAATATAGCTACTGAATATAGCTACTGAATAGAAACTCCATTATGAAAAATCCGATCATCGGTAGACACAGAACTTGAATCTTTTGAATTAAAAACTTTTTTTTTTTAAAGTAGCCTGAGCTCGTAATGTGTGTTTCGACATCTCCAGCAGTAGTTGTCATATAATCAGGTTCTTTGGGTGTTGGGTCCTACCGAAAAAAAAAGCAACATTTATATAGAAAGTGAGTGAGCCAAAACCAACAGCATTTAGCTCGACTACCAAGCCTTCTTTCAACTATTCATTTTTACAGAAAAAAAAAAAAAAAATTTTTTTGTAAAAATTTTTTTTTTTTGAAAATTTTTTAGGTTTACTAGGGTTATATGATTTTCTTTAGAAAAGAAATAATACAAACATTAGTAGGTAGGTTTATAGCTAAATGTTATTTACTATTTCAAAATTGAAATGAGATACTTTATTATTGCCCTTGTCTCTACCGTTTCACTTTTTCTATTGTTTTTTTTTTTGTTTAGTTTACATTAACCCTCCATTTGGATATACCGGTTGATTTATATTTTTATATAACATCAAATTCCTTCCAGATTTAGTCAAAAAAAAAACGATAAGACAACCAAATCAAAATTTACGGGCTCACATAAAATTGGATTTAACGAAATGAAAACCAATAAATTTTGAGAATATAATAATGTAATACATAGTAAATTATTGTTGATTCTAGGATTTAAATTTAAGCCGCACATTACAATAAAAATACACCATGTCTTTTTTTTTTTTTTCATATGGTGCAAAAAAAATTTTTTTTTTTTTTTTTTTTTTTTTGGAAGCCTAATAAACCCTCCCTTGAGAAATCTGGTATATTAGATTTTCTGAATTATAACAATAAAAGTAAAACCTCATTTTGCAAAATATATAATTCAGTGTGGCCAAATTGTATATGATTTGCAATGCATGAGGGACGTTAAGTGCCTTGGTTGACCATTGATGTGTGCTTTGATAACTTTGCCAATTTTTGTTTTTTCAACCCTCTATTTCCCATGAGAGATCTAAAAAAAATTTTTTTTTTTTTTTGAATAAAGAGTGAGTATAAATCCAGTTTGGCTCCAACCATTGCCAAATTTTTCACGGATACTAAAAATCTGACTAGTTTATTTCTTTATGTTTGAGAATATATTGTGTATTGTATTTCGGGTGTCGCAAAAATGAATGTTATTGGATTGAGTTTGCAAAATTTAACCTTCTTTTTTTTTTTTTTACTAATAATGAACTATAAAAATTACATTTCTGTAATAAAAGCAAATAAGAGAGAATTGAGCTAGCAACGGGGTGACTTTTTGATCTCGTTAGTAGTTATGAGATTTCGCATTGCAAAATAGCATGAAGGGTGAGAAATTTAAAATTTCGAAAACTTTTGTTGCTTTTTTTTTTTTTAAGAAAATCTCTGATTGAGTAATAGAGTTGAAATTTTTGTTGATTAATTTTTTGATAGCTCTTGTGACAGAAGGTGGTTTGACTATATGGGAACTCAATAATGAGTGGATCTGTCATCTATTGACTGAAAACGTCTTGAATGTCTCAATTTTCACACTTCCATCCTGTCTCCATAGCTTAGAGACATGGCAATTGTGTCAAAGTGTATAAAAATTTAAATCTAAAGAGTTTGAATAAGTTGAATAGGCTAATTCTTGTGGTTTAAAGGACCTAATAGAAGAAGTAGATGTTAAGAGATTAGATGTGATTATGTCGATGGTCAATTCAGAGTTTTAATAATAGGTGTCATATAAAAAGTTGTACTATTCGTAAGGAACAAAACCATTACCTCATCACTTCAATTCCTCTGTCAATCATTAATGGACATTCATAGAGCTTAATAGAGCCAAAGTATCATTGTGTCAAGCTTATTCTTCTCAACCACTTCAAAATGAACTGATTTTTTTAATAAAAGTTTAATATTTTTTTATAAAGTTTAAAAAAAAATTGAACCAAAAAAATTTTTTTTTAACTCCTGGGGTTACTTAAATAGATTTATATTGAAATAGGTAAGTATTTTACTCTGGTAGTGAATAATAGAAAAAGCATAAGAAAAACTAGATGTACAGGGTGATGTAAAACTTTGGCCATTTTTCATAAAAATTACAAAGCAAATAAGGTTATGAGTCCATGTAATTTGGCGTCCATGTGAAAAAGTATACTATAGATTTGGTCATTGGCTGACTTGACCAGAGTCATGATTTCTATAATTATGCATACAGTGCGACCGCAAATACCAAAGGCTATGGGAAGAGACTTTTGACCCATGTTCTTTGCTGGAGAAAACAGTTATTATTTTTCTGCAGGGAATGTTTTTAGTTTTAATTTTTTTTTGGGNGGGGGGAGCACTATATAGTTAAAGACTATTGAAAAGTGGGATACAAAGTTGAAAAAATCAAGTCTCTACCATGAATGTACCAGAAGTTATGATTTTTTTTTAAATCTAAATTTTTGAATCTTCTTTTGAAATGCCCATCGTCTCAAAATAACATCCAACAATTTAAATTTTCAAAAAATCATAAAATTTGTTCTAGTGATCGTAGAGGCTTGATTTTTTTAATTCGTTTCATTACTTTTTGATAACCTTTCTGAAACTGCTAGTACAGGGCCCACCAAATTAATCTGGGCCATAGAAAGTCGCTTTCACCAAAAAAAAATATTTGAGACAGCAAATAAATAGCTCGAAATACAAAAGTTGGAGGGAATGAAGTTAGCGTATGTTTGAAAAAACATACATTTGCAAAAATTAATTATTTAACAACAGCAGCAGAGCGTTGAGTAAATGAACTCAGTATGGTCTCTTTGCATCTATTCCACCTCACTCAACAGAGAACCTGTCGACCCCTCTCTCTGTCTCTCTGCTTTCATCCTTTGCACTGCTTTGAATTAACGTGTCTAATCAAAACTGATTTTGAATTTTTTTTAANGTCTCTCTGCTTTCATCCTTTGCACTGCTTTGAATTAACGTGTCTAATCAAAACTGATTTTGAATTTTTTTTAATATAAACAAACGCTATTCTGTAACGCTGAAAAGTGGTTAATTGAGAGAAATAACCAAGTCGAGGAATGGGGNAAATATAAACAAACGCTATTCTGTAACGCTGAAAAGTGGTTAATTGAGAGAAATAACCAAGTCGAGGAATGGGGTACAATCCCTTGGCATCTACTCTACCCCACTCAACAGAGAACCTGCCGACCCCACTCTCAGTCTCTCTGCTTTGCTCCATTGCTTTGCATTAAGGTATCTAATCGAAACAGATATTTTATAGTGATATAATAAAATTAACTCCACTTCCATTATTTACTAATTGTGTATCGCCTGCCCCAACCCGTTTTTGGTAAAAGGCGGAGAAAAAACGCCCGGTTTAATTTGGTGTGCCCTGTACTTTCCCCTAAAAGAATTCCAGTCAAAATGCTGTTTGAGCACCAGTTACAAAGGCATTGCCTTCCTCAGCAAAGGGCATGGGCCAAAAGTCTCTTTCCATAATCTTTGAGATTTGTAGTCGCACTGTATTAATTTATAAGCTATATAATGCCGCGCAGTTTTCCAAAAAAAANATAATCTTTGAGATTTGTAGTCGCACTGTATTAATTTATAAGCTATATAATGCCGCGCAGTTTTCCAAAAAAAACTTAAGTTCCGCTCGAAGCCATTAGATGGCATTAGCAAAGTTAAATTGAAACATAGTTTTTCTTTGCGAAGATTTTCTTGATAACCTCTGTATCTTGTGGGGAACTTTAATATTTAAGTATGAAAAGGTTAAAAAAATTTTTTGCTTTAGTTTTAAATTCTATAACTGACACGTGTGTAGTTTTTTTTTTAATTTTGATTCTGTGGGAAAGTTTAAAACTAAAATTCATGATTTATGGTTTTTAACTGGTAGAGNTTTTTTTTTTAATTTTGATTCTGTGGGAAAGTTTAAAACTAAAATTCATGATTTATGGTTTTTAACTGGTAGAGAGATGGTTGTAAATAAGCTTGTGCCTCTATTAACTCCTTGTCTTTAAAGTAGAGGATGTTAATTAGCTGAGTTCATTTCTAAATTTGAAAAAGTAGTTTTGCAAAGGATGTCAATCCCAAGTGGAGAGATGAGAGGGAGACTTTGAAACAAAAGGACTGAGGACCCTTTCAAAAATAGAAACAAAAGGACTTGGCAAATTAAAATTTTGGTCACGTCCATCTCTCGAGAAGAGCCATTATCTATGCACATGCAGAAGACAATTTATATCCATAAGAACTCCAACATCTCCAGTTAGACTAACTACCAATTACCACAGTTTTTCTGTCCACTTATTATACCATAGTGTGAGTTCCAAGAGGATCCAGTGTGGAGTTGACTGTCCATTCGTTCACTCTCTTTTTCCCTTTCCTTCAAAACCAGACAGTCAATTTATCACGCCTATGCCTAAATTAAATGATTTATTCTCAATTTATTCACTATACAACTCCTGTTTCACCACCTTAACTTTTTATNCTATGCCTAAATTAAATGATTTATTCTCAATTTATTCACTATACAACTCCTGTTTCACCACCTTAACTTTTTATACAACAATTCCTTCAACTTATCAGTCTTTGCTATTATTTTTTTTGGAGGGAAAAGTATTTGAATCAGATTTAAAAAAATTTTTTTTTTTTTTTTTTTTTTNATGCAACAATTCCTTCAACTTATCAGTCTTTGCTATTATTTTTTTTTGGAGGGAAAAGTATTTGAATCAGATTTAAAAAAAAAATTTTTTTTTTTTTTTTTTTCTTGAAACATTGTATAAAAATACATGTAAAATATAAAATTTTATTATTGATGAGCAGAGCCAAAAGCACCTGTAGTCAAGGATGACAGAAAATACTATAAGTTACGAAAGCAATTCTGTCCAAACTCTCTGCATGTGGTTGATTCTGTATGCATTAACGAGCTACTACTGCATTTTTAAATTGTATAGTAGCACATTTTATGTACATAAATCAAAACATATGGATAATTCATCAGCTATCTTATAGTTTTATTTATTACATGCACAAAAGACGTTTTTGCATCACTTGTATCATCGAAAGTTTCAGGTCTAAGAAAAAACGACCTGAGAAAATACGGCCTATATAAAATACAGCCTATGGAAAATACAGCCTATATAAAATACAGCGTTTAGAAAATACAGCCTATATAAAATACGGCCTATGGAAAATACAGCCTATATGAAATTCGGCGTTTGGAAAATACAGTCTATATAAAATACGCCTATGGAAAATACAGCCTATATAAAATACGCCTATGGAAAATACAGTCTATATAAAATACGGCGTTTGGAAAATAGTCTATATAAAATACGCCTATGGAAAATACAGCCTAAATAAAATACGGCGTTTGGAAAATACAGCCTAAATAAAATACGGCGTTTGGAAAATACAGTCTATATAAAATACGCATATGGAAAATACAGCCTATATAAAATAAGGCGTTTGGAAAATACAGCTTATATAAAATACGCCTATGGAAAATACAGTCTATATAAAATACGGCGTATGGAAAATACAGTCTATAGAAAATACGCCTATGGAAAATACAGCCTAAATAAAATACGGCGTTTGGAAAATACAGTCTATATAAAATACGCCTATGGAAAATACAGCCTATATAAAATACGGCGTTTGGAAAATACAGCTTATATAAAATACGCCTATGGTAAATACAGTCTATATAAAATACGGCGTTTGGAAAATACAGTCTATAGAAAATACGCCTATGGAAAATACAGCCTAAATAAAATACGGCGTTTGGAAAATACAGTCTATATAAAATACGCCTATGGAAAATACAGCCTATATAAAATACGGCGTTTGGAAAATACAGCTTATATAAAATACGCCTATGGTAAATACAGTCTATATAAAATACGGCGTTTGGAAAATACAGTCTATAGAAAATACGCCTATGGAAAATACAGCCTATATCAAATACGGCGTTTGGAAAATACAGTCTATGGAAAATACAGCCTATAGAAAATACGACGTATGAAAAATACAGTCTATAGAAAATACGCCTATGAAAAATACAGTCTATATAAAATACGATGTTTGGAAAATACAGCCTGTATAAAATACGGCCTTTGGAAAATAAGGCCTATAGAAAATACGGAATATAGAGTATAAATAGAGTATATTCACTTATTAAGATTTCAATGCAGAACTTAAAGCAAATAAAAAAAAAATACTCAAATTTGAGTTTCAACTCAATTGTATTTTATAAAGAAAGTAACTTAGCTATGAATTTTAATTAAAATATTACTAATGTAATAGGCATCTTTCGCTTATAATTAATTACAAAATTTATAAAAATTTTATCACTTTGACTGTCACGTGATAACAGCCGGTTTATGGAGTTTATGAAATTTATAAATAAGTGATAGTTTACGCTGTTTCAAACTGTACAAAGTTCATAAAGTTACAGAGCTTATCTAGATTATAAGTCCAGTTGGCGTCACTCTGAATAGTCACGAGGTCAATTATGAAATTTATGAAAGTTATAAAAAATTTTTTTTTAAACAATGGCAAAACTCCTCAATTGAAATCATTTTGAAAATTTCCCGCTTTTACAAGGAAAAAATTTCAATTTCATATATTATATAATCTTCTAGAATCAAAACGCAAACTGGTCCTTATTAATTATTATCGAATTGTAATGAATTACAATTCGATAATTTAAAAAATTATCCTAAAATCTCCCCTATAGGTCGCTCTCTTAGATAGGTCGCAGGATTTAAAGTGCAAAATCTGAAACACAAATAGGTCGCTCTCGCGTATAGGTCGCAATTTCTCAGTTGAGTTTTAGGAGGGAACTTTTCAAATGTGTAATATAAAATCAGTGTAAGTAATTGTTTAATCGAAACAATTGGAGACGAAGACAATAGCTCGGAACAGGATTTAATTGAACAAATGCAGAATTTAGACGTAGATGACGATTCAGAAGAATTTAATGGAGATGGGATCGATGGGTTTTAAAGTGAACTAATAGAATAAATTTAATGAATTTGTCACTTTAGATAGTAGTGATACATTAAANTGCAGAATTTATATGTAGATGACGATTCAGAAGAACTTAATGTAGATGGGTTCGATGGGTTTTAAAGTGACCTAATAGAATAAATTTAATGAATTTGTCACTTTAGATAGTAGTGATACATTAAAAACATAGATTTCCAAATTTATAAAATTTGAATTTTCAATCATCAGATTAGTCGCTCTCGGGTATAAGTCGCAGCTTCAAAATTTCCCAGAAATTTTTCTAAAAAACATCAGATAAGGGCGACCTATCTGCGAGATTTTAGGGTACCAAGAATTGTCGACAATTCTATAAAGACAAAGTGTCTAATAATGATTTATAGCAAAGTTTCTATTTCTAAAATTTATAAATTTTGAAGTTGATTATAAACTCAAGGTAAATATGAATATAAAAATAATTTAAATAAAAATTACTACAAAGTAGTTTACCGACAATCATCAAAGTTGTAAACAAATTGAGACATTTGGTTTTACAAATGTTGTCATAATGGATAGAAATCTTTCCCTATCATCTATATAAAAAAAAAATAACATCGCAGTCTTTATACTTATTTATCATTTTCATCGAAAAAAATATATATATATTATATAAATTGTTGTCCAGTCAAAATAATATTTACTTAAGGGGATTGTGCAAGAGTTGACAAAACATAGAACCCGAACTCGGTATTTTTAGGTAGTTGTTATAAAAAAAAAACTCAAAATGTAGTGGTCATAAGCTTAAAAATGAAGTTATAGAAACACCCGGGTATTATAATACGATAAAATAACAAATATAGTCATTATTCATCCTTTTCTGACGGACTACTATAGAAAAAACGGGTAAACTTTGGTAGATATGACAAAGCTTGAAATTTAAGGACTCTATTATCCCTTAGAACAGAAGGAAAACCAACTAATCTAAAGAGAAATCCAAGAGGCTTATTTAGATTTTGAATTATACTAAAAATGTACATAAATCTATAACCCTCTTCTAGGTTCAAGAAATAAAAAAAATAAAATAAAGTAGTAAGTATTCACTTTTATTAAATAAAAATAGAGAAAACCGGTAGCTATTAAAATGGGCATTCGATATTTGAGAAAAAAAAAGGGAAAAACAGCAGGATCCCTATCCTTGGGGTTAGGATTTCTATTTACAGTGCCGGAAAAATCAAAAGTTACAAAATTATACACCTTTATAGTTTCACAACATATCCTTTTAGTTTACAAGTGTAAACTTTTGGCAGAAAAGTCTCTCCCGTTTGATTTTTGAGACTACCGCACTGGAACTTACGGTTCAAAATATAAAAAAAAAACGAAACATTTGCATTTTATCTTTTTTCTCGAAAAAATATAATAATAAAAAATTCGTTCTTTTTTAATGGTTTCGGATTATCCATAGGTTTTGCTTTTGAGCACTTTTCGCATTGCAACATTTTAAGATTTTTTTAGATGATAATCTTCACAGGAGGAGACAATATTTTTATTATGATCAAAATCCAATTCCAATATCTCATAATCTACGCACTATATCTTCATCTTGATTTCATTTCATTTTTCTCTTGTCTAATAATAAAAAAAAAATTTTTTTTTTTTTCTTTTTAAGTTTTTAAGTTTTTGACTATAGAAAAAAAAATAACAATTCCAGCCCATTCCATTAAAAAATTGAAAAAGAGACGCCTAGTGAAAATGAATAAAAAAGTATAAACCTTTTTGTCTCATAAGACATCCAGAGTCATCATAAATGTCAAAATTGGGCTTAACGGAACAGTAGCAATGAATTTAAAATTCAAGACAAAAAATTCCCAGAGCCAAAAGTGAAGATTTTGATAGTTTTTAGAACATTCAATTTATAAGCCAGAAGGTGCAAGGTATAAAAAAGATTTTTTTTTTAACCTTAAAATGTCTCTGGGTGTCGTGAGAGTGTCAATAAACTAAAATCATAAAAATCTTATGCTACATTTATATTTTTTTTTTGTTGAAAAAATTATACACGTTTAATACAGACTTTTATATTAATTAATTCCCAGTTGCAAAAGGTAACAATACATTGAAATGTAAAGTCAATTTTCGGATCCTACGATTTTTTTTTTTTTTTTTTTGAAGGGAAAAGTCAATTTTTAGAATTTGCATATACAATTTGCTATTCCAATGAGAATTTTTTTATCTTGATTTCATTAGTATTCGTATTTATCACCTGTATAAATAGGTAGTACTTATATGACTCATTTTGGCATATGTGTGTCACTTGAGGTGACTAACAGATTCTTTACTTTTTGGCTCTTCATTAGTCAATTTTTTAGCTTTTTCTCATAATTACAATCTAGTTGTAGTATTTAGAACCATGTTTTACTATTACAAATTAATCAGGCGAAGAGAAATGTCTCAAGTACTTTGATTTATTACAAAAAAAAATTGACATAACTTGTACAAATTGTGTTTATAAAGAATGTCTTAAACTTTTGGGGTACTCTGAACGGTTTCTTTATTTTTTGCTTCGATTTTCTATGCAGCAGTCAAGTGACTTGAGAATAGATTTTTTTTTTAATGAACAGAGAAAGCATAAACCAAAAAAACGGGAAATCCCGGTAATATATTCAAAAAAATTGGAAATCCCGGAAATATATTCAAAAAAAAATGGAAATCCCGGTAATATATTTTAAAAAATTGGAAATCCAGGTATATATTAGAAAAAATTGGAAATTCCGGTAATATATTTTTTTAAATTGGAAATCCCGGTAATATATTTTTTTTTATTGGAAATCCCGATATATATTAGAAAAAATTGGAAATCCCGGTAATATATTCAAAAAAAAATTGGAATTCCCGGTAATATATTCAAAAAAAAATTGGAATTCCCGGTAATATATTCAAAAAAATTTTTTTCATTAACTTTTCGTGTTGTTCTAAACTCTTCTAACAATTTTGTTTCATATTCAAGACTAATAATTTTTTTTTAACTCTTGGTGTACTGTGATATACCTTTGGCTTCCGTTTTCCTCTGGAACAAAAATCTCTCAGATTAATTAGATTTATAAATAATATATATAAAAATGAAACTTTGACGCCGAAATAGAGAAAAGAAAGGATTCTCTGTGAGTGAGTGAATGGAAGTACTTAAGGGAGATAAAAGGCAGAATGAGAACCCCTGATTTCCTAAACGGTCAGTTGGTGACAAAAGTCTCAAACCGTGGAGAATTCAATTTAAAATTCTATTTTTGACGAAACCAAGTCACTTGAGATTTTTCAAAACTGGTTTTCTAACTATTGTTTTATAGTCCTAAAATCCAAGTGTTCCTAGGTACCTTCATTTGAGTCATATTTTTATATACCACGGTCATTAACTGTTTCTCTCACTTCCTTTTGTCTATTAATAGGTCCAGTTTTTACTATTCCAAGGGAAATGAACTCTTTTCAACGTCTTCGTCAAGTTGAACGTGGTAGATACGGAGAGACGTTACATTAATTAATTACCTCGTGCTCTATTCTATTCTTTCTATTATTATCAAAACTTATGAATACAAGAAGAAGAAAAAAATAATCTAGTCATAATAAAAATGGGTATAAAGCAGCTGATATATTCTCTTAAACAACATGTCGTTGTCGAGTAACAAAATTTCCAAAAAATAATTTTATGTAATTTTCGAACAAAAACTTAATCTTTCTAATACTTGTATTTAGAGAGTTAATTTGAAAGCTTAGAAAGCTATAGAGTTAACAGTGAAAAGCCAATTTATTTTAGAAAAACAAAGTGTCAACAAATATACTTCTGAGAGTGTTTACAATTAATTTTTTTTAATTTATAAATTTTGAGGTCTTTTTACAGTTGGGTGATAATTTTTATACGCACCTTCGGACTTTGGAAGAAATTTAATTTAGGGTCAAATTTTTAAAACAATCGAAACTGAATATGTTCGCTACCTAATATAATTCTTATACGAAACCATCTCTAAAACTATGTAATGTATGTATGTATGTATGTATGCATGTATGTATGTATGTATTAATGCATGTATGAATGTATGTATGTATGTATGTATGTATGTATGNCCTAATATAATTCTTATACGAAACCATCTCTAAAACTATGTAATGTAATGTATGTAATGTATGTATGTATGTATGCATGTATGTATGTATGTATTAATGCATGTATGAATGTATGTATGTATGTATGTATGTATGTATTTATGTATGTATGTATGTATGTATGAATGTATGTATGTATGAATGTATGTATGTATGAATGCATGTATGTATGTATGTATGTATGCATGCATGCATGTACATATTAATGCATGCATGTATATAATGTATGCATGTAATGTATATTTTAGAGAAGAAAGCGAGATGATTATAGGTTAGCGCACACCGCTCGCTCCGACCGAGCCGCTAGTACTTATTTCGGATTCTCCATAAAACAGTGTTTAATGTGGGNATGTATGTATGTATGTATGTATGAATGTATGTATGTATGAATGTATGTATCTATGTATGAATGCATGTATGTATGTATGTATGTATGTATGCATGCATGCATGTACGTATTAATGCATGCATGTATATAATGTATGCATGTAATGTATATTTTAGAGAAGAAAGCGAGATGATTATAGGTTAGCGCACACCGCTCGCTCCGACCGAGCCGCTAGTACTTATTTCGGATTCTCCATAAAACAGTGTTTAATGTGGGAATTCGCTCATTTCTAAAACTCATAACACCCAAGCCGAACATTGCGCTAAATATTTTAACGAACATTTTAAGCTTCTTTGACTTTATAATGGTTCATTGTTATGTTTATTGTACATTTCTATTTTCTCTTTGATTTTAAGTTGTTTGAAGTGTTTTAGTCTACGTTTCAGATTTTTTTTTAGTATAAACCTACGACATAGATATCTCCATCTGAAAATCTATCTGTGAAGATGGAATATAGTTAANTGTACATTTCTATTTTCTCTTTGATTTTAAGTTGTTTGAAGTGTTTTAGTCTACGTTTCAGATCTTTTTTTTTAGTATAAACCTACGACATAGATATCTCCATCTGAAAATCTATCTGTGAAGATGGAATATAGTTAAGGGATAATAGGTATAAATATAATGACATTATTTGCTTGAGAAGGGCTCTACCATGTTCTGTTATGATGTAGGACCTATAGAGTTAATTCTTTAGCTTTTCATATTAAAAATATATGAATTTTTAATTTCTTTTGACCCTCTTTTGTTACTTTCTGCCTGACTCTAGGCGACGATGAGCTCATTAGACTCAAAAAAAAAAAAAAATTTTTTCCCAGTAAGTACAAAGTTTCTTTTAGAACAGAGATGAAAGTGAAAGTATAATAATACAAAACAAAATTTTTTTATTTTGTGAATCAAGTGATTTTTTGACGGTAAAATCCCATTAGTTGTAGTGTGTNATTTTTTTCCCAGTAAGCACAAAGTTTCTTTTAGAACAGAGATGAAAGTGAAAGTATAATAATACAAAACAAAATTTTTTTATTTTGTGAATCAAGTGATTTTTTGACGGTAAAATCCCATTAGTTGTAGTGTGTAGTATAGAGAATCTAAATTATTAAATAGATCCCTCTTTCGTACCGTTAGTTAAAACCTGTTTATCTTCACTGAATTTTGGATAATTGAAGTGGTTGCCTCGGGAAATTTATCATTAAAATACATTTTTTTTTTCATCTTAAGGAAAGTCCTTTCAGGTTAATTTGGTTCAAGTACATAAGAACCGGAACCCATTCTAGTTAAAAAAAAAAAACATTTTTCTTTTTCAATGAGAAATATCCATTGTTGTAAAACTACTTTCGAGTGGTTCATCTTGCATATAATTTGCCACTATTATTTGTGTCTCTCACAGTTTTCTCAGTTAGTTTTAAATTTATTAGCTCAAGTACTCCTTCACCAANACGAACCGGAACCCATTCTAGTTAAAAAAAAAACTTTTTTTTTTTTCAATGAGAAATATCCATTGTTGTAAAACTACTTTCGAGTGGTTCATCTTGCATATAATTTGCCACTATTATTTGTGTCTCTCACAGTTTTCTCAGTTAGTTTTAAATTTATTAGCTCAAGTACTCCTTCACCAACTACGTATATACTCAAGTCCTCTCGTTGTTCCACCAACATTACAAAATACTTGTCAAAGTAGACAAAAATAACCTAATATACTCCTATTATCAAAATATGGCAACATTGCACTCAAAAGTTTCATTTTAAACAATATGGAATTATAATATCCTATTAGACAATTTTCATTTCTAAAGCTATTCTATAAATATTAATCTATAATCTATATTCTAGAAATATATTCTATAGAGTGTATAAAAAATATAAAGTTAGTCAACTAAAAACCTTCCTATTGAATTGTTTTCTTTAAATTTGATCCAGTTAATTAATTAATTTTATTAATTTTTGATTAGTTGTGTACATATTTGTATAACAACATACATTAGATCTCTTATATATTCGATTATATAATAATATATAATAATGTTTATTGAAACATTTTCACTAATTATATTTGAGAACATACTAAAAGACATTGTTGCCTATAATTTTTGCACCATATGTGAAAATTATTAATAATGAGACTTTTGTTTGGATGACGAATAGGTTAGTGGTGGTATCCAATTATAGATGCAAACTCTACCTTTTTCATCTGATATGGCATATAGTTTATCTCATCACTTTAAATTCAACTACAATGTCATAGGAAGCTACTTCCTCTGCATTTAGATCCGGTTAGAGATGAGATATCACTGTAGTCATCCCTAGGGTTAATCAACCAATCGAAACAAAGTATTTATTTTTTTTTATAAATGACCACCGAATGTTATATTTTAAGTTAACAACTGGTGGAGTTAGTGTAGTGTGTGATGGTGAGCTATCCATATCTCCCTCTCAAAACCACGTGGCATATGTCATGATCACCTTCGATTAGAAACCTATCAGTTATGAATATCTAATTCCCCTTACAATATGGGTTATATTTAGAAAAAAAAAAAAATTAAAAAGTTACCCCTGTTGACACCTTATCTGATTCTTATTTTCCGCTACACCTGCATTTTCAGTAGACCAATAGCATGTCGTCGTCATCATAAATACAATTATATCCGGAAGAGTTTATTTGTTGGAGAGATAGTACAGTAAGTACGTCTGTTAGACTGCATCCTAGCTATTAGCAGATGATGCTATCTATAATCCTCTTTTATAAGTAGCATTACATTCGATAAGTATTTTTTTATTTTTTTTTTTTCAATTTTTAAAAAGAAGGTTTAAAAAAATATTTGATGCTGTATAGTTAGTTATAGCTCCACCGAAGAAAATTGGAGAAGATAAGCAAAAGGAGTGTTTTGGAAACTGAAAATGTCGCTTAGACAGAAACCAACAAGGTTATAAACAAAAAAAAAATACGAATACAAATTTGTCACAGTGAGGTTGTAANTGCAGTAAGTACGTCTGTTAGACTGCATCCTAGCTATTAGCAGATGATGCTATCTATATCCTCTTTTATAAGTAGCATTACATTCGATAAGTATTTTTTTATTTTTTTTTTTTTCAATTTTTAAAAAGAAGGTTTAAAAAAATATTTGATGCTGTATAGTTAGTTATAGCTCCACCGAAGAAAATTGGAGAAGATAAGCAAAAGGAGTGTTTTGGAAACTGAAAATGTCGCTTAGACAGAAACCAACAAGGTTATAAACAAAAAAAAAANCATAAATACAATTATATCCGGAAGAGTTTATTTGTTGGAGAGATAGTACAGTAAGTACGTCTGTTAGACTGCATCCTAGCTATTAGCAGATGATGCTATCTATAATCCTCTTTTATAAGTAGCATTACATTCGATAAGTATTTTTTTATTTTTTTTTTTTCAATTTTTAAAAAGAAGGTTTAAAAAAATATTTGATGCTGTATAGTTAGTTATAGCTCCACCGAAGAAAATTGGAGAAGATAAGCAAAAGGAGTGTTTTGGAAACTGAAAATGTCGCTTAGACAGAAACCAACAAGGTTATAAACAAAAAAAAAAAATATGAATACAAATTTGTCACAGTGAGGTTGTAAATCTAGTGTTTTGTTGACAGCTCTGACATATTTTAAGCTAATGTAGCTGGTCTTTTTCGTTTCAATTCATTAGTTAAAAGGTATATCTAACAAGTTGGATGTACGTCTTGTACGGTAGCAAAATTGAGTTTATATTATTACCTATTTTTTTTTAATTTAGGTTAAGGTTAGCAAACATTTATTAATTATTAGGCAGATTTTGTTTACATGGAACAAGAATTTTTTTTAAATACTTTTTTGATAAATCATGATCTAAACAAGGAGGATTTTTTTTTACTATAAAATTATATAATTTACTAAATAATGGAAAACTTTTATTCATAGGAGAGCGAGAAGTTTTCAAAATGATCTTATTTGAAAGTTTTCCTACCATTTTTTAAAATAAACTTTATAAATGACATAAACTTAAGAAAAACTATCTATTATTATAAACTTTCACTTTTCCCACTTGACCTTGAAAATGACGTAGCTAACTTTATTTTATAAATTCTATTACTTTTAAAAACCTTTACAATGGGTACCTTTGGGCTTATAATCAATTGCAAAGTTTAAAAAAGTTATGGATTTTATAAAGCAAAGAACTTGACAGCAACTTAACTTGACGAGCATGATAGTCACTTTGACTGTGATGTGATAACAAACAAACTTTGTAGTTTATGAAATTTCATAAAAAGTGATAGTTTGCGTTGTTTCAAATTTTGATAAAGTTTAAAATTGATGTTATATAAAAAGTATAAAAGTTCTTTATACACAATGGAAAAACTTCTTGAGTTGAAATCTTTTTGAAAATTTCTATCTTTCACAAGGAAAAATTTTCAATTTTATAAATTTTTATAATCTTTTAGAATCAAAAGACAAACTTGTCTGATTAGAATTTATGGTAAAGTTTTAAAATTATATAAATTTTATAAATTTCATTACGCCTATAAACGGAAATTACTTAATTCCTTATCAGTAAAAATTATCTATTACCAATACTATATCAATACAATATCAATACTATCTTAAGATTATTGATTTAGGTTAGTCAATTGAATTAAATCACAAACAAACAAATACAAAACTATGTCCTAATGTAAAAATCTAAGTACAGTAAACCTCGGCGGATAAGACGAATTCTAAGTGATCGAAATATTTAGTTCGTGGTAGCCGAGGTTCGGCTTAAGCGTAAGCTAAACACGCAACATGGGGAATAATTTGTTCGTCTAAATGACTAAAAATATATCATTGGTTCATTTTCTGTCGTATTTCAACGTTTGAAAAGTTACTCAAAAGAAGTTATTCATTAAATTTTGTAAGAAAAAAAGTTGAAGTTTCTTTAAAAATTGATTTAATTAATTGGTGTTGGTGTTAACCGAGATAAAGAAGCATGTGTCTTATGGATTGGGGCCACGAAAAGACATTCGTGGTAGCCGAAGGTTCGGTTTAACCGAGTTCGGCTTAGCCGTTCCATTTATACAGAAATTCCCTATTTCAGGGCGNGGTAGCCGAAGGTTCGGTTTAACCGAGTTCGGCTTAGCCGTTCCATTTATACAGAAATTCCCTATTTCAGGGCGCGGACCGGACCACTTGGTTCGTGGTAACCGATGTCGGCTTAACAGAGGTTTACTGTAATAATTATTGTATAGTGTTGGTAGACATGTGATTTGTTAACACTTTATAAAAGTAACGGGGTGAGTCAAGTGACAAAAGTTTGTTCTCATTGGTGCTCAAAGGGCTAATCATTTTTGCTAACAATAGTATGAGAAATTTAAATAAAGGACAACTGGAATAATGTTTTTATATAAAAATGGCACTTGTTGAAAAGCGAAAAGATGAAAGAGTTGGTCGGTATATTGCTCAGGCATCCCACGCTCAGCAGACTTATTGAGCAAAAGGGTTAATCCCTGTGAATTGAATTTCACCTAAATTGATTATTGAGCAAGGAAAGATCTAAATGTATTTAATCCTCAATTCAAAAGGATTCAAAAGACAAAAGAAACTCAATGGGTTAGACAATAGTATAGTATAGGATTCAAACGTACTCTTTTTGTTAATACTTTATAAGAATTCAACCTGTTTTCTCCTGAATTGCATCGTATTTCCAATGGAATGGACTCAAATTATTGCAAAACACCTGACAGAATTAACCCTAGTTGTTCGTTGTTAGGGTTGAACTTGTGACGGAGGTAGTTTGTTGGGACAATAGAGAAGAGAGACAGGGTGTATTGTAGAGATTATCTGTCGTGTGTATTGCAACACCATTGGTTCAAAATATATTTTTCTTTTGTCTTGGTAGAGAGTATAAGTGAAAGCAAAGTGAAATATGAGATCCCACGATCAAATCCTATTGTTGTCTTTTCACATCTTCTGTCGACAAGTATGGTAAATTGTGGGAATTTTTGAATCTCTTGCGTCACTTACCTACTGTCCAGTATAGTCATGGACCCTTAAAAAAAAATATTTTTTTTTTCAAAAGAAAAGGGTACTACTGATAACCAAAGAGTCATATCTATACTCACTCACCAGATACATTCAAAAAAATNGTAAATTGTGGGAATTTTTGAATCTCTTGCGTCACTTACCTACTGTCCAGTATAGTCATGGACCCTTAAAAAAAATATTTTTTTTTTCAAAAGAAAAGGGTACTACTGATAACCAAAGAGTCATATCTATACTCACTCACCAGGTACATTCAAAAAAAATTTTTTAGTATTAATCGTTACTCAGCCAGGTGTTTTACTTTTGTCGGATAAAAATCGAATTCCCACCTTTTCGATTATTTTTCATTGGTCCATATGGATAAACCAACGATTCAAAAAAAAAAATTTCAAAAAAATTTGAAAAAAATTTCAAAAAAATTTTATAATCTAAAAAAAAAAGTTTAAAAGTTTTCTATTTGCGTAGCTAAAACATGAAATTAGACTTGGAACTTGACCGTATTTTGGTACTATCTTTATAAACAGCACAAGCAGGGTTAATAATACAAAGAAATTACACAACAACCCTATGACTACTATGAGCATAAAAATTTTTTTTTTTTTTTTTTTTTCAGACGTAATATATTTAATGACACTTTAATTATTAGTGGCAAATGTCTGGGAGTAGTAGAGTTAAATTAGTGTTTCTTTGAATTATTTTGATACCATTAAGGTCACTATAGTCACAATTTGACGTATTTTTTTTTCTTCAGAGGTTATCACCTCATCGGCCTCAGCGTGTGTAGAAGACCTTGATAAATTACATAAATAATCATAAATATAATAAAATATATAAAAATTATTATCACAAGGTTCACTAAATTATGTACTAAAAACTAAAAACTAAAAAAAAATTTTGAGATTTACGTTTTTCGTTGACCTTGTATCAGTATACTAAAGGACCAGGAGCAAAAAAAAGTGAACGGGTTGAAGGACCTGGACCAAATCAAATCAACTTGTCATGCTTTCTTTACATTTCCTTCACTTTTGTCATACTTTACTACTAATAATCTTCAAAGAAAAAAAAAAGTTTTTTTTTTTGTTGTAAAACATCCTAATTGAGTATTATTTATTATACAAAAAAAAAAAAAAATNAACTTGTCATGCTTTCTTTACATTTCCTTCACTTTTGTCATACTTTACTACTAATAATCTTCAAAGAAAAAAAAAGTTTTTTTTTTGTTGTAAAACATCCTAATTGAGTATTATTTATTATACAAAAAAATAAAAATAAAATAAAAAGTTACTTAATTATGATGATGATTCAAACCAATAATGTTAATAGTTTTTTGGTCTGATATGTGACATGTTGTTTCATTTTAACACTCTAAGTCCTCACATGGTTTATTTCTATAAGTATACCCCGCCGAATTTTAAGATATACGGTTGATTTGAACTACGACTCATAAAGTAATCTACTTTGTTGATCTTTCAACAATAATTTTAAAAGTTTTAAAAAAAAATTGGTTAAAGATTTTTTTTTTTTTTTTTTTTGTTGAGAAGGGAGGGAAAATGGGAGTATATCATCTTACTTTCAAAGTTCAAATGATAAATGTGTGGGTAGTTGAACGGTTTATGATGATTATATGAGATTCAAGAACCTTTGTAATTTACGTGTAACCTAACCCCTTGTTATACTCAATGTTTTGTTTTTTAAATAAAAATCCAACTATTTTTAGATAATTTATCAACTCAAAGGGTTCGGCTCCCTGATGAGAAGTTGACTTCATGACATGTATTACTTGTTTGACAGGAGCGTCAGGTGCCATGACTTGTTTTTTTTTTTATGCAACTGCGCACTCCTTCAATCCAATAATACTAAACAGACCCTCATTTCCAAAATTAACAATAATTATTTGTAGTATAGTGAAATTATTGTCATTTCACTACATATTACACTGTGAGTTACAAAAATAATCTTGTGTTTAGAACGACCAAGTAAAAAAAACCCACCCCCTTCCCTCCAAAAAAAAAATAAATAGACTGTAGCACGGAATTGCAACACTGTGTTATATATATTTTTTTTTTCACTGTAGGTAACAATTGGTATTATAATTTGTATTTCTACATAAGATTTAGTAAATAATTCATATGTATACATCTTTTTCTCAAATCTCAAACCAACTATTATTACTAAAAATGAAAGTAGAAACAAAAGCCCTGAGGCATCCAACGACATCAACAGGGTTAATAACCTACAATTAGTTTTTGCAAAAAAAAAATATTCTCAATCTTTGTAATCTCATCTGATGGAAGACAATAATTAAGTTTTTTTTTTTTTACTCTCGTCATCATTGTTGTCAAATCAACTTTGAGCCAATGATAAACAAAAGTTAGACATTTGGCTTCTCACTCTTATTATTATTACCAAACTCCAAAGAGAAAGATGCAGAAGATGCAAGTTGCATAAAAACAGGGGACTTGAGCGGGAGCCTGAGGGTCTAATTTTTACAACTTTTTTTTTTTTTTTATATTTTACAGGACATGATGTTGTAGTAAAACAGGGCAGTCCATAAGTCCAAAAGTAGTAAGGGGAAGAAGGTATATTTTGTAAGAAAATTGAAAAAATAGATCCTTGCAAACACAGTTGAGTATAGAAATGGACTCTTATTACGTAAAATTTAACTATAGGGTTGGAAATCTTAAGATTTGGTAGTTGTTTTTTTAAGGTGTAGGCTGGTTCGTGATAATAAAACCCAGGGACAAAAAAAATAATATGTATCTGGAGGTACTTCTTACACACTCAAAACAGCTGAGCCTGGGAGTTTCCTAAAAATAAAAACCTGTTCCTTAAGATGCAATAAATCATATCAAGCTTCCCTGAAAGCTTTCTTTAAGGAACCAGAGAAGTAGACAAAAAAAAAAAAAAAACTTGGTTCTTTAGTCCAAAGAAAGACCCTGAACTTCAAAGGTTCCTCTGATAGGAATACAAATAAATCTCTACACAATGGAACCACGAGGTCCATATCCCTTATGTACCTACCAACCAAAAAGTGTCTGAACTAATCTTATAATTTTTTTTTTTTTACTTCCCTAAAAGTCGATGTTTGATGATTATCCAATATTCATGTAAAAGTTTTCAACAGAGTCAAAAAAAAAACAAGTTTTTTTCTTTCTTTCTAAGGACTTCTCAAAAACATAAATGGACGTTTGTACCACAAAATTACATAAAAAAAAATTGAAAATATATATATAAAAAATATTATATATATTAAACAAGATGTGACGGACGGACAAGTTAATTGCATAAACCTTACACTGTTTACAACTTCACTATGCGCGGGAATAATAAATTTTGAAATAATTTATATACTCTCGGATTAAATAGTGTGTGAATACTGACGGCGCAAAAAAAAATTTTTTTTTAATTTGACCCAAAATTTAGACATTTGCACGAAGATTTTATTTAACCCTAGAAAACCTAACAAACCTGTGATTACAAAAGTCACCAAAAATTTTTAGAAGAAAAAGTTGTTTATAAGTGTGTATATTGTTAAAATTTTTTGGTTCCAATGATTTTATAGACTTATATATATATATACAGTGCGTTCAAATAAGAAGGCAAAATTTTTGAAAAATGATTTTGCGGAAAATAAAAATTGAGTATTATGTCAAAATTTTTACATACATTATGAACTGCTCAAGTTCCTGAAAATCGTTTCTACCAAAGTTTTTCTTAACTCTTTTTAACNAAAATTTTTAGAAGAAAAAGTTGTTTATAAGTGTGTATATTGTTAAAATTTTTTGGTTCCAATGATTTTATAGATATATATATATATATACAGTGCGTTCAAATAAGAAGGCAAAATTTTTGAAAAATGATTTTGCGGAAAATAAAAATTGAGTATTATGTCAAAATTTTACATACATTATGAACTGCTCAAGTTCCTGAAAATCGTTTCTACCAAAGTTTTTCTTAACTCTTTTTAACTTAAAAAGTGTCACAAGACTCTAATTTGTGGGATTTTTAAAAACGCTAGTGCCGAATTTTCTATTCGAACACACTGTATATATATATATATATATAGTGCGTTTAAATAAGATGGCGAAATTTAACAAAAAATTTTTTTTTTGCAGAAATTAATAAATTGACTTTATGTCAAAATTTTATACACATTATGAATTGCTCAAGTTCCTGAAAATCGTTTCTACGAAAGTTTTGCAAGGACAAGACTCTAATTTGTGGAAGTTTTAAAAACGCTAGTATCGGATTTTCGCCTTCTTATTCCAACACACTGTATATATATTTATATATATAAGTAATATATTACAATTTGTGTCTTTATTATATACAACCTGTCACAATTTCTGATACATTTATTTTAAAGATTAACCCTCTTTTCTCTGCTCATGCGTCATGAATTTTATAACTTCCGTCTTAAGACCAAAAAAATCATGTAAGTAAAAATAATTTTTAGATTTAAGAACCCTGGGCATATTATCCAAGTCTACCAACTTAAGGTACATGGTTAAATTCAAAGAATAAGGATCTAGATAATTATTAAAGGGAAAAGGAGACACTCAAAAACCGAAATGTAAACACTTCTCTACTAAAAAAAGAAGAAAAAAAAGAATAGAAAAAGTCGTGAGGAGGATATAAGGGCTCAAATTGAAACTCAAGAAGGGCCTAGAGAAGAAGACGAAAACGAAAAAAAAAAAAAAAATTAAATAGGAAGAAAATGAAGGATCTTTTTAAGACGAAGGCATTACATAATACAGTACTCTGANATCTAGATAATTATTAAAGGGAAAAGGAGACACTCAAAAACCGAAATGTAAACACTTCTCTACTAAAAAAAGAAAAAAAAAAGAATAGAAAAAGTCGTGAGGAGGATATAAGGGCTCAAATTGAAACTCAAGAAGGGCCTAGAGAAGAAGACGAAAACGAAAAAAAAAATTAAATAGGAAGAAAATGAAGGATCTTTTTAAGACGAAGGCATTACATAATACAGTACTCTGAGGATTGGAAAATTGAGCATAATGGGCCCTTCTTTATAACCATTAACTCCAAGGATTTTTTTCTTCATTTTTTTTTTTCAAAAAAAAAAAAAATTTTTTCCCTCTACACCTGTTCCTTCCACGTTGTCGAGGCGTGTTGACGAATCAGCTGGAGGGATTTTCCCTAAATTTTTTCTTAGGTTTTCTTAGCTCCTTTACGTCCAAGAGCCAACAATAGGGAGGGTCCTTGGAGCGGAAAAAGAACCAAGTTCATTATTCCCGGTTTTTTTTTTTTTTTTTTTTTTATTTCTGGACCAAAAGTTGTCGAGACATGTTGGCTGGCTCAACGCCCACGCAATCCAGCTCCATTGGGGTTAATTTTTTCAGGGTCTTCCGATTATCAGCCCTCCAGCTTTACACTCTCAAACTTCAGTCCATGTCCCTTTAAAGTACATATATATATGACAGGTTGTCAAGGTTTCTTTTACAATTTACAAAAAAAAAAAAAAAAAAAAAAAAAAACCCTTTGGNTCATTTCAACCAAGACCAAGTGAGTATGACCTCAATACTTCTTACTACGTACACTTTTGTAATGTTGAAATGATCCCATTTACAAAAAATTTGCTAACACGATGACTCAACAACATTCAACAACAACTTTTGGCAAATTGTATCTAATCTATACAATTATTTGAACCGTTCTTTAAGGTTTTTTTAGGGTTAATCTTTTTCTGAAACAAAAACTACATTCAAAATAATATATAAACGACGTTTCATTATGGCAAGGAGCCAAAATTACACGACATTAGGAATGAACAAACGTTCATTTTTGTAAATTTATCTTGTCTTGACACTTGACAAGGCATCAAATTTGCAGATGATCATTTGGTATACGATTTTTTTGTTTTTTTTTTGCAAATAGGGTTTATCTAGCAGATTGATAAAAAAAATTTGATGAGCTCATGCTATTTTTAAACTAGGGCGGCTCATCTCGAAGTAAATGGAGTTGTTAATTAGGCAATTTTTACATGAAGGAAGATTCGGGCCCTTTCGTGTTAAGGAAACAAGTTGATGAGTGAAGGGTTAATTCCCTTTTGAGGAGTTTTTTAAAAGGTTATTAACCCCCAAGCAATTTTTAACCAATAGGATAATTGGGATTTCGTTTATTTACAAAAAAATATTTAAAGTAAAAGAAAGCACGAAGTAATTTATGGAACAATAGGCAGTTTTTGTTGATAATTTTAAAGTTTAAAAAATAGAGTGAAAATAGAGGGTTAACATAGTTTTTGGTTAATAAAAAGTCACCATTTAAAGAGTGAGCTTCTGAAGAGTTAATTTTTATTAACAATTGTGGGCGCGTAATTTAAAATATAATTCAATTCTAAAATCAACATTACACTCATATATATTTCACAACTTTTTGCTTTAAACAACTACACTACACAACTTGAATTTATATTTCAAATTTTGTAAACTCAATTGTTAATAATTCAAAAATAATTTAAATTAAATATCACCAATTTCAATTTTAAGAAAGTGAATTTATAATAAGTAAATCCAAAAATTGTGTGAACTTCATTGTATACTTCATTCGCACTGTAAAGTAAGAAAATTCAAAATTTTCAAAAACTTTTTTTTGGTCTTTTGAAATTAAAATGAAAGTTTTTAAAAATTTGTTAAATTTATCAAAATTATCTATACAGTTGATGGCAGTTNATATCACCAATTTCAATTTTAAGAAAGTGAATTTATAATAAGTAAATCCAAAAATTGTGTGAACTTCATTGTATGCTTCATTCGCACTGTAAAGTAAGAAAATTCAAAATTTTCAAAAACTTTTTTTTGGTGTTTTGAAATTAAAATGAAAGTTTTTAAAAATTTGTTAAATTTATCAAAATTATCTATACAGTTGATGGCAGTTGTGCAATCTTGACGTCAACGTGCGCGCATGATCAGTTGTGGAATTTATTCCTTTTATACTTTACTCTCATAAAAAATGTGTGAACTTCAAAATTTTGAAATTTTTCTACTTTTTACAAAAAAAANCTTTTATACTTTACTCTCATAAAAAATGTGTGAACTTCAAAATTTTGAAATTTTTCTACTTTTTACAAAAAAAATATTTTCAATTTCATAAACTTTATAAATCCACTTTTCTAACTGCGCTTTAGATCATTGTTTAAAANCAAAAAAAATATTTTCAATTTCATAAACTTTATAAATCCACTTTTCTAACTGCGCTTTAGATCATTGTTTAAAAAATTCTACGAATTTTTTAAATGTTTGTGATTATGCTGAAAATTGCCTATTATTATCCTTCAATAATCTAAATTGTAAATTGTAAATTAATTAAATTTTAATTAATAATATAATCTAATTTAGTAGTAAATGCTGCTTGTAGATCTAGAAATCCATCCAGCTGATGGTCGCCTAACCACACGATTTGGATTTCTACGTTTTGTTTTGTAATTCCATTCAGTTGCTTGGAGACGGAGATACTCATTGTTGTAATCTTTTGTAAAAGAGGCTTTAATAAAAATTCCAATTAAATCTGGTAGTTCAGGTGAGCGGGATATATTTCGATGACCAAATTTCTTATCAAAATGTTTGAAGAAAATGGGAGCTGCTTGGATTGTGCGCATGCGCACACCCGCTTTGTATAACTAAAGTTCAATAATAATATAATAAATTCAATTGGAACAATTATATTTATGAATTAAATTAGTCTAAATTAAATTTCTTACCTTTTCACCTAGAAAATATGGTACTACAAGATCATCAGCAGAGTGCATAATCATAATAGGGATGTCAATATTTGCAATATAGCTGTCACTTGAAAACGCTAGATCACTCTTAATAAGAGGACGGATTGCCATGTGTTCTAGAAACTCTGGAATCCATCGATACACCTGTAAATATTACTAAAGGTTTATTTTATATTCATTGTTTAATTGGTTCCACTTAATTTTTCGCCAACACCAATAAAGCCCTAATCCAATAAGGGCTACTATAAGCAATATGCGCAAAACCAATATACCCCTAACCCAAATTGCGCCAAAGTCATTGTGCGCCACAGGTTCAAAAAAATCTCAGATGGAACAATTTAATTTTATGTTGGTCTTGTAATAAGATAAAAAGTTCGCCTTTTGAATATTAGTACCAATAATGCAATGTTTGTTGCCTTTGAAAACATCTNAAATTGCGCCAAAGTCATTGTGCGCCACAGGTTCAAAAAAATCTCAGATGGAACAATTTAATTTTATGTTGGTCTCTTGTAATAAGATAAAAAGTTCGCTTTTTGAATATTAGTACCAATAATGCAATGTTTGTTGCCTTTGAAAACATCAGATGATCCTGCAGCAAGCATCGGTTGGTGCCTCAGCTACCAATGGTTGATACCACCCGATTCTGAAAGCTGATTGAATCTCCCATAGAATTGACTATATAAACCACAAAAAACTCAAAACTTCTATATAGCTTACTATATCTAAGTAGACACACATGGACTGCCAAGACGAATCGAAATTTTTTGAAAAAGTTAAATACCCTGGCAACTCGTCCAATCTTCTGCAAACCTGTGACCAGATTCTGAAATCGGATCACATTTCCCATAGAATAGGGTACATCAACCATGTTATTAAAGGTTGATGCTTTAGTTACCAACAACGGTTGAAGCTTCAACTATCAATCGTTGGCACCACATCTACCAACACTTGATACATTACCTATTATCAATTGGTGCCTTAGGTAGCAACTGTTTGGTACAACTACCAACGGTTAGAACATTAGTTACCAACAATAATTGATACCTTTGTTGTCAACGACTAATACCTCCGGTTTCAGATAAAGCCATATACAGTGGGAATAGCCTGGGAGTGGACAATGACATCCAAGTTCACACACCCCACCCAGAGACCATAGACGGGCACAACTATTTTGCGCGTAAGGTTAGGAACTGAATGNTTATTTTCCAAATTAAATCATTAAGTTCCTAACCTTACGCGCAAAATAGTTGTGCCCGTCTATGGTCCCTGGGTAGGGTGTGTGAACTTGGGTGTCATTGTCCACTCCCCAGCTGTTCCCACTGTATATTGCACATGGTAAGAGACCATCAGAGGGGAGTGCACGTTATATCTAGTTAGAGGCAGTGGTCTGCCTGAACAGGTGTAAATATACAGTGGGAATAGCCGGGGAGTGGACAATGACACCCAAGTTCACACACCCCACCCAGAGACCATAGACGGGCACAACTATTTTGCGCGTAAGGTTAGGAACTGAATGATTTAATTTGAAAAATACTGGATAGAATATTAAAATCATGAAGGACACCCAAATATACAATCGCAATATGACTGATTATTACTCAAGTATTAATCAGGGTGCGTATATTTGGATCTGACTAACTCGACTTTGTAAAAGTAATTTTTGGACTATTTGTTACAAGCCTGAAATTCTGCCGGTTGACTTCTCCATTTAAATGAACTGAGCATTCGTCACTAAAAATAATGCAGCGCGTCCATTCCGGGTTTTTATGGCACATGTCACGTGCCCATTAGCATAAATCTGATCGCCGATCCGCATCGTCGTCTTTTAACATGTGCAGTATTTGCATTTTGTAGAGGTGAAAATTGTTCTGCTTTAGAATTTTCACTACTGACATTTGGCTAATTCCGGAATCCAGTCCGAGCTTCCTAGTTGTCGTGTGTGGATCGAGTAAAGCAGCAGCTATGACAGCTGATGCCATTTCTTTTCCAGTTGCAGGTTTCTGGAAATTTTTTGGTTTCAAGTCCAACAGCGTGAACGACGATTCAAACTTGTCAATATTTTTTATGGTACCCTTACTTCAAATTTGATGGTTAATTGTAGATGNAAGTCCAACAGTGTGAACGACGATTCAAACTTGTCAATAATATTTTTTATGGTACCCTTACTTCAAATTTGATGATTAATTGTAGATGGATAGGCATTATACCTTTCCATCACTTGTTGGTAAGTATCCTCAGGGTAGCGGTAACTAATTTTTATAACTACTAGTCGCAGGTGTGGTGGTAGACTCATTCCAGTAATGAGAAAAAAAAATTAAGCGTAAAACTATTATTAGTTAGCAAAAGCAATGAATTAGCAAAATTATTTCTTTCAAAAACAAAACTCAAATTTTGACACCTTTTGCATTTGGGCATCTGCCCCCCCCCCCCTCCCTCACCTACTTTTAACGCTCTAAAACAAGATTATAGTTTATCAATCTACTAGTGTAAAATCGGAACCTCATTAATTAATGATATTAGTGAAAAATGTTGTTCCCATATATGCTGTTCAGTTCGGATGGGGTGTGTGAACTTGGGTGTCATTGTCCACTCCCCAGCTATTCCCACTGTACGTCCGCTGTATAGGCTTCCATCATATAGTTTAGTCTATGCGTGGTTCAACCGTTAGTAAGGTTTATTTGATTGATGTTCGTATTATTTTTAAGTGGGATATTAGTTTTATTCCTGAAATAGTCTAATTTGTTTTTAGAACGTACGAAAATGTAATTAAAAAAAAATTTTTTTTACAAAATAGTGCATTGTAAGGACCCTGCTGACTTGTAAAATGAAAGTGACCCCTGCAAATATTATTGCTTGGTTTCACTTTACAAGTTAGCAAGGAGAGAAAAAGTTTGGGCACACTGTGTTAATGGTCCCTTGTATTAATTTTAGTAAAAAAGAAAGCCTTAATCTGACTGACACATTTTGGGTGAGGCCCTTATTGACTTTGGCGCAATTTGTATGAGGACCATATTGAATTCGCGCATATACAGAGCGCTCAATAAATACCCCGCCAAAGAAAGCAAAAATTTAGTAGCAATAGTGCCAAAGAGTATTCGCAATAGCGGTAAAAAGTAGTAGCAATAGTGAAGAAGCATCTTTTTTGGCGTGGTTTTTATTGAGCGCTTTGTAGTAGTAGTCCATTTAGAGTGATGTTCGTATTGATTTGGCACATATTGGGTGTCTTGTTTTTAGTATTTTGATTGACATAACTTACAGTAGAGAGCCAGTGGTACTTGAATTGATCCCTTAGATTAGAAAATGGTGATTCAAGGATAAGTCCCGTTGGACCTTTGTTTTCTAAACACAACTCTGATACCATATGACAGCCAACACTGTAAACAAATGTTGTAAAATATTAAACTCCTCTGAGAGTCTGCGTAAAAGTTAAAAAAAGAATTTTTTTTTAATCTTACCCAGTTCCTAATGAATGACCCCAAACTATTAGAGGAATTATTTTTCTGGACTTGCCTAATTTTGATTGTATCCATTTATATACACAAGTTGAGTCAGTGACAACACCAGTTTCAAACGGTGCGACTTGTGTTGAGTCCGCATACCCTCTGTAGTCTATGGCAATGACATGATAGTCTAAATTTTGAAGAAGTCTGTACAATTCCTTCCGATGACCTAGAGCCCTTGAAGCTGAAGTACCATGTAAGTAGAAGATAATTGGTCTACCACTTGAAGAGAGTGATTCTTCCCAAAATAAATCATTTTTTTCAATGGATTTCTCTACTTGAGATTTTGGTAAAATATGCCTAAAAATTAAAAACATTATTTTAAAATAAAAATTTAGGAATAAGTAATAAACTTTTTTTAAACTTTTTTAAATTTGTAAAGTAAGATACTTCTGAGACTAAATAAATAAATAAATAAATAAATTTGTTTGTTTTTTGTGACATTTTTCTATGCCTTAGGTAGCTCAATTATGAGTAATTACCTGACTGTACCAACTGACTAAATAAATTTAAAAAACTTGATGTGTCAAATGATTTTCAAAATTTTTGTATACCCTATTCACGTCATCTTACAAAAGATTATGTGAAATTCGGATAAAACCGATACCTAAAAACTTAAAACATACTGTATTTTTACCAATTTTTATATTAAAAAAAAAATATACAATAATTCAAAAAAATTTTCTTACCATATCCCAATTTGAATCCCTGGTTCTGAAGTNAATTCAAAAAAATTTTCTTACCATATCCCAATTTGAATCCCTGGTTCTGAAGTGAGGTAAAAGTTTCTTGTTCCTTCTAACCCTTGACTCTTGGGGTCATCAAAGTTAACCCAAAATGGACGCAGTGCTGAAAAATAGTGTTAAAATTGACCATTTTGAACTCTGTTAATTCAGAAGTGATAATAATTCGAGTATAATTTTTTTTTTCATTTAGTAAATACCAAATGGTAAAAAAATTAGATGGCGTCGAATGAAACAACTGGAGTAGAAAAGTAACGGCGGTACAATGTACAGTACGAATGTGGATCCAATGGCCCAAGTCATTGTAAAGTGTAATTGTTTTCGTAAACTATAATATCAAAATCATAGTAATTAATCAATAAAAATTAGGTTAATTTTTAATAATTACTTTATAAAAATATCTTACTATTCATAGTAAGCAAAACAGAGAGTACCAGTGACACCAAATGTGAGACCAATGAGAAAATTCCGAAGTTCCAGACCCATTGTTGCAAAAATTTTATTACACTTTCTATACACAGGAAGTTATAAATTATTTGATTCTCTCAATTGTTCAAAGAAAATGAGTTGATCTAATAATTTTTAATATGTAAAAGATATCTTTATCCATGTCCTACACGCAATATTATTATTACTAAACAAACAATGGAATTTTAAAATTAAAGTACTTCTAGCTAGCTGTCTGACGTTTGTGTGAATGAACATGAGAATGACCTTCTTGTAGTTTCTTATCAATTAATTCTATACGTCCCAGCCGCTAACCAAACAGTCTTATTAATGAACTTTTAACCTTAATTTATTTCTTAATACAAAATTCAAATGTACCAAAAGGAGTGTACTGGTCTATGAACATGATAAGGTTAAATTGGAACTTGGACTCTATGGCTTTTTGTTGATAAATTTGTCGCCAATCAATAAAACTCAATCCTAGAATTACTGGAATAGAACTGATATATTGATAATTTATGACTATTAATTAAAAAAAATAATAATTTGGTTACAATCACACACAGAAACTAATTATATTGTCCGCGGTTACTAAACCGTTTGTTAAGCAGAATTTGGTTAGTTTGTTCGTGAGAGTTTTTTGTATAAAGCGTGAGTAACATCTTAAAATGGATAAAATTATTTCCACAGGAAGAAGGTCATGGGGTTCAATTTTTTTAACTTGGAGGTCATTGTAAATTGACACTTTATCGACGAGAGACATCCGTATCCTGATTCAAAGTCCCTTTTTGAAAAAAAAANGGTCATTGTAAATTGACACTTTATCGACGAGAGACATCCGTATCCTGATTC
The DNA here is from genome assembly GCA_002738285.1 of Holacanthella duospinosa. NCBI lineage: Eukaryota > Metazoa > Arthropoda > Collembola > Poduromorpha > Neanuridae > Holacanthella > Holacanthella duospinosa. Next base: position 291,078 of record NIPM01000177.1, on the reverse strand, counting down.
AAAGTCCCTTTTTGAAAAAAAAAACGAACTTAGTAACAGACATACAAAATATTTACAAAATCCTACCGCATGAATAAATAAGCTTAACAACATTCTCCCATTTACTTTCTATTTGCTGCAGTAGTAGGAGGGTATTGTAATTGTCGTGTCTATCTGTCCGTCTGTTGTCAAAAAAAAAATTTTTTTTTGTTAGGTTACATTTTTAGATACACAATCACTGTGTAGCATCAAAAGTATCACTGTAGAACCAAAAATACAAAAAAAAAACCTGAGCACTTTCCAATAACTTAATTCGCATCCAAATTTCAATGCCGAGAAGGAGTGATTTTTGNAAAAAAAAAACCTGAGCACTTTCCAATAACTTAATTCGCATCCAAATTTCAATGCCGAGAAGGAGTGATTTTTGGCGGGAATTGAGTTGATTATAGTGTTCAGGGTTTGGACTTTTATCAACTCATTTCCCGTCAAAAGCCCCACTACTTCTCGGAGTTGAAATTTTCGATGAAATTGAGCTGATAGAAGCGGCCTAGGTTTTTTCATTTTTGGCTTCTATATTAGTAGTATACAGAGTAGACCAAACTTTAGTAATCATTTGTACCAAAAAGTGAGTTCACAACTCTTCGGAGGGAGAGGGGGAAGGTTGTGAACCCTATAGTTTAACCACTCAACACTTAAATTTTAAATTACTAACCTAAAATAGATTAAATCAAGCCAGTATTCAACCTAATATTTTGGTACTTAAAGCTTCTAACCAAGGTAACCATAAATAAGTTAGTGCCCTATACACTATAAGCTTAAGCCAACACTATAGAAGCTATTTTTGGTATACGTAATACTAATGTTTGGCTAACCCTGTATAACACAGCTACAATAATAATTGTTTCAGTTTATTACAATGGTTTCTACAAACGGCACTCCCGACGATTTCTATAACTACGGATACACTGTCTTGGCTCCGTTCTCAGGTTTATACAATGATTTCTATACAAATATCAATCTAGACCATCATAACTACTGATACACTTCCATTAAATACACCTAACAAACATTACAACAAAAACCATGCTACCTCAATTAACAATATGATATTCTACCACCACAAACACCTTAACTACTTAAAAGTTTAACCATACCGGAAATAACTATTTCGGTATCACTTTATGGTTAAGTCTACGGATGGTAGTGCCGTTACTAGAGGTTTATTATTCTTGTTGAATACTAAAGCCTTTTGTTTATAAGGCTAATCTTTTATAACAGAAACTCATGAATTTGCATCATTGAACTAACAAACATATTTNGCCTTTTGTTTATAAGGCTAATCTTTTATAACAGAAACTCATGAATTTGCATCATTGAACTAACAAACATATTTATGTCTGGAGAGTTTTACAAAATTTCTGTGATAGCTACTATTATTTCAAAAGGATTTTAAGTGATTGTTTANTTTATGTCTGGAGAGTTTTACAAAATTTCTGTGATAGCTACTATTATTTCAAAAGGATTTTAAGTGATTGTTTATATTCCTATATACAAACCGGCTTTGTACTTATTCTCTAGTTTAGATTTCTTTAAAATGTTTAGTATTAATTGCTATAGCTTAATTGAGAGATTTCCTTTCTACATAAGATTTCTACGAAAAATATTTCTCTACATGGAAGTTCCGTCTGATGTAATGGTAATGTTTTGCATGTGGACAACAACAAAAAAATCCAGCTGCCACGAGGAGCGATGAGAAACCTCGTATCTCATCTGAAATTGAACTTTTTTTTACTTTTTTTTTTTTGAGGTTGAACGTGAACCCTGGCACATTGAGCGTCTTTGTCTTTTCAATTCTCACATCCTGCTCCTAGAAGTGGTGAATTGAGGCATGATTTGTAAACTTTATGACAAAAAAAAAAAGTTATATAATCATAATATAAATAATACTTTTTTTTTTCACCCGTTCCTTCCCTCCTGACACATTACACTTTCATATAGCCACCTTCTCCAATCTCATCAAGGGATTCTGTTTTATTTCTTAACTACTCAACCTAACTGTCTATAATTATGCTCTAGATCCCGAATTATTAGTATGAGAGGACCCATTTATTCTATCTATTGTCACTATAGTAGTAACAGCATCGAAACAAAAAAAAAAAATTTTTTTAGCAGAATATGGTTATATAAACTCTCCCTTCATCCGTCTGTTTCACCCCTGATTCAACAAATTTCATACTTTTTCCTCTTTAATTCATATTTTAAACTTAAGATTNTCGAAACAAAAAAAAAAAATTTTTTTTAGCAGAGTATGGTTATATAAACTCTCCCTTCATCCGTCTGTTTCACCCCTGATTCAACAAATTTCATACTTTTTCCTCTTTAATTCATATTTTAAACTTAAGATTCATTATTATTTCATTTTACTCCACTCCAATTTGTGTATTGGTTTAAGTTTTCAATTTCTAGTTACAACCTTACTTTATCTATCTAATCTTTACGTCCACCAGCACAATTGAAACTTTTTTCAATCAACAAAAAAATATTTATATGTATAATATTATATTAAAAACTATGGATATAACTGGTTGCATGTCTGACAGCTCGAGCACGAAGAAACATCAAAANTCTGTATTGGTTTAAGTTTTCAATTTCTAGTTACAACCTTACTTTATCTAATCTAATCTTTACGTCCACCAGCACAATTGAAACTTTTTTCAATCAACAAAAAAATATTTATTATATATAATATTATATTAAAAACTATGGATATAACTGGTTGCATGTCTGACAGCTCGAGCACGAAGAAACATCAAAAAAAAATTTGACTTGACTACTTTTTTTTTTGTAGGTCTCCCTATCTTGTATATTATACATTGCATTAACATTTAAATTCAAGTAGGCATGTGCAGGTCCGTTGAAAATGTTAAAGAAAAACGGAAAGTATATAGTATATAGTCATAGACTCAATTCGTAAGCCTTTGAGAGATCAAAAACAGCACATATTTATTATATATATGTACCTAATTTTTTTGTACAGAACAGACGCGCCACAATAAAGTAAAGTTCAGAGTAATCTAAACATATAACAAAAAAAAAACAATTAAAATACAAACTATCATCAGATTTAGTCAAGTTTTAGTTAAATTCTTCCTCCAAGTTGCTCCAGGGGGTTCGAAACTGAAGAAAAAAGAGTGTTTAAAGATGATTCTGTTTTGAGTTATGACAGATTTATTACATGTCCGACCCACTGTTTACGATACACTGACCATTTTTGGACAAAAGGTGACGAAGGAACACAGCAGAGAGTCTTTGAAAAAGTTTTTTTTTTTTTGCTTCAGAGACATTGTTTTCAAGGCCTCTTGTTTCGGGTAAAGGGTCTCCAAGGGAATAAGGGATGATGACTGAGAGAGTATTACAACTGTGTTCAACTCAAAGTTGGTCCAATCAGAGACCTGACATACAAACCAAACGTCTTCATGTTTTTATTACTTCTATTATGTCAAAAGTTCGGGTCGGGAAAGGTCCTTTGTTGTTTTTTTCTTCTTTCGGTCAACCTACAACTAAAAGTAGAAATGGAGAATATATTTTCGTTTCTACTGACAAATAAACTCTACAGCATAGCGTTACAAATTGGTTCTCAAGTCAATGGTCAACTAATTTGATACTGCATCGATCACTAGTCATTGTTGTTATCATGAAACACACAGTTACTATATAGTCACTAATTGGTACTTTTATTTCTAGTCGGACTGTACATTTAGTAATCAAGAAGGTTGTTGAAACTGTTAGATTCAAACTCAGAGTGATTCTGTAGTTTCTGATGACCATCATTTCCTGTATTTTTATAAAAATGAAGATATGGAGGGGAACTAGGGGGTAATTTAAACCCTAAAATCACCCGAGATTGAACATTCATGTAAAGTTTAATGTTCCAATTCGGACGGTCATCAAAGTCAGATTCAGAATTTTGGTTATGTTTATAAAGACTCTAAATTCCGTCTGTATGTTGTATATAAAATTTCTAAAAAAAAAAATAAAAAATATATAAAGATGTAGAGAAAGTAAGAAAATTTTGACTATAGTGGTATCCACTGTGAATTTTGGGAAGCAAAGTTAATAATTTTGGAGATTTCTATGTACTTGAGGTTTTTAGAGAAGATGAAAACTGAAAGAGTTATGATTGTCATTTGTTCCATTGTATTGTAAACGATGGAATTGAAAACGACAAAAAAATTTTTTTTTTTTTTTGAAATTGATTTTGGATTTGATTCATGTTGAGTTTTGAATAGGAGTAGCTTTCGCTTCAAGCATAATTTTTTTTTTAAACTCACTGTGTTTTTTAATATAAAGTTCTCAATATCCGAGGTATAGAAAAAAAAAACTGAAATATTATATAAGTTTTGATTTCTTCTGGCGTTTGAGGAACCCTTTTCTTTTTATGCGAATCTATGCATGAGAAACATAAAATCATGACAAGATGAATCAAAAAACGAATATATTTTCTATTCTCAAGAAAATTTTACGACTCTTTCATCCTTGCGGTTTCCAACCAACTGTTTCTGACATTTGTATTATTGACTGACCGTGGAGACAAAAAAAAACTCAATCTCACTACATTTTTCCGAGGTTTTTGTATTTTTTTTTTTTCAATTGAAGTGAATCAGGAGAAAGGCCTTTTGCATGGAATCGAGTCGTAAAAAGCCTCTTTTCTCTCTCTATCATCATAAAATTTAAGGCAAAAGGGTTGAATAAATTAAGTAGCCTGGAACAATATGACCAAAAAAAAAATAAATAAAAAATAAAAAAAAACGAAAAACGAAAAAAATATAAACCAAAAGAAAAGTTAGTACAATTCAATTTAAATCTCTCAACCATCAATGTCATATATTATTATTATAACCTCTGATTACTTTGGCAGTGATACAGGGAACAATAGATGATTCCCCGTGTCTTCTCATTGGCTGGAGACAATTTTATGAAAATCCGATACCGAAAATCCAACCCGGTAAAAATCCAGGCGTCTTGTAAAAATTGGGGTCAAAACTCTGACTTGTGAAAATCGATCTAAAAGTAACATTTACAAGGTCTACAATTTCTTTCGCAAAAATCCGTTCTTTGACTTTTCAATTTATGTGTCATGCGCTTAACACACAAATTAAAAAAAAAAAAACAGAAAAATGAAGACCAAATAAATATGAGACGGACTGTACAACTAAAATTAATTAAGACCATACGGTTTAATTAATAATTTTCAAATATTACAAAATACAAGTTTATTCTCATAAGATACTTAAAAAATTATTTAAAGCATAAAAATAAACATTACATAGGAACATTACATATACAAATGCCCAATAGAAAATTTGTCTTTCAAAAAATCCGATCGCCCGGGTTGACGCGAGTTAAAAAAATAAGTTTAATTTCTATTCTAAATACTTAATATAATTACTCTGTCGTTAGTAATTAACTAACTTAACTTGGTTTTACTGTACCTGGTTGTCAAAAAAAGTGATTTTTTAGATTTAAATTTTATGTTTCTGAATTTCAGCACCTAGTTCCTGTTGTCTGGGTTAGTGGTGAGTGCCTGTACATGCAGCCTGAAAATGTCTGTGCCTGTGCTTGTGCCTGCAGGCGTGGGCCAGGCGGGCAGTCAATAATAGAGAAAGTAACAGGCATGGGCCAGGCGGGCGAATTATGCCATGGGCACAGGCCAAGCAGGCATATTCTTTTTTTTCNCATATCGCCCGGGTTGACGCGAGTTAAAAAAATAAGTTTAATTTCTATTCTAAATACTTAATATAATTACTCTGTCGTTAGTAATTAACTAACTTAACTTGGTTTTACTGTACCTGGTTGTCAAAAAAAGTGTATTTTTTAGATTTAAATTTTATGTTTCTGAATTTCAGCACCTAGTTCCTGTTGTCTGGGTTAGTGGTGAGTGCCTGTACAGGCAGCCTGAAAATGTCTGTGCCTGTGCCTGTGCCTGCAGGCGTGGGCCAGGCGGGCAGTCAATAATAGAGAAAGTAACAGGCATGGGCCAGGCGGGCGAATTATGCCATGGGCACAGGCCAAGCAGGCATATTCTTTTTTTTCACAGGCTCCCACAGGCGCCTGTGGAAACAAAGCCTTGTACACAATATGTGGTCCGATGCATTTTTCAGAACTAAACCTTTTCCATAATTTTCATTTTGTCTCACCACTGCACTACAGTTGTAGTGGAAATACTGATACTGTAGTGGAAAGTTGTAGTGGAAATACTCTCGGGGGCATGACACATATGAAGTCATACAGGCACAGGCACGACCGGGTGTAATTTCTGTGAACCACAGGCCAAGCGGGCATGACACATATGAAGTCATACAGGCACAGGCACAGGCCAGGCGGGCATGACACATATGAAGTCTTGCAGGCACAGGCACAGGCGGGCATACTNTCATACAGGCACAGGCACAGGCCAGGCGGGCATGACACATATGAAGTCTTGCAGGCACAGGCACAGGCGGGCATACTTTCTCACAGGCACAGGCCAGGCGGGTATGACACATATGAAGTCTTGCAGGCACAGGCACAGGCACAGGCGGGCATACTTTCTCACAGGCACAGGCCAGGCGGGCATTAGAAAACTTTGCAGGCGCTCACCTCTAGTCTGGGTTGACTTATCGGGAGTGAATTTTCAAAACCGGGATTTCGGTTACAAATAGTTGCGCGCCTAATCTTCGTATAATTACATGAAACAAGCTAAAAGTCTTTGATCAAAATTATAAAAAATTTATAAAAATTGGATTCAAATTGAAAGAAAAGCCATTCCCATTGACTTTTTGAGAACAATTAACCTAATTTCCTTTCGGAGTCTGATGATGAGATAAGTAAACACTCAGAGCATCTGTAGGAAGAGATTTCGGTTCTAAAAAACCGGTTCGGGTGAATTCCCGGTGAAAGATGGATGATGAAGAGATAAAATTTTATTGAAATTGAGGATGACATTGTTAAGTCGGAGTGGAGATGAATCAATTGAAGATCTCTCATTCTTAGTAATACATAGTACTGACTGACCATGGTTCCTAAATTGCCGAAATTAACAAACATCTCTCACCAGGCCCCTCCTCAACCCTTTCTAATGAGATTAAAAAGATAATAAATAATTTCATACTTTGCTTTCTCTCTATTCAAAAGGAAATTAAGAATACTAAAAAATACTCATGAATCAGGAGCTTATCTCTACATCTTAACCATATGCATCAATTCACTTTGTTTCAGACTGTCCTAAATCCTAATCATCAACTAACAAATTTTTATATAACTAGTAACTTTCTTTGTCAATTTTAAACTTTTAGCCAAACCTTTTATTAGAAGAAACTTATATANTTTTATATAACTAGTAACTTTCTTTGTCAATTTTAAACTTTTAGCCAAACCTTTTATTAGAAGAAACTTATATAACTAGTAGAGAACAACTAACAATTTCTACTGAATAAAAAAAAANTTTTTATATAACTAGTAACTTTCTTTGTCAATTTTAAACTTTTAGCCAAACCTTTTATTAGAAGAAACTTATATACTAGTAGAGAACAACTAACAATTTCTACTGAATAAAAAAAAAATTCAAGAGATTTTCTATCCTATTGTTCCTTTGTTTCTTTATTTTTTAAATTTCATGTGCATAATTTAACTCTAGAGATTTTTTAGGGGGTTTTAAATTAAACCAAATCCTCCTACTGGATTTTATTCTGTTGGGATTTTTATTTGAAACTATCACGCTATGGGAAAGTTGATAATGAATATACAACAATGTAAAATCCAATGGTAATCATACTGAGGAAATGTGTCTATATTATTAAAATGAAAGAGTACAAAGAGCCTCAACTTACAGAAATATAGAATTTAGTGATAATAAATAAGATTTTTTTTTGAAATTTCAAAAAAATTTTATTTTCGATCGAGTCTAACGCCCGATTTATACTTAATGTCATTCGTCCTTCATTCGAATGAAATGCAGTATGATTCATGAATTTTGCNGATTTATACTTAATGTCATTCGTCCTTCATTCGAATGAAATGCAGTATGATTCATGAATTTTGCAACAAATTTTACATTCTAATTTACCTTGACAATTAAGATTTTTGCAAAATTTGTTCCAAAATTTATCAATCATACTGCATTTCATTCGAATGAAGGACGAATGACATTAAGTATAAATCGAGCGTAACAACCTAACAACCTAACAATCTTAAAAACGAAGCTAAAAACACAACAGNTGACATTAAGTATAAATCGAGCGTAACAACCTAACAACCTAACAATCTTAAAAACGAAGCTAAAAACACAACAGATATAAAACAAAAAATAGAAATAAAATCCAAAATATATAAGGACCAAAACGCATATAAGACCAAAGTAGATATAGACAACAATGGATATAAGACCAAAACAAAAATAGGACAAAAACGGATATAAGAATAAAACGCATATAAGACCTAAAATTTAAAACCTTACTTTTCGCCTTGATAATTCAATTTTTTAACTCGTTATAAGACCCAATTTGTTTAATTACATAAGTTGAGTTTAATTTTGAGTTGAGGAATCCCTTCCTCTATATCAATTTTTCTATCATCCATGCGCAAACATAGTTTGTATTTATTAAAATTTCTGCCAATTCATTCATGTTTCAAAAATTTCTTCTTTTTTTTTTCAAAAATTTATTACTTATTTACTAACATTAAACCAGAATTTATCACCTTTTTAAAAATTTTTTNTTTTTTTTTTTCAAAAATTTATTACTTATTTACTAACATTAAACCAGAATTTATCACCTTTTTAAAAATTTTTTGGTATTACTAAATTGCGCACCTTTGCGCACCTTTTGCACCCCTGCGCACCCACATAAATCGTCATTTTTTAAACTAACTCTAATGTTAAGTGGTTGCACTAAATTATTTTAAGTTAAAAAAATGCCGATGTATGCGGGTGCGCAAGGGCGAAGAGGGTGCGCAAGTTAGTAATACCCAAAAAATTTGAGTATTTAAAACCGACATTTTTTTTTTCTATCTTTTTATCCTCAGTTTGCTAATGAAGCAATTTGTAACACATGTATACATGTTTACAAAAAAAAAATGTTCAACCGTAGAAGTAGACAGAGTAGACGGAGTGATGAGCAAGGTTAGGCTAATTTCATAAAAAAATAAAACTAGTGGGGAAAATCCAAATTTTTCTCTCAAAATTAAAAACGGAAGAGAGATATTCCGCCCACTTATGACACGATATCCTCAAGTTGACATAAAATAGAGTAAGTAAATTTGATCTAATGTATCCAGAGGATTATCATTTAATGATAGAGAAGAAAAAAAAAGGTGAGAATAGGGATCATAGAGGGTGGTATAAGTTAGTCGTAGAGTAAACCACGTTAGGTCATAAATAATTTGTATCACTAACTTTTAGTGCAAATAAAATCCATCAACTATATAGAGTCTAATGACTATAATTACCATAATGTACTTTCTCCGTTCCATTTGAGTGCCTCAAGTGGAGGGATGAGGGTTAGGAAACCATTACCTCTCTTTTCACTTCCGCTATTTACCTTGTATTTTATATATATATTTTTTTTTACAACAATTACTTCTTATTTTTTTATATTTTGGTTTCAATTATGACCAAGGAACAAGAAAATGAGGAACCGTGGTAGTAATCAAAATAAGTGATTTAACACCTGAAGGTGGTTATATGTACTAATTCTGAGCGTCCTTCAAATTATACTTATTAACAATAATACAATTTACTATTTTACTATTTTACTATTTTACTATTTTACTATTTTACTATTTTACTATTTTACTATTTTACTATTTTACTATTTTACTATTTTAAAGTTTAAATTTTTATTATTCTTTTGTTTTCCATTGCTTGTATTTTATATTTCATTCAGTTTGATCAATATTATTTCTACCATATGAATATTCAGAAAGCTCAAAATCTTTGAGCTCTCTGTGCTCTGTCCATGTGGTCTAATAAAGTATTATTGGGGAGAAAGTAAAAAAAAAAAGAGAAAATTAGTAGCCCTCCTTCTGAGTGACGAGTTGACAGATGTCTACTGAATTTTATTTTTTCTAAATGGAAAAGAAATGGAGTAGTATGGATTTAAATGAATTAAAATTTCAAGGTATTATATTAGGATGATTTGGAAATTGGAATAGTCCAAGTGGCAATGTTGGCAAGTGTAACAAAGCACACTTGACTAAATCTTGGTAACTTTTTTTTGGGGGGATTAGGTTTACAGTCAAGTGGACACTTTGTCCACTTTATACAGATTTTCTATTGTATACGATATGATTCTATTGGAAAAGTATGGCTTTTTGCTTATACTTTAACTCACGGATAGCTTTCACTAACAAGGGTTATATTTTGAGTTTTTTTTTCACTGAATTTGTAGTCTGTATTTATGATAAAAACTCATTGGACAACACTCCAGAACTTTTTTTTTTATAGTTTATGACTATGAATCGCATTAATTGGTTACAATTAGAAATCTGCTNTATAGTTTATGACTATGAATAGCATTAATTGGTTACAATTAGAAATCTGCTATAAGTTTATACTATGTTAAAATATGTTAAAATATGTTAAAATATGTTAAATACCTTAAAATATGTTAAAATATGTTAAAATAGTAGACTACTTCGATAGTCTACGTATGAAGGTCGTTTAATAGTCATATGTCTGTCCGTTTGGCTACTTTGATTCTATTTTGCGCAATTTTTGATGTTTTTTGTGCTCTTAAATTTTATATATTAGATAAATATTGTTGGTAAAATATTCAACTCATGGTATATAATGTTGTGTTTTTTCTACGTAGATTTTAATTATGATACACTTTAAAATACAGGATGACTTGAAATTTTTGGTTCTGAGCTAAGTTGTCCCAATTTCTTTGTGTTTTATAAACTTTTTATATAAATTTACATCTTTTTATTTGGAATTGAAAGTACAGAGTTAGACAAACTTTTGGATTGCATCGTCTTAAACGAAAGCTTTTCAAATATTGAGCGAAAATTATTTGTTTTGTGGTTTATAACTTTGTACTGATGAATTATGAAAAGGATGCTATTTTATTTTTCACGATGAAGTGTTTTTTTTTAAATAATTTACAAAATTTGATTAACCCTGTACAAACTAAAGTATCCCTAGTCGCTTGATTTTTTTTTTATATTCAAGTTATAAATTATTTTTGCAGGTTTAATATCTGTACACGGTTTATAGTAAGTTGGTTGAAATTTCCCTAATAAAAGTCCTTGGCTGACATAATATTGGGTGTATTTGAAAATTTTTCATCAGACAGACAGACAGAAGGGACTATAGTATAGTTTTTGACTTCAATTCTGATTGTCACTCTGTTGACAGTAGACACACATTTTGACTTTTTTTTTTTTTTTTTGTAATTTTGAGGTTAAGCACCCTCACTACTCTAGAAAAGAAAAAAAAACTTTTGGAACAAGTCCTTTAAGGCAGATCGTAGTAATATATTGGTTTTTTACTATTTTCCCTTTTTATTTTTTTTATTTTTTGGAACACATGTGCCTAAATTTTTGAAATGACCCCTTAGTATATTCTTGTTGTAGAAAAGTTTGACAATGACGATTGTTATCACATGCGCTTCCTTTGTCCTTAAATCCCTCACGTTTTACTTCTTCTAATTATTAAACTGTCAAATTTTTCATGTAAAGGATCTCCATAGTTTCTAGTTTATCAACGTTTTTCCTATATTTTTACCAACTTAAAACCAACTCTTTAAAAAAGAACTAAAAGTTATGAATTAAAAAAAAAAAACTAAATGAAAAATACTAAATTTGTTTGATACCAAAGTAAATTTAATAACTCTCTATCAGAAAGTACGGAGTGAATTTGTCATATTCTTTTGTAAAAATTTTGGTTAAACTGATGAGACAAGAGTAAAAATTAAAGAAGCATAGTGTCAAATTTTTAAAATTTTGTTTTTAAGTTCCAGATGCCTAGAACATGCAGATGTTTTTTTACTAATTACAAAAATAGAAATTATGATTCTGCTCTTTAGGTCCTTTCTAACTTGAGCCAAAATATTTATTTACGATTTACGAAGAGAAGGTTTCCACACACAATAAATTGAGTGAAATGACATGAGAGAATGGTAGTTAAAACAGAGGGATGATATGCTCAACAGAGAATAATTTATACCCCTATAAATTTAACGTAAGAGTACCATTAGAATTCAAACTCAAAAGATACTTGGGAGTCTATTGGTTGAAATAATTATCATAGGATTGCAATAAAGTAAAAACCTTCTATTGTTTTCTACTATGTCGTGTTGTGATATACCTTTCACACTATTTTAACACTCCAGTGCAAACCCCGTAATTACCTTGTCAAGGGTGTAAATATTAATTTTATAGAAATCTTGAGTCGGTTGTGTTTTGTGTAGGAAGGACCCATGTGTCCATGTTGTCTATGTGTCTCGTGTCATCTGGACATAATAGTAAGAATACTTTACTCTTGACACTCCTATTAAAACTAACACTAAAAGCTTCTTATTGTCTTCAAAACATTTAATTTCAANCCTATTAAAACTAACACTAAAAGCTTCTTATTGTCTTCAAAACATTTAATTTCAATTAGAAAACGACAACATTGGTAAGAAATTATGGAACTTATTTTAATAGGTGAGTCATTAAAAATTTTATTTATGGTTATTTTTTGAAAAATTAATTCATTTTTTTTTTCAATTTTTGACTTTTTAGAATAGTACAAAAAAAATATTTTCATGACTGGTTAAATTTTGGTATGTAATTGGAATAAGTAACATGGTGATGCATGATGTGAAAGTACGACNCCCATGTGTCCATGTTGTCTATGTGTCTCGTGTCATCTGGACATAATAGTAAGAATACTTTACTCTTGACACTCTTATTAAAACTAACACTAAAAGCTTCTTATTGTCTTCAAAACATTTAATTTCAATTAGAAAACGACAACATGGGTAAGAAATTATGGAACTTATTTTAATAGGTGAGTCATTAAAAATTTTTTTTTATGGTTATTTTTTGAAAAATTAATTCATTTTTTTTTTCAATTTTTGACTTTTTAGAATAGTACAAAAAAATTTTTTCATGACTGGTTAAATTTTGGTATGTAATTGGAATAAGTAACATGGTGATGCATGATGTGAAAGTACGACNATTTTCATGACTGGTTAAATTTTGGTATGTAATTGGAATAAGTAACATGGTGATGCATGATGTGAAAGTACGACGTTGCCACTTTAGTTATAAACAACAAAATTGTAATGAAAAAAAAATTATGATTTAGAAACCATTTTTATGGGCATATATCATTCAAAATAAATAAATTATTTCGGTTAGGTAATTGAAGTTTTTGCTATGTATTAATTTTCAGGAAAATAAATTTTTGTAAATCGTAAATAGTGGGGGGCAAGAGAGGGTTATAATATTCTGTGTTCAACCGTCTGAAAACTTGATTTATTAATAAAATTTAGACTACTATCTCATAGTTAATTTATAAGATAGGAATTTATAAGATGTGTAGCAAATTTGTGGGGATTTGAGCATAAGACTCAATCTCCACTACTGTACTCATAAATGAGACAGTAGACTTCTTACCTGGCAATGAATGACCAGGAAGGAGAGTTCGGAGTTGTATTGAGTTTGAGAACAGGATTGCCCAACTAGGCTCTGTAGCACAAATGGTTAGTGCGTTGGGTCCGGAATACCCAAGATGTGGGATCATACCCCACCAGAGACCAAATTTTTGTGGCAATCCCTGCATCAAACTCAAAGTGGAGGGTCAGCCCCGCCACAAATTTATAGTAGAGTGAGTTATTTATATAATTTAGTGAGTTTATTTATATACAATTTACTTTCTCCATTCAAACTTCAAAAAATTCCAAAAGAGACTGTGAGTTGTTTAGAAGTATGCGCCGGCGGAACGCACCAAACTAGGAGTTAATTCTAACACTTTTATAACTTTACTTGGTAAATTCAAAAAAAAATTTTTTTTTTTCGTTTTTCAAAATTATTTATTTAAAATCATAATTGGAATATTTATTTCCAATTCTTATCTGATTGTGTCTTTCAATTTATTCTTTTTCAGAAGAAGTTCAGTGAACACGTAAACCAAGTNTTCCAATTCTTATCTGATTGTGTCTTTCAATTTATTCTTTTTCAGAAGAAGTTCAGTGAACACGTAAACCAAGTTAATTGATTTGCTTAAAGTGTTACTATTTTGAAAGTATCAGTAACCGTTAGATTTGGTAGCCCTGTATATTCAGTCGTATTATAAATCTGTTTCAACAACTAAATTTTTTTTTGTGAGAAAGTGTTAGCAGTTTCAGATAAAGCATTAAAAAAAGCATAACTTTGCAAAAATTAACCCTCCACGATCCCTACAAAATAATTCTTTTTTTTTTCAAAACTGAAACTTTTTAAAAATTTCAATTTTCAAAACATCAGAATTTGTTGTATGAATCGTACATGTTTTCTATTTTCTATCCTACCTCAAATGCTTCATTTGAATCTGTTTAACACTTTCACACAAAAAAAAAATATTCAGTTTACGAGACAGATTAGACCTAAATTTATAAGGCATTGCTTTCTCCGTCAAAGGGCACGGGGCCAAAATCCTCTCCCCTGTGCCTTAAGATATAGTGTCTGACTGTAAATAAATCTTAAAAATTTGCAAAATACTTACATTTTGTAATTACATTTTATTAAAAAGAAATTTCAAAATTCTGTGGTTATGACATGCGGATTCAAAAATTTGAATCTTCTGTACATATCACGATTAGTCAAAATAGATAATAATCTATCTATTAGAAATATGGACTCTGGAGGAAGTGTAAAAATATTAAATTTAAGAGGTTCTTTAATAACACAGGTCTTTTTGTTTTACAGTGTGGTTCTGGTGTGTCATGTTCTCATGTTTCGGTTTTAAAGTCACTTAAATGACTAATGAGTCAATTAAAAAATAAATAATGTAGNGTGTCATGTTCTCATGTTTCGGTTTTAAAGTCACTTAAATGACTAATGAGTCAATTAAAAAATAAATAATGTAGGTGTATGTTAGTTTAAAACCTTCGTGACAGTTGGTTCTTAAACTAAAACAGTAGTTTCCCTGTTTCTGAAAAACAAATTGTTGTAAACCTTCGAGTTTGTGACTACACTGTGAGATAATCATAAACTTATAATTATTATTTAACCCTGTAACAACCNGTAAACCTTCGAGTTTGTGACTACACTGTGAGATAATCATAAACTTATAATTATTATTTAACCCTGTAACAACCGCTGTCAACATATTCCTAACTATTTTTTTTTATTACCCTAAAGTCGCATGAATAAGACGCGTCTTATCAAAGGTTTTTTGGAGGAATAATTTAGAGCAAAAAATATACTCGAGGGCGTCTAATGTTTTCAAATAAAATAGCGATTTCTTTCGTTGATATTTTAAATAAGATAATCTTGACTATCGCTGTCCCAATCATCAAAAACATCGCCAAGGAGTTCACATGATTTCTCATCATCAGATATTTGAAAGTGGTTCGAAGTTACAGTCTTCTCATAATCCATTTTGAGTAGAATTTAAAAACAACACTATATCTTACTTACAATGAACGTTGCAGCAAAATTTGGAGCGTCTTATCAGCGGGATGCGCGTCTTATGAANCACTATATCTTACTTACAATGAACGTTGCAGCAAAATTTGGAGCGTCTTATCAGCGGGATGCGCGTCTTATGAACGAGGGCGTCATATGCATGAGGGCGTCTTATCCACTCGACTTTAGGGTAGTACATATCTCTAATATGAAATCTAATTCATATTTCTCTTACTTTGAACTTTCCCAGTTAAATTAAAATGAAAATGTATCATTTTATAATATTGGTGTTGGTAATACTTTTGCATGAGTCGANCACTATATCTTACTTACAATGAACGTTGCAGCAAAATTTGGAGCGTCTTATCAGCGGGATGCGCGTCTTATGAATGAGGGCGTCATATACATGAGGGCGTCTTATCCACGCGACTTTAGGGTAGTACATATCTCTAATATGAAATCTAATTCATATTTCTCTTACTTTGAACTTTCCCAGTTAAATTAAAATGAAAATGTATCATTTTATAATATTGGTGTTGGTAATACTTTTGCATGAGTCGAAGCCCTTGTGGCATTATAAGTAAATCAAAATCCAATGAGACGCTTCCTAGTAATAATAAGAGAGATGCTGTTTTTGCTAACTTTGTATGTAAAGCTTTGGTTCGCAATTAATATAGAGAGATTCAAAATGTAATTAGACTTTGAGTGGTCATTCGAACTTTCTCCTACCATAGTGGTCCTCTGTAATTTAAATCAAAGGGAATTACATCATAATACGTATGGACATGAGTGAACCAGGGACTAATCTCCCCTCCATTTCATACACAGTCTAAAATTATAGTCTATACTGCCCACGGTCTAAAATTTTACAAACTGACCATTACATAAAGATTCCTGCCTAAATTAATGGCTAGGATTAATGAGAAACGAGAGACATGGATCAGGAAGATAGAGTGGACAATTCCACTTTCATTTTAACGCGCCCTGGGATTTATGGGCTTTATTTAACCATCTAGTAGGTTTTCATATTTATTCAATATCTATCTTCCTACCAAAGAATTTTTTTTTAATTTTATTCAAACAGAATAGACTTTTTTTTTATGTATCTAATTTTACAGGGTGTGTTTATACTTTTTTAGTAGTGTTGAACTTTTTGTTTTTGCAAGTTTTTCTTTGCGGTAACCAGGAAAGCAGGTAAATTTAAAGTAGAAACATGTCAGCAGATTTAAGTAAAAAGAAAAAAAATTTTTTTTTAAATTTTGGTGAAACTTCTGAATTTTGAACGTTTATTGTTAACTTAGACACACAAAAGCAGACGGATATATAAATTGCATAAACCTCTCTAGCTCCATTCACTGTGTCTAATGAACATTCGAACTGCACAGTGCGAATCACTCAAACTTCAAACCTTACCAAGAAGTTTACAATTACAGTATAATATACAATTTTATTCAACAAAGTGAACTTTGCTATGATATTACAAATGTTAAAAATATGCCCTATTTATACAGAGAATACCAGAGACAATGGTAGAAACCTCGTNCCTATGATATTACAAATGTTAAAAATATGCCCTATTTATACAGAGAATACCAGAGACAATGGTAGAAACCTCGTCGACTGTTGTGGAATATTTTATATACTCGAACCAAATAGCATTGAGCCCTCAAAGTTCTCGCCGCGAGATTTTTTGTTTTTTCTTTCGAGATGTGCGCGTCTTCTCATTTAAACTTTTAGGTGGTGAAGTTAAAGTTTAATTCTTAATTCAGATAAGTCTTATTTTTTATTTACATTTACCTTGCCACCAAAAATTCAAAAAGACATAGTGTTAAAGGTAAAACCATTTCTAATTAAATTGAAGGAGAGTGTACAAGGAGTTGGGCGGGAGACATCTGATAGCAAGAAATTTCTAGAAAAAATTGGAATTAAAAATGTGATTCAGGCAACTGCTATAGCATGTCAACGTATCAAAGGTGTTACTTGCGCCACATTAAAGCCTTCCGAGACACAAGGTAAAAAATTTTTGGTGTAATGAAAATCAAAAATGAAAGAAATGTAGGCAATTTCTTTTAAATGATACACAAGTCCAAAACTCAAAAATATGAAAAGAAATATTGGATTCGCGAGATAGATTAATTGAAAGAAACGTTGAATTAACCAAATCTACTCAAAATCCTGTTCTAAAATTAGAAAATTCTATTTATAGCAATATCTGTGTAGAAATTTTTGAAACTCTGGACGACATGTCGTTCAAAGAGTAAATCACAATACAATACAATTGATTGACTGCCGCACACAACTCCAATTTTGAGATGTTTGTTTGGAAAATTGTCATATGCGACTCACGCCGAGGGCTCAATGCTATTTGGTTCGAGAGTATATTGTTGATCGGTAAGATAATTCTTCCTAATTTAGTATTAGTATTATTCTAAGTTATCTAGAAGAGTGAAAGTTTTAATGAGAGATGGATCGAATAAAAACGGGTGACTTTAACATGTGTGGGGGTTTCACTAAAAATTTATCGCGGGTTTCTTTCGTTTTCCGGTGATTCTGACTACAGGGACTTTATGGTCTCTGGATGTTCGGTAGTATAGTGTAACCCGGAGACTACAAACCCTAAGTCTGGAGTTATACGGATGATACGTTATTCTCTTCTAGCTCTACCACCATGTGGTATTCGGGGTACAAATCTGTTTTCTCTGTCTTCCAGTGTTCTAAGATGTTCTACCAACTTTATCTAATCCACCTGAGGAATATTGAATCTGCACTGAACTTTCTGTGAAGAACCGGACTCCAACCAGTCTCACTACAAGAAACCGGATTTTACTCGAGTTTTCCGGCAGAGAACGGGATTCACCCGAGTTCCCCAGCGGAAAACTTGATTCACCCGAATTCGACGGCGGAGAACTTTATCCACCACAAATATACAGCTATAAATCTGACTCCATCCAAATTCTCTACAAGCAACCCGACTCTAGCCGAACTTTCTACAAGAAACCAAATTTCTCCCGTGTTCCCCGCGGAAACCGGACTCACCCCGAGTTCACCAAAGGAAAACCGAACTCCACCCGAATTCACCAAGGAAAACTTTAATCCACCCGAGTTGTCTGGAGAAAAAAAAACTGTTTCTAACAGTCTACTCAAACAAATACTTACTTGAACTGAATTATTTACCAAATTTGAAACTAAAATCTACGATAGAACAATGAATGTCGAATGATTTCCTTTCTGCGATTTGTATAAGTCCATCNAATTTGAAACTAAAATCTACGATAGAACAATGAATGTCGAATGATTTCCTTTCTGCGATTTGTATAAGTCCATCAATTCGTCCTTAGGACAACTGAATGGGCTCATGGCAATCCAAACCCATCAGTACTACCTCTAACTACATTAGGATCCCAGAAACCCATGATGACCGGCACGTACCGAATTTCCTGCTTCGTCACAATATTTTGAAAACCGTTGGCAATTCTCGGTGCAGTTCTTATGTAGAATTATTGTCGAAAACGAGATTCTTCACATATTTTCAAGCAAAAAGTTTACCAGAGTCAAATCGGGTGACCGAGCCGGCCACGCAATATTTCCATTACACCCTAAACAATTATTGGAAAACAAAGTATCCAAAAATGCTGATTCCAACCGACCAATGTGACAATAGAGTGGGGATGGCTTAGGTCAAGTAAAAATAATTTGTGGCTGCATTTTCTACTTGCCTCTTTCGATATACTGATTTACATGTTCCATCATGCCTTCTTACAGCTTAGCAAAACAGTTTTTTTGCAGGGAGTATCCATTCCTGGATTATCAACTTGCAAATACACCTACAGCCTTTTTTTACTACTACGGCTTTGTTGATAATAAAATTGGACTAATTGCGCTCGTTGTTGAGTTGTGTATTTGGTATGGTGTAATTGAATAAAATTAATTCAAAGTAGTCACAATTATCGAAAATAGTATACATGGAACAAGAAAAAAGTTAACAACTTCAGAGGTCATTCATGTAGTTTATAATAAAAATTTAAGTTTACCTTTTGCGTAAATTTAAGAGAAAACTTCTCTCGATTTCTCTACAAAATCATTGAGTTAGACAATCCTCATAGTGACAACTTTTGGGAACGGTGATTCGCACTGTATACCTAATTTCATTTTTGTCAAATGTACAATCTACTACACAAAATTAGGTACATCCTTAATGATTTCTTCAAAACTAAAACAGGGGAACTTATTACAATAAGCACGTTAAACTTAAAATAGCTTGGGGGTTCAAATGCGCATACAAAGTATCACAAAAAAAAAAAATTTATGAAATCAACTTTTGAGATTTCTTTATAAAGTAAACGTCGGATAAGTCGAATCCGAGTGACCAAAATATTTCGTTTGTGGTTATCTAAAAACGGCTAAACCGAAGTAAAATCTACGCGAAATGTTTGCGGGACCGAGAATAAGATTTCGTCTTAACCGAATTTTAACATAAACGATTTTTACTGTACACCCCTGACTGCTAATTCACAGTTTTGTGTGTTAAATTTTATAAAATAAAATAACCAGACTTACAGTTTGTTGAAACACCTTGTATGTTACTAAAATTTTGTTCACAATTTTACAATAAAGTGCAACTACAAATAGCAAAGGCATTGGGAGAGACTTTTGGCCCATGTCCTTTTGCTGGGGAAAGCAGTGCCTTTGTAATTGATGGTCAACATCATTTTGATTGGATTTTTTTTCGGGAAAAGTATTAGCAGTTTCAGCAAGACCATCCAAAAGTAGTGGAACGCAATAAAAAAAATCAAAACTACAATCACTAGATCAAAAACTATGATTTTTTGAAAATTGAAATTATCGGATGTTATTTTGAGACGATGTACTAAGAGATAGGCATTTCAAAAGAACATCAAAAAATTTCAATTTTCAAAAAAATTATAACTTTTGATACATTGATAGTAGTGACTTGATTTTTTTTAACTTTGTATCTTACTTTTCAATTGTTTTTCTAAAACAATTGTATAGTATTTCCCTTAAAAATTATTAAACTAACAACTTTCCTTGCTAAAAAAAAAAAAACCTAATCTCTTTTCTCCAGCACAGGGCACGGGCCAAAAATCTCTTCCCATAGCCTTTGCTATTTGTAGGCGCACTGTATACGAAGTGAAAGCACCTACTACCGTCTGCCTGTTTACCTTTCACTTTACAAGGTAGTTCATACGTAAAACTGATAAAATAACACTACTAAGGATCAACGGTTAAATTCAAACTGACTTTCCCCTGGGAACGTTTTCATTAAAGAGAAAATTACCCAGTTTGGTGATGATGCCGTTGGAATTATAATTCCATCCAATCTAAATCCTACTGACTTTCTATTCAAATAAGCTTCAAGTCTTAACTTATCAGTTTTGCAGAAATTGAGTAGTGACCGTTAATCTGATTTGCTGGTTCCATTTCATTCAAATTCGATTGTTCTGGTGTTAATACATAACGTTGATGAGGGTGCGCCTTAGGGTTAAGAAGATTAAAACCCTTAGTGCTTTTCGACCCTATTCAACCAGTAGTTTTCCCATGAGAATTTCATCAATTCAACAGCCTCTGTATCATCGCCTCATTTGACTTTACGCGCTCGATTAATTCATCAAATATTATTGGCTAACCAACTAGCTAACAAAACTTATACCAAAACTTGTAACTCCATCATATTAATCATGTTATTTCAGTCTTCCCATGACTGGTATATAAAATATTTTAACTTTATTTAATATGCAGATGGTATAATTTATTCATATTCTGGAAACGGGATTTGTGTGGTGGTTATAATTTTAAGTACCACCACATAATACAACAATAGCACTGTCTTTAAGTATTATTTAACACCATTTCTACACCCCACTGTAATAATGATGATGAGGTTCAATCAGCATGACGCCTCAAATCCTATAGTGTTATATACTTTAGACACATTAATATAATATAAAAATAATTATTTATTAAATGTTAACACCAACTATTTTGTCATTTACCATCTCTAGATTTCTTCAAAAACTACATATACAATAGCATCTATAAGAGAAAATTTACACTCTAAAGTACTAACATGTACTACGCTGTATAAAAACCATTGTTGTTGAATTGTAAGGTTGTGAATGTGAACTTAACCAGAGTTTGAAGAAATTGGATCAATAGGAACTATGCACAAAGGAGTTTAAATTACACTGATTTTAAGTAGACAGTAAAGTATACACTTAAGTTCCTTGAAAATTTTTTAGAAAGTAATGATAATGTTGAAGATTGAACGTAAAAAAAAAATTTTTTTTTTACTACTAAAGTTGTAGTATGTGTGTCTAGTTGGTTTTGATGTAACAATGTCTTCCTATTGTTCCTTTGAGGGTTAATATAAGAATAAAGTTAGTAGTTTTGTTCGTAAAATAATTTTCTGGAGTGGAATGATAAAAACGGTAGACTTATTTTTTAAGTTCCCTTAAATGCTTATAGACTTGTTTGTCTTTGGAGGTGAAGGACCCCCCTTTTGTCACCATCACCACCACCACCAACTCTCCGCTTCTTATGTAAATGAATCTGCTAAACATTGAAGCATTTAAGTTTTTACGATAGCTCTCTCAGCGATGATATGAAACAAAACACTCTCCAAACTTTTAACATCCAACACTCTACTCTCCCTTTCGTTTTTTTTTTTTTTTTTTTTTTTCCAAATTAATCAAAACAGTAAAATTTTTGGGATAGAAGTGGATGGGTTAGTAGAAACAAAGGGGATGATAGAGAACAGATTTTTATGCCTTTTCTCTTCATCNAGAAGTGGATGGGTTAGTAGAAACAAAGGGGATGATAGAGAACAGATTTTTATGTCTTTTCTCTTCATCTTTTACGACTTTCTCCTTTTCATAAAAGTTGAGAAAAACTCTTTCGAATTTCTTTAGGTTTTCATAAAAAAAAAATTTTTTTTTTTTTGGTTTTTATGTTGATTACAATGGGGGGGCTTTGGTAGGAAAGCCTTTGGGTTTTTATATCTCCTCATATTTTTTCATTTACGCACCTAATTAATTAACTTATGGTAATTGGGAAAGAGAAGTAAGGAGAATGAAGATAGCAAAAAAAGGGAGATTTAACTAGAACAGAAGGGATATAAAGGAGGTATTTACTTTCCCATTTAGATTGAAAAATTCAAGATGATTTGAAAGAAATTGTGTAAAAAATTCAAAAATTTTTGAAATAAGGAAGGATTTTGAAATATTGCAGGCCGATTTTTTGAAATGGTAAAGAGAAAATTTCTTNAAAAAGGGAGATTTAACTAGAACAGAAGGGATATAAAGGAGGTATTTACTTTCCCATTTAGATTGAAAAATTCAACATGATTTGAAACAAATTGTGTAAAAAATTCAAAAATTTTTGAAATAAGGAACGATTTTGAAATATTGCAGGCCGATTTTTTGAAATGGTAAAGAGAAAATTTCTTTTTTTTTTTTCTTCTCAAATCTGAAATTAAACAACCATTTTTAGTTGGCTAAATCTACACCTGATGTATTCTTGTTTCTAGGTTTTGTATATTGGCTAACATTTTCATATTTTAAATGAAGATGATGAAAACACAGTAAAAGAGTTTTGTTTTAGTATTTCTATTTTGGAAAAAAAAAATTTTTTCAAATGAAAAATCATTTTTTTAATTCCATTAACTTTATCTACAGTTTCAACATAAGTTAACACGCTGAANCCATTTTTAGTTGGCTAAATCTACACCTGATGTATTCTTGTTTCTAGGTTTTGTATATTGGCTAACATTTTCATATTTTAAATGAAGATGATGAAAACACAGTAAAAGAGTTTTCTTTTAGTAATTTTAGTAATTTCAATTTGGAAAAAAAAAATTTTCAAATGAAAAATCATTTTTTTAATTCCATTAACTTTATCTACAGTTTCAACATAAGTTAACACGCTGAATCCTTTGTAAACTCTGGCAAAACTTCTTCTGTTTTATTCTTTTAATTTGGGTAATGACAGTGCACTGAAAATTCGTCATAAGGTTGTGAAATGATAATGAAACAAATTTTCATATCACATCTGACAAAATGAAATTTAATTATAGGGTGGTGCATGGTAATGTAATAAGTTTTTCAGACTGCGCAGAAGCGCAAAAGATATTTTTGACCTAGAAAGCTATGCGCTGTGCGGCTGTAAAATTACTAAAATTGAACTCCAAGTGATGAACAAAGGGCAATTTTTTCTGACAAGTAGTCTTNATGAAACAAATTTTCATATCACATCTGACAAAATGAAATTTAATTATAGGGTGGTGCATGGTAATGTAATAAGTTCTTCAGACTGCGCAGAAGCTCAAAAGATATTTTTGACCTAGAAAGCTATGCGCTGTGTGGCTGTGGTGTAAAATTACTAAAATTGAACTCCAAGTGATGAACAAAGGGCAATTTTTTCTGACAAGTAGTCTTTTTTTCTTTCTCAAATTTCTCAAAAATCCTACTAAGGAAGAGGTTCTTAGTCATATTAGTTGTTAGATTTTTAGGTTGTTAGGTTGTAGTAGTACCAGGTGTAGTAATTAACCCTTAATAGACAAAACTTTCACTAGGTCTAATTTTTACAACAATCTGTAAGGATCCCACCACCCCCAACGAGACTATTGGTGCGGGACCCTTACAAAATCCAAATTCCCTAAATTAAATTTTCCCAGTTAGGTTGTTTTTCAGGTTGAATCTTAGAAGCTTTCTCTCTCTCTTTTTCAAGTTATTATTCCTCTTCCAGAGACTTATTTGTATTTTACTCGTTTGTAAAACGAAATAAGGCTGGAGGAGAAAGTTTCCTTTTGTTCTCATCCTTTTGTTTGAGGCTACTCTTAAAAATTGTTACCCTTGAACTCTGGTTGCATGATGTATTAAAATTAACCCCTCTTGAGCAATTAAATCAATGTTTCCAGTCGGATGAGTACAAATGTCTCTCTCATCCTTCCAATATAGATTGAACCAATGAAAATCTTCCTTTGATTCAATTTTCTGAGAAAATGACAAATTTAACAACCCTGTGTCTCTTTCCCTCTCTAAATAAAGACAAAGCCCCCTCAGCTGTCTCTTGGTTTCTAATTCAATTTACTTATTCCGTAAATTTAGTTTTCCCTACACAGATTAACTCTCAAAAAACTAACTTCTGGATTTTTTNTCAATTTACTTATTCCGTAAATTTAGTTTTCCCTACACAGATTAACTCTCAAAAAACTAACTTCTGGATTTTTTATTTTTTTTTTTTTTGTATATACACAAGAAAATGAATTCTCTTTTATCTATTCATTATAAATATTTTAATTGAANTCAATTTACTTATTCCGTAAATTTACTTTTCCCTACACAGATTAACTCTCAAAAAACTAACTTCTGGATTTTTTTTTTTTTTTTTTTTTTGTATATACACAAGAAAATGAATTCTCTTTTATCTATTCATTATAAATATTTTAATTGAACCAAAGTGATTGCTTTGGCGGAAAATTATACCTCTCGGCACTGCACTGTCGCATGAATTCCTTTTTACTTTTTCCTTGGAGAAAGTCAAGTTCCCGTTGTATCTAAAAATCAGTCTATTGAAATAGATTAACTTTTATAAAATCATATATTTTTCTTCCAAGGGATGAAAAAAAAAAGGAACATTGTGTATTTATAATATTTTTTTTTTTTTTTGTATTTATGATTGTACGTGTGTGTGTCTGTTGTAAGGAACCATCGAGTGTCCTAGGTCAAAAGGTCACTGCTCCCCTCCCACGTTAACTCCTTTGGTCTCTTAGAAATAGTAGAAGAAAAAAAAGGCTCAAGAAATCGAATTAAAGGATCTCCTTCTTAAAATCCTATTTGTTTGAATCTTTAGAATAATTTTATTCTCCTGTAGCCCTATCTTATATTTATTGGGATTTCCATTGTTAGTTACAACTTTTTAACTCTACAGCTACCACCAACTGTGAATTAAAAGGGACTTGAGAATAAATTGTCAAAAAAAAAAAAAATTTCGCTTCATCTCCGTCGTCGTCGTGGACTATTCTGAACAAGTTTTTTTTTTTTTTTTCAATCGTTTTTTTTTTTTTTTACTTTTAATATTTGAAACTCCTCCACCTGATTTCCATAAGAGTTGAGTGATGTCAACTTATGAAATGGCAGTAGAGATTCAATTCTTAAAGATGGATTTTTTTTTCTCTCTCTCTCTCTCTCTCTCTCGGTCGGCTACCCTTTTTTTACTCTTTTGTATTAATTTTTTACCCCCTTTTTACCCTTCGTCTCCCTCGTCGTACTTGTAAATAGTGAGAAAAAAGAAACAGTATTGTCAGGTTAAAGGTTTCTAAAAGGCTTCTTCTACATTTCCACCATTGTCATCATCAAGGATTATCATTATCATCAGCTTTTCAACTATATACTAAATGGTTACAAACGTATATACTATTTTTCATCATTATATTCCTTCTTCTAGATACATGTATCCCCAAGGTTTCGATGTGTTAACCTTAAAAACGGCTGTCCAACACCACTTCTGGAGTGATTTTTTTTTTCTTCTTCCTAGTTTGAACTTGGTGTTGTTTAGTTCCAAATAACTACCAGTTTTTTTTTACTACTATCACTACTATTATCTTATAAATTTACTTCATTTTCAGCAAATTTATAAGAAAATTTTTGTAAATATACCAATTTTATCTAAATCTTACTTACTATGTAACTAATCAACATTGTTTTAAATTTTGAAAATTTTGGGAAATTTTGGGAAATTTTGGAAAATTTTGGGAAATTTTGGGAAATTTTGGAAAATTTTGAGAAATTTTGAGAAATTTTGGGAAATTTTCAAAAATTTTCGGAAATTTTCAAAAAATTTCGGAAATTTTCAGAAATTTTGGGAAATTTTCAAAAAAAATTGGAAATTTTCGGAAATTTTCCATCCCTGTCAATCCCATTCTGCCAGAAAACAAACCCTGTCATAAAAAAACANCAAAAATTTTCGGAAATTTTCAAAAAATTTCGGAAATTTTCAGAAATTTTGGGAAATTTTCAAAATTTTTTGGAAATTTTCGGAAATTTTCCATCCCTGTCAATCCCATTCTGCCAGAAAACAAACCCTGTCATAAAAAAACAGTTAGAATCAAATATGAATATCACTTTGATACATTTTCAAAGAAAAAATAACAACAGTATATACTCAGAATTAGTTTATAACCTCAAGGAAAATAAAATGAAAATAAAGAATTGAAAATCCTTATATAAAAAATAAATAATGAGATGCAAAAATAGGAGAAAGTACCCCCCTTTTGTTTTGTTTTCTGACTGTCATTCACTTACTATTATTACAATAAAAGAAGATTTGTTAAAAGATCATGTGCTATCCTCAAGTAGCATCTTTTCTCTGGAGCTACTAACTCTATTACCATTACATAAGGATTTAGAAATAGGGAAGACAAAAAGACATTTAAATAAATGTTTTCTTACTTCTTCAAAATGGCTTTAGGACCCTTGTTTCCCAGCATCATTATTCTAATAACAATTTACGAACACCTTGTCACAATATTGTCTTCCGTTTTAGACCTATACGACTCTGCCAACATATTTTTTAACTTTTTCAAACTCAATACCGACAGCCACTGTGAATCCAAACTATCCAGTTATAAATTTTAGTTTAAAAAAAATTCATAAATCTTAATGTAACCTAATTATAAAGAGTAAGAAATACACAGTGAGATCTGAGATGTAACTTAAAATAGCGAAATTTGCGTGATTTCTATCATTACTTTACTCTTTACTCCATCTAATATATCTACAGGGCTCTGCGCATGTTCTGATAAGAATTCGCGCAGAGTTTGAGTGAATCGCTCTTTACTAACTACTTAAATACTTTCCTATTTTTAAACAATGATCCTTTGAGTATAAAAAAAAAAGTATTCTATCTTTTAAAATGTAAATTAAAAATTAGAATAAATTAGAAGAGATAAAGTGAAAAAAGTAGCTGTAAAGTTGTCAAAAGGTAGTTTTCACTGGATGAGGTATAATGATTGTAAGTTGTAAGTTAAGTTAACTCATGGATTCATTATCAATTCAACGATGGTAATCACGAACGTTTACAAAAGGAGACAATACAAGGCCAAAAACACAATAGAAATGAAGATGAGCCTCAGGTTCATTTCATAACTTATCAGTAGTAGTAGAGAAGTGAGCCTCAGCCTATAAGTTCCCTTAAGGTTTCTTTACATCAAACCATGATTAAGTGCATCCAAAGTTGATTGAGCCTTGGTTTTTTTTTAGTGTTTTTTTTTTGAGAAATCCCTGTAGGACTTCTTGTTTTGCACGCGTCATTTATCAACATTTGATTATAAAACGAATTATTATACAGTATACAAACAGGTTCTTATTTATACGTTTCTTTGACATGGATTTTGCCAAAAATGAGGTAGCGCAGAGCATAGTGGAGGTTTTGAACCCTTTCCTTTGGTGCTTATGAAAATATTAGTGAACTTTTTAAGCTCCAATTACATCATGAAACTTTTTGAGCAAAATTTAATAAAATTTTTTTCGTTATTAGGTAGAAGGGATGAGTGTGTGTCCGTTATTGGGGTGAGTTGAAGTTGAAAATTTTCACAATACTTGAAAGAAATTTGAATCAAAATTTGGAATTTTGATCATCTTGCATTTTGCGTAAGATACTTATTTCATCTGAACATGGGTGGATTTTGAATTATCGTGTTAATTATGATATTACTTAATTATCATTGTTAAGTAAGTTAAGTAAGTTAAATAATGCCAGAGCGGCTGCGTTATACTAGAAACTAAAATTTTAAGATAAAATTCAGTTCTGATAAAAACTAAACTACTCACTCATTCACATTCACGAAAAAAAAAATTCACCAAATCTTGTGCAAAAAGTTGGATGATGCAATTATGACATTAGGTTTCATTAGTTTACGATTTATGAATAATCACAAGTCAAATTTCACCCAGAAAAGAGTTCACCTTACTATTAGTACAACAGGTTAAACTTATGGGGGGAGAAACTGAGCCGTTTGATGTTGGGTTATTGTCGTTGTCAAACACCTGTCTCCTGAAAGTAAAAGTTTAATACGGGAGATTTTGATTGGCCTTGAAAATCCCGCCACTACTGCACTGTAACTTACTCACGTGGATTACTTAACTTTCTATATAATAAAATTTGACCTTATTTCATCCATTAGTTTTATGTCATGTCATCTGAGGACCAGATGAAAAGGATTGAGCTCCTTTTCTCAGATAATCTGTGTATCATTATCACATCTTTTCAACTAGAAGATACGGTTGGCTGTCTGTAATTGGACGAAACCCGAAAAAAAAAAAAACCAGACACCATAATAAACAAATAAAACCATAGCGAATGGATCTCTCAGTTTTCAATTCCTTTAAGAACAATTCCGTTAATTCTTCTAAAAATGTTAAATAGTACGAAGGTCTTAAGTCTTCTGGACATGATGACATTCGTCTGTCTGACAGGTTGCAGGCTCTTTTTTTTTTCCCCATTTTTCTTAATTTTACAGGCACGGAGTTGATTTTTTTTTAGTTGAGCCTGTCGTCGTCAAGTCCCCTCCNGTATCATTATCACATCTTTTCAACTAGAAGATACGGTTGGCTGTCTGTAATTGGACGAAACCCGAAAAAAAAAACCAGACACCATAATTTTGTTTATTTTGGTATCGCTTACCTAGAGAGTCAAAAGTTAAGGAAATAGAACAATTCCGTTAATTCTTCTAGAAATGTTAAATAGTACGAAGGTCTTAAGTCTTCTGGACATGATGACATTCGTCTGTCTGACAGGTTGCAGGCTCTTTTTTTTTTCCCATTTTTCTTAATTTTACAGGCACGGAGTTGATTTTTTTTTAGTTGAGCCTGTCGTCGTCAAGTCCCCTCCTAAACTTTCTGACATGACAGAACCTCTACGTCCCTTGAGTCTCGGCCTCAGGGTTTATGAACCATCGTGNCTAAACTTTCTGACATGACAGAACCTCTACGTCCCTTGAGTCTCGGCCTCAGGGTTTATGAACCATCGTGTACTTGTTACAACCCATATTTCATCTTTTTTTAAAAGAACAAGAAGAAGAAGAAAAAAGGGTGATTGGGATTAACTTTCTTTTTATTGCTTCTTCTCAAATCCTTCTTGTCTTAATTCTTTCCTTAAAACGTCAAAATCCTTAGGATCATGTCCTAGTCCCTATGCTCAAATCCTCAAGCCCTTCAATATCCCTTTNCTTAAAACGTCAAAATCCTTAGGATCATGTCCTAGTCCCTATGCTCAAATCCTCAAGCCCTTCAATATCCCTTTGTGTATATTTATTTAGTACAAAGTCGTGAGGCAGTTTTTAAGGTTTTATCCTTAACATTTTCTTCTCCGCANTTTGTGTATATTTATTTAGTACAAAGTCGTGAGGCAGTTTTTAAGGTTTTATCCTTAACATTTTCTTCTCCGCATATAAACATTTTCTTAAGATTTTAGGCTAGACACCCTTTATTTTTGAACCTTTGGTCATACCCCCCCAATCTCCTCATATCCATAACCTTCTGATGATATCGGATATTCCTTTAAAAAAAAGTCTCACTATCTAAAGATTAAGAAGTAATCATAAAAAATAAATGGACTGCTCCATCATCATCCCCACGCGTAATGCCCATGCCCAAGGGTCCTCTCTTAACCCATCACCTTACAACCAAAGTACCCTTGGCTTTCGTGATTTCTTCGCAATGAGATCTTGTCGATATGCTTCCGTCAAGTGAAGGCATATGCTACAAGATATTATATAATTATACATGTCAGAGGTCATTCTAGTACCTATCACTTTGAGTTAGTACTAGAAAAGGGAGTTTTTGAGTCAAGAGAGGCGTTGTGGAAGTATTATAATAGCACTCTTACCATAATACTAAACCAAATCTTAGAAATCAGGGTGACAAAAAAAAANTTACCATAATACTAAACCAAATCTTAGAAATCAGGGTGACAAAAAAAAAAAAAAATTTCCTATCAAGGGATGAGCTTCAGCTTCAGCTTCAGGGTTTCGTTTTTTTTTTGTCTGTGTGATTACACCTTAGGGNATTTTTTTTTTCCTATCAAGGGATGAGCTTCAGCTTCAGCTTCAGGGTTTCGTTTTTTTTTTGTCTGTGTGATTACACCTTAGGGATGGTAGTGAGGCAGTCGATTTGAACCCTCGTGTTCGAGGTCAAAAGGTTAGAGAGTATTGAATGCACTTTTCGGATAGAATATTCTTAATATGCTAAGCGTATGCGTAGCTTGTGCCCAGTTGTCTTGTCATGTCATCGAGAGCAGTCGAGAGAGACTTACCAACGAGTCGAATTAGTCGATTATCTCACCTGAAGCATCATTATGCCTAAGGTCCATCTCATTATAAGTCCAACCGATGATGAGGACTACTAACAAAAGGGCTCAAACACGTCTTCTTTTTTGTGGGCAGAGGAGGATGATAATCGTAAAGTGTGGAGGATAATTTCATTTACTACTGAGCCCTCGAGGGTTTTTTCTAAACAAAAAAAAATATATATATATATTATATACAAAGTTCAAAAACCTTGTCCCTTGGTCGATGCATAAGAAATATAGTGAAGATTTCTCAAAGCGTAAGCCTTCAGCCAGTTTCCAACTCCCGGGCGGAAAATAAACGAGATTTGGTGTGTTTTTTTTTTTTTTGTTGAGAAGACGCTGCTGCAGATCAGATCATCCTTGACCTTGAGTTGAAGCTCGTCTGCAATAAGAAAATAGAGATCAAGTTCTTCTGCCAACATTTCAATTTCTCATGAGATGAAAAATGAAAATGAGAGTTGAGTTGAAAGTTATATATAGTAGTATATTCTTCTCACCTTTTGCTTCTTTCTTTCCCCCCATAACTATTCGGTTCGGTATCGGTATATAATATAATATCGGTATATATGAGCTAAAAATTAACACTTCAATTTAGACAATTCAAAAAAAAAATTAGTATTAATTATCACTAGAAATATATTCTATAGATTATCCAACTAAACCAACTACTTATACCGTGAAAAATTAAAAATCAAAATTTCGGTTACTTTGACTAAATTTAGCTTAACCAATAGGATTATCAGCTATCAAGATCATTTCAGATTGTTTGGAACATTTCATTTTCATCGCTCTTCATTTACAATTTTGAGAAAGAATAACAATGCCCTTGGCCATACCATGAACAACAGAACCCAGTATTCCAGATTTTGAGATGACAATGATAGAGTGAGTAGCCTAGGAACCGTCAATTGTTGTTCCCAAACCCCTACTACTATCACAGTGAGTGGTTTCGTCAAAACCAGTAGCAGTTTCACTAACTCACCCTCCCGGCTCTAGACACCTTGATTAAAGTTTCTTTTTTATCCTTTTATGACATGACTACACCAATTTAATTTAATTGTGATGTGGTGCCCTCGTATATTTTGAGTGTTTAGGAACCATCTACCTTTCCAGGTAGTTTGGATAAAAAAAAAAAAAAACCATGATCTTGGTTATTGTCTACTTTATAAATTAAAAATTTAACAAGTAAATGTTGAGTTTTGAATAAAGTTTTATTACATGAAGAAGATTCCCCCGTGAATTAAGCGATTCCTAAAAATTTAACACAACAGATAATAAATCAGTGTGATTGAAATGAAATTATAAGTAGGATTTAAGATAGTAGTGGTAAAATTTTTCACAAATACGACGTTACGAGCGCAACAAGAAACGCGAATTCTCTTCTCTCTTGGTTGTCAAATTTTGAATACTATTGTAAAATTTAGTGATGAGATGAGAAAAATGAGGGTAATTTGAAGTAAATTCTATTCTTGTCCATAAACGCTCTCATCACTGAATGCAATGTAGAGGAAAAAATCCTCTTCATGATGTTCCTGTAGGAAATAGGTGTATTTTTTGAATTATTCAGTTAAGCGCATGTCTATTATTAGTACGATACTAAAGTCAGGCATTAAACACTTGACTATTTAATTAAAATTTAAAAAAAAAAATGAAAATCTGACCTGATAAAGCGATCCCATAGTAGCAGAGGTAGGAGGAATCGCGTTGTTAATAAAGAAGAAAAGAGCTTCTNAAAAAAAAAATGAAAAACTGACCTGATAAAGCGATCCCATAGTAGCAGAGGTAGGAGGAATCGCGTTGTTAATAAAGAAGAAAAGAGCTTCTTCAGGTCGAAGATGAATCCGTTTGCGAATAAGAAAGTAGAATTGACCAACAGTTAAGTCTGATGGAACCAAATACTTTTTCTTGTCAATGTCACTGATTCGAGCCTTTGGAGCTTTCTCCACGATCACCTGACACAAATATTAGAAATTTAGTTCGTAAAGGTACTAATTATTGTCAAGATTTTATAATTTACAAAGCAACTCCTACGCAATTTTGAAGATTAATAATAAGAAGAAATACAGTTATAAAAAGGTCACAGTCAAATGTCACCAATTAAGTGAATATTTTTATTTAGCATGAGACAGAAACATTGGACATGTGACATGTTGCCAGATTAACTAATCCAATGATGATAAATAACCATGACGATTAAAGTTGAAACCAACTTTTAGCAACAGCAAAGACGAAGAATTAATTTCAAATTGCCATAATTGATATGGTACGGAACATTTGGTAAAGATTAAAGAGTAATAATAACTAATAAGTTGTTCGTCATAAACTCATCACACATTTTAACATGAATTATGATAAACTTTTAGGAAAAAAGTGCTAACCGACTATAACTTAAGCATAATATGTATTAATATCTTTGTTTTATGATGATTCATAATTATTAGAAGTGATAGAAATTTCATTGTTATTTTAGTTAGAGGTCAAACGAATTGACCTGAAATTTGTTTTCTAAACTTTCAAATCTCTGCTTATTTGGACTCAATTAATATTTCAGAGGTGATTAATTATTATAACATTTTGATATTCAATTGATCATCTTATGAAAGTCCTTTAGAAACAACACATAAATTATTGTGGTTACTAGTTACGTTCCATCACTACACAATCAACCAATTACATGAAACTAGAAGTAGATCATTAATCAACATCTCATTTCATTTACGTCGAACCATAGATGACATTAGTAGTGGTCATTGTATTAAGCCTTACTCCAACCAGAGTCAACCAAAGTTTTTCAGCTAAAAATGGTGGTAAAGGAAGATAAGTTTATCAGAGCTTACGTAGCGTATACTTGTATACTTCCTCTTAAATCATACCCCCCCCCCCCCCCCCCCCCCNCACGATCAGGGTATTTACGTCGAATCTTCTCACCCTCTGCCTTGCGCTTCTCGAATGAATTGTCTTCTTTGTATTGGAACTTCATCGTGATTAATAATCTGTCGTATAAGTTCAGTGAAACAAAGAATCACACTGCAGCAGCTAACTTGAGAAATGTTGAAGGATAGACTTCGTGCGGATGTTGAGAAACACAACTGTAATGACTTCCTAAAAAATTGATTAGTGAAGAATGAATTTAAAATAAAATTAAAAATGAAAAGATTTTTGAACTTCCTGATTTGTTTTTGTTTGACGAAATAACAATGAGTCACTCACCAAATCAACTTTATCTCAGCTGACACGCTCCTATAGTCACTATAGCCACGACTTGTTACACTGCGCAGTCACAGAAACACAAAAGGGAGAATTTTTGTAGTAAATACCGTAAATTCTCTCGTAATGGTATAGGCTACTACTAAAAATAATTCAACAATGAACAAGAAAGAAAATTTAATTAAAATTTTCTTCTACTCTGATTAGTTATAATGTAACCTACATGTCAAGCAGAAATATTAAGTTTTCAAAATAGCATTTACATCCTGTGCCTTACTTGAGCCAAATTTTATACAAATATCTAAATTTTATAGAATTTTTTTTAAATTTTTTTTTCAAGCAACGATCAAGAAATACATGATTCGGAGCTGCATTAGCACAAATGCTAATTATTTAATATAAGAAATATTTTATTACTCCCAAAATGAAATGATGAAGAATCTTTTTTTAATAAGGAATTATATCTTCCTCCACTTTCCTTAAAATTGAACTGGTTGGTTACGGTAAAAGCAAGAAATGTGAGCACGAATTGGTTGACTTGCAATGTTTATTTATAATTGATTAGCGAACTAATAATGGTAATAATTTAAAAATTATGAATAAAAAATACAGAGTGTTATTTAAATAAACAGNATGAATAAAAAATACAGAGTGTTATTTAAATAAACAGCGTTTTATAGTCATAAGAGTGACATACTGTGGGTTGGTGGTGGTAACATCAAGCACATTACTACTAAGAACTCGCACAGAATTTGCGCGGCTAACAAACCTAATTGTCACTAGTATTCTCAAAATAGTAACACTTNGCACGAATTGGTTGACTTGCAATGTTTATTTATAATTGATTAGCGAACTAATAATGGTAATAATTTAAAAATTACGAATAAAAAATACAGAGTGTTATTTAAATAAACAGCGTTTTATAGTCATAAGAGTGATATACTGTGGGTTGGTGGTGGTAACATCAAGCACATTACTTTAGAACTAAGAACTCGCACAGAATTTGCGCGGCTAACAAACCTAATTGTCACTAGTATTCTCAAAATAGTAACACTTTAAGGAACTCAATTGTGTTCATTTGGTTTATGTGTTCACAGAACTTAAAAAAGGAATAAATTGGAGGACAGGATTAGATAAGAATTAGAAATAAATATTACAAGTATTATTTCAAATAAATAATTTAAAAAAAAGAAAAAAAAAAGCGTATATTGTGAATTTGCTAGGTAAAAGATAAGTGTTTAGATTTAAATCCCAGTTTGTAGTGTTCCGCCGGCGCATAATTCTAAACTTCTCAGCCTCGTTGGCATTTTTTGAAGTTTGAATGGAGAAAGTAATTTGTGTCATAAATAACCCTCTGTATAATATACAGTGGTTCACAGCTTCGTAAGACCGCTGGAAGTTACTTTTGTCCCATGCCATTTGTTGGAGAAAAGGAGAGGTCTTAAGAATTTGTGTAGTATATCTTCTAAAAAAAATTGTTTCTGGCCAAACTTTCAATAGTTTCAGAAAGATAATTGAAAAACAGTGTTTGACGTTGAAATACTCAAGTACAATCTACGATCACTAGGAAAGAAGTAATGATTTTTTATATTTTTGTCAGACGATGGTAAGAGATGGACGTTTCAAAAGAATATCCAAAAATTTCAATTTTCAAAAAATCGTAACTTCTGAAACATTGATGGTAGCGACTTAATTTTTTTAACTTCGTATTCTACTTTTCAATGGTTTCTCTGAAATTGAAAAGTGTTTCCCTAGAAAAAATTTAAAGTAACTGCTTTCTCTGC
The DNA here is from genome assembly GCA_002738285.1 of Holacanthella duospinosa. Lineage (NCBI taxonomy): Eukaryota > Metazoa > Arthropoda > Collembola > Poduromorpha > Neanuridae > Holacanthella > Holacanthella duospinosa. The sequence goes on along the minus strand of NIPM01000177.1, from coordinate 255,112 downwards.
GAAATAAAAAGCTCACCTACTTTTTCCACCAAAAGGGCATGAGAAAAAAGTTCTACTCACGGTTGAGGATTTAATCTGACGATTACAATTGTCCAGACCTGGATCCGGACGATTAACAATTTCTTTCCTAAACGCTAGATCTGCTAACAAAACCCTAATATTGCATCATGTAACCCCAGTATTTTCTTCATTTTCTCACTAGGAACATAATTTAAACTACAGTATCCGAAATTTAAAGTTAATTTGGCTTTTAAAAATTTGCGTTTTCAAATTATTATAACTATTTATATATTTATAAATTATGCAACTGTCGGTACATTAATTTACTACTCTTTAACTCATAGAAAATGAAACGGAGTCAATTTCGTCCGTCTGTGCCAACATTGATTTTGCTTATACCGATCGCAATTGAATTTGTATCCCGATTTGAATTTTGTTTACTCCCTCCAGCCACATTGTATTAGATCAAATGAGTCAAATTTTCTGAAAAAAATAGGTCGAATAAAACATTGGCTTGTGATAGGGTTGTGCTATTGTGCTGACCTTCCTCAAGCAAACTTCTGATTCAATTTGTCATCTTTCACAAAAATTGACTCGTTTAGTCAAATTCCATGTTGTGGGAAGAATGGGTCACAATTCAAGTCGATACACAAAATAAATCCCAATCGGTTTTTTGTTACAGTGTGGACTAAAGAACCGCTCACACTAAACCAATTCCAATTTCTCCGTCTATAACGTTTCTGTGGTGAAGCGTCTGCGTCATTTCGTCTTTCTACATGCCAAAACATAAAAATCATCAGAAGAATCTTCTTTAGAATACTGTTCTGAAGAAAAAGCTTTGTTTCAATTTATTACACAACACTAGCCTGAATCTGAATAAGAACCTGATTCCGATTACATAATTATAGTAGTATATTTTATCTTTTATTAAGTAAGGCCGTTTATCTTCGCAGTTCAAAAATTTGTGTCGAAAACTAATATGAGATTCAATGAATGTTGACTTTGTCAAGCGAAGAGATTAATCTTATGAAACAAATTTGACGCTTATGCAGAAAACTCAATTACTAGTGATTAGAAAAATGATACTTTAAGAAATTTTGGCGTTAATAATTTTGCATTAAGTTGTACTTTACAATTCTTTTTGAACTTTTTGAAAAAAATATTTTCCATTTTTTGGTTGTGCATTTGATCATAAGAAACCAAAAAAATTCAGACACTTTTTCGTAAGGGTCATTGTACGCGTGAATGCGGTATGTTTGCCGCTCTTATGCTTTCTCTATGATGTTTTCTCTTTTGAGACGAGAGGAGAGGGGAATTGGGTTGGGTTTTGCGTTGCAGCAGTAAACAAAATTTTAATTTCATTTGCGATGTGATGTTTACGAATATGAAGTTATGTAAATGTAAACTTAAAATAAATGTTAATGAACTAATGTCATCTTATCAGAAATTGAAATAATGATTCTTGTATTGAGTTTTGACCAGAGTTCGAAAAAATCGGATTTTTATATAAAAATCCAAAAAATCCGATTTTTTGGATTTAAATCCGATTTTTTGGATTTTTTGGATTTTTATTTTTTAATTGTCAAAAATCAAAAATATGATGTCTGAAAGGGCATTGAAAAAAAAAAATTTTTTTTTAATTTGCAGATTACGAATTTTTCTGAAAAAATTTCTTCAATTTCAAAATTTACAAGTGTTAAAGTACTTTATTTCACCAAAAACAAAATTGAAGCTAGTAATTTGATTTTGGATGTAGTGTTAGTGCTTAAATTTATCTTCAAGTTTGTCTAAGTGGGTAAAAAATGAAAATCCAAAAAATCATTGATTTTTATTCTTGGATTTAAATCCGATTTAAATCGGATTTAAATCAGGATTTAANATTTTTTTTTAATTTGCAGATTACGAATTTTTCTGAAAAAATTTCTTCAATTTCAAAATTTACAAGTGTTAAAGTACTTTATTTCACCAAAAACAAAATTGAAGCTAGTAATTTGATTTTGGATGTAGTGTTAGTGCTTAAATTTATCTTCAAGTTTGTCTAAGTGGGTAAAAAATAAAAATCCAAAAAATCATTGATTTTTATTCTTGGATTTAAATCCGACTTCGAACCCTGGTTTTGACAACAGGACTTAAAGATGGAAGAATTAAATTCCACTTCCACGTTGCATAATCTTCCAAACTTTCACTCTGTTAACATTTTTATGTTGTTTTTTTTTTTCATTTAATCTGTAAACTTAAAATTTCTTAATTTTTTTTTATACGCTTAAACAAAAATAACTAAAAACACAATTTTGTAAGTTAAGATTATAATACAAAGTTTGTATTATAAACTATGTAATTATTCACCATACCCAATGCCACAATTTGAGTCGCTTGTTCATTTTTCATTTTATATTGTTATGTATGTCGTATTTGAATGTAACTACAACTTCAAAACAAAATTTTAGATTTATAAGCTAATCGATCTGGATCTGATTAATCAAAATAAAAATCCAACTATACATACATTTCAACAAAAAGGTTAACACGACTTTTTTGATCATTTTGAAATAAATAAGAAAGAAAAGTTTATATTATAAAATTCTTTGATTTATTAGCTCTAATTTAGTTAAACTTTAGAATTTTGGTTAATTTCAGCAATAATATCAGAAACAAGATTGTCATAATCATTCCTCTTCAAGTTAGTGTTTTGTACTGAAGGGAGGGATATTATTTACAATGATTCACATAATAATGAGTGTGAGTGATGTTTCATCATTTTGCTATCTTTATTCAGTCAACAAACTTTTTTTCAGTTGACCATAAACCATTTTGTCTAGTTTTTGAATAATTTTTAGACGATTAATTAGTAACGCCCGATTCATATGCTTTTTTAAATAGTCGTGTTTTCTATTTTTATAAAGTTGTCATGACACTCTAAATTGGATGGCAATACAAACTTTTTCCAATCTTTTTCCGTGGTACCTTTTTCTAAAAAAAGTTTAAACCATTCAACTTCACACGACGATCGGAGTTCTCAATAAAAAGAAAAAGTATATGTATTGTTTTTGTTTTGTTTTTTTTTTTTTTTTCAGAAAAAAATTTTTTTTTCTAAAGAACAACGGGTGGAAAACACAATGACCACGAAGTGAAAAAGTATGGATTGATTTTCGAAATTTTTTCAGCAAAATTTTCCTGAAAAAGCTGGTTTTGGAAAAAGTATGAAACGGGTGTAACAGAAAGAATTTAAACACTCTATTNGCGTAACAGAGAGAATTTAAACACTCTATTGCTAAATCCCAAGTACAATATAATTCTTATCAAAAAACCAACTGCGTTAGTTGTGATTGTAATGTGAGGATGTAACCTCAAAGTCAGTAAATTATGATGGAGCCATACATAAATTATATAAAACTAATCTTTGTAAACAAATCAGCACTCATGAATAAGGTACCTTAAAAATTTTGTTAAATGCCGCAGGTTGAAAATTCAATAACTAAAAAAAAATCACCTGCCATTTTGAGATATGGCCGATGAAACTGTGTTGGGATTGGGATTGGGATGAGTCATAACTATTTAGTTGAGAAGCGGGGGATTTAAGTGCGTAGAGGTTAAAATAAGAAGAAAAAAAAAGGAAAAGTTTTCAATACCTCTTATTCCTTGAGACTTTGTATTTGAAGGGTCTGTCCCTTCTTTTGTTAGTTTTTACTAACTTTACCTTTCAGTAGAGATATAATTACAAATACTATGGTATTAAGCTTACCATCTTCTCCTAACAGGTCCCTTTACTCTCCTATGTCGTCGAGAGTTACAAAATAAAATAATTTAACTATTCCTAACCACATTATCAGAAATAATCAACTAAAACTAACACCAAATTACAAAAAATATATTATTTATTTTCACCGGGTTAATAGAAGATGTTAATTTGGCTCATAAATTGCTTTTTTATTAACAAAATTTTAATTATTTTTCGTAGAAATCCAATCATATATATTTCAAAATTATGAACCAACTACTAATACTAATATTAAGTACGACATGTATAGGGATAAGAACCATTTGTTTGACGGATGACTCAACCAGAAACCAAAACTGATGAATTAGGACAAACTATTGTTAAGATTTGAAAAAAAAAAAAAGAAAAAAAAAAGAAGACTGTGATGGCTATTCACCTTAATGACGTTTTTCCTTATAACCCCACCCTGGTCAAATCTTAAATCCGCTCTGATTGGTTGGTTGTAACTTGTAAGTAGCTAGTAACACTCTTATGACTCATCGAGAACTTTCACTCGTTTGCTTACAACTTTTTACACAAGAAAGTTGTTAACCGAGTGAGTTGGGCCTTTATCCAAAAATTATTCAAGAAACATGCTTTAACTTTTTGTACCTAAAATATTCGTTAAAGACGCATATAAATTTTCGATTATCTTATCTTCATTAAAAGAATTATTAAGCTTTGAGAGTAACAGTAAATTATTATAAAATACGTATGATGTAATTTCATGTTAAAATTTGTCCATCAGACTTCTTATGAAAAATTAACATAAATCCTATCAATAATACTAATAATATATATTAATTTATTAAACTTACTACCAACGGTTTTTAAACTTAGTTTAGTAACTAGTTTAGTTTAGTAACCTTATGTGTTGGTTAGGTTAGTACTAGTATTTTCCCATAAGTTTATCTAATTTTGACTTGAATTTTTACAATTTATTATTATTACTAACTACTGTTGTCGAACAATGACCCTTTAGTTGTTATATTTTAAAGAATGAAAAATAATCAACTTTTTCTATAGTAGACATCTTATTACGCTTCATCCAATAGGTTTAAAAGTAGAAAAATAAAATTAAAAGTATTTTAGTTTAACAAGAGTAAACTTGATTAACCCTGCAATCGCAATCACAGTAGTATACGGCTAGACAGAAGACAATAATGGTTCTACTCCATTTCTTGTTTTGTTGTCCAGACAAGAAAAAAAAATAATATTGAATTCTATGGTACTAGATTTTTAGGAGTGTTTTTTTGTAAAGTTATAAGGAAAATTAGGATTAAGGGTGTATTATTATAATATAAGGTAGGTAGCTATAGGTAAAAGGGAACACTTGTTTTTTACTCATATGAATAGCTTAACCCTCTATCCAATTAAAAGAGGCTATTGTTAGGGTGGACTTACTACGACAAAAGAACGTATAGTATACAACAAAAAAACAACAGAAGGGATGAGAAAGATACGTAGTCAAGTGTCTGATAAATGTCCATTTTATTTGAACTAAAAGACACAACAAATACTTACATATTATTAATCTAAAAGTCTCTGTCTTTTTTGTTTTTTAAATAACTATTTAAGATCCAGATGCCACGTAAAAATTATCTTCTTTTCTGTTTAGATTAAGCTGTTGAACTTAAACTTAGGGTTAGTAACCAACCGTCTACCCAAAACCCAAGTCGAATCCGACCGGACTCTGGCTCAAGATGACTTGTAAATTGTTTAATTTTATCTCGGCTCGTAGCTGGGATTTTTTAAATCTATGTGTTTCGATGAGACACGAGACTTGGAACGGCTAGTATTTTGGAATTCAACCCAGCTTATGAGCTAGAATTTTAACTTTCTAAAAGTCTAATTGTAGAATAATTGAAAATCATGCAATTCAGAATTTTATATGAATATACATACAGGGTAGGGCAAAAGTAAGTACACATGGAGAAAGTGTTAACTGCAAAAGCCATGTATAAAAAATTAGGGGGTTAAAACCCTCAATTTCATTCCATGCTAACTCACATCTAACTCACTTCCTCGATGTATACTTATGCCCTTTCCTGTACATATACAGGATGTCCCTACAAATCCGCAGGCTCGTTCTCTACTTTTTGAAAAGCGCTAAACATGTGAGCGGATTCTTCGTGAAGCTTCGACNACAAATCCGCAGGCTCGTTCTCTACTTTTTGAAAAGCGCTAAACATGTGAGCGGATTCTTCGTGAAGCTTCGACACGAAAATAAAAAAAAGTTGATGGATTTAAAACTCTCCCATCTCTCATAACACCAACGAGTGTAGGAAACCTTACACCACTGGATATATGTAGGATAACTTCACTCCAGTTTTTAATGTTTGACGCTGAATTTTCAAGAAAATTCAACTCATTTCTTTAAGTTTTTTGAAAAAAGAGGTTGCCGGATTTGTTGGGACGTGCTGTAGTTGAAGTATAAAATAGAGATTTTTTAGAGTTGGTCTGTAGGCACATACAGAGTGAGCAACTTTTTCTGTACTTTACTAACTTGTAAAATGAAAGCATGTTTAATAATTTTTGAATGAAATGTTTTTACGTTAAATATGTTTGGACAAGCTTTACATAAAAAATTATACCAGACAATTCTCATTTTTAATTTTTTATTAATTCAAGCTAGTGTGAATCCGACTCGGCTTACAACTCGGTTTTTATTACTATCAAACTAAAATATTCTGTTTCACACGACTCGGCTTGTCTTTTTATTCATCGGCTCATTCGTAACCCTATTGACACGTAACCAATTATATTGTGGTATTCATTAATCCTGTCTCTGATATGGTAAAGTTGAATAAAATATTTTAAAATCCCTTCGTTATATGAATACCGTTTTGTTGACACAAATTGAAAATAAAAAATTTTTTTTAAGTAAACTTAATAATAAGACACTGATGAGAAGATCAACGGGTTAATGAAAAATCAAATAAAAAGTTACCAACCGGAATACGACAAGTTAACGGACTATTGATATTTAACATTCGAGTATCTTAACAATGTAGTATCATCATCATAATATCACAACTAATGAATCAAAGACAGGTATGTTTAACTACCTGCTCAAAAAATAAAATAAAATACCTATCATTTTTAAGTTGGTTATCTAACACTGTTATTATGTNTTTAACTACCTGCTCAAAAAATAAAATAAAATACCTATCATTTTTAAGTTGGTTATCTAACACTGTTATTATGTGGCCTTTTGTAAAAATATTTTTCTAGTAGTTAATTAGAAGAAATTCTACAAAATTAGACACATTATACACTTTATTTGGTAATAAAAGAATTTCCCATTCTATTGATAACCATCAAAAATACGAGAGTATTCAACAATACCAACGACCAGTTCGATTTTAAGTAACTTCAGGCAGAAAACCTAACAAGGCAGAAATTATTAACCCTATTAATAACTCATTGGTCATTGATTTTTTTTAATGTACAATATAGCAAAATATTATAGATATTTTGCGACTTCAAACGTCATTATTTGATGGACTTTTAAAATAACCCAATTTCCGCTCAAAATGACCTTCAACCACACTTTAGATCGCATTAGCCGATTTGAAAAAATTCGAAAAAAAAATATATGTGGTGTGATATAATGCGAATATAAGGATCTTAACCACAATTTTTACAAAATACGTATGCCCATGTGTCCAAAATCACTTCCGCTAAAATTCTGTCTCAGACTTTTATCTATTCATTTATGTGAGTGCTATTAAGTTCTAAAGAAATTAGCAACTTAACAACTACCACTACATACTATACCAATATGTCTTTATCACATGCCATTTCAAAAAAAAAAAAAAAAAAAATCGAGGTCATAAGTTAGTAGTCAGGAGTGCTTTTGCTACTTTTTGATTTTCACTCCTCATATCCATCATTTTAATATTTAGACATTTACTCATCAATCCGTCATTCGTCACTTGTGAATTTTTAAGGATATTATTACTATTCTATTCAATGGTGATTACGGGTAGAAAGTCAAAAAAAAAAAATGTGGTGTGACAAAAAGTATATTAGGTACACGATTTTATGAAACTTATGATATCTAGAAGCGTCGATATCGAACCATGTAGTATGTCTCGTGTTAACTTTTAATAATCATCCGAGTGATCATAACAACACCTCATTTTCAAACTACCCAATTAACAATTGACTATTTCAATTCTGAACTATTTGTTATTTTCATATCACTCTGAAATCCCAGACGAGTTGGGAACAAAATAAAATTGGATTTCAATCAATTTAATCTTAAATTAGGTCAATAAATTTACTACGCATATTCACTAGTGTTAATACACATAAGTACAACCTTTAACTAAATTAATATTTTTGTTTTCCATTTAACTCATTGGTNTTCACTAGTGTTAATACACATAAGTACAACCTTTAACTAAATTAATATTTTTGTTTTCCATTTAACTCATTGGTCGTTGAGGTATAATATCAATAATAATTGTAAAAATAACTACATTTGTATCAACAAGAACACAGAATCGTATGATAGATACTAACTCCCGATGATGTAAGCAGTTGAAGTATTCACTCTTACATAAAGTTCATAGAGATGTTAAATAGTAAAATATATAGTGGGGTGACTTTAGACAGTGGTGTGATAGGTGGACAGTTTCAGGTATAATATTTGATTGGTTGTTACCTGTGAACGAGAGATCGTATCACTTTATAATAAAAATAGAAATTGAGAATAGTAAATATCTGACCAACCAATTCAAAATAGATGTGGCCGTTTGAACAATTAAAATTAATTCTGCTTAAATTCAAATTTGTGTTTATTTCTGGTTGTTCACCAGAAAAAAAAAATTTTTTTAACAACTTTTGTAAAAAAAAATAAAATAAAATAAAGACTAAAAAACAGAACGAATTCTACAAATTCCAAATTTTAGTGTACCATTAGTGTTTTTTGCTTATAAAGGATATTACTTGTCCAGAGAGAATTAAATTTGGTGAAATCAATCAAGAATGATGGGATTATTGTTGATGAAAATTACTCAAATTTGTCTAAACTCATCCCACTTTATGCTAGCCATTGCATTGTAAAGAGAGTTATCTGAAAAAGATATATTTTGAGCTATAGACAGTTATTTGCAAAGAGACTATCAGAAAAAGTTATATTTTGAGCTACAGACAATCATTTGAAAAGAGACTATCAGAAAATGTTATATTTTGAACTAGTAAAACTCAAAAAATGACAGTAGAATCAACTTATAGTTATAATAATTAATAGTTTTTAATTATTATATAACTGTAAGTTAGTTCTGATGTCGTTTTTTTTTTGCTATCAAAAAAAAATTTTTTTCTCCTTTCATCCAAAAATTAAAAAAAATGGCAAGAAAACTTATGTCCGCAGAAACATAAGTTAGGTACCGGATGATAACATTCGTGTGATTACGATGACGTGGAGTATTCTAAACCTTTATTTTCTCCATAGTATACAGAATAATAAAGAGATATATTATATAAGTATAATAAGGGTTTAATAGTGAAATTTATTACCAATAAGTCTAGTCTTATGTCAGGAATTAACATAATTTTTTTTAAGAAAATGTCAAAGTAAATTCAAATACTATGATGTAGACAGGTAATCAGTGAGTTCACTTTTACCTAATCATGATCGTCTTTTTCAGTTTCAATTTTACAAACAACTCTGAACACAAAATTTCAGTCTACTACGTCGTAAGATTGATCCATCATCACATCACCGTCTTGTTAAAAAAAATTTTATGTAAAACTCAACAGAAAACTTGGTAAGGATGATCATATGATAACTTGTAAGTAAATTAGAATTAAAAGGAGTTCATATTTGCCCAATGTAAAACATGTATCTAAAAGTAGTATTGGAATTTTTCATGGATGCATCATCCTCTAAGTTCCCAGTTCCAGAAATAATCTTACATGGTTCGATGTCAAAGTCAGACACATGCTATTTAATTTCAGCAAGGACATGGAATAGGAATAATAGCACAGAAACTGATAAAAATGAGCGAAATTTACTACTGCATCACAGTGTTTATTCCTCGTCGCCAGTTAGAAAAAAAAAAACAGAAGCGGATTAGTCACTTTTCTATCTCGGTTCATCATCGTCCAGGTAGGAAGGAATGGATGATTTCATAGTTTACATGAGGCCATGAAGAGGGGGGTATGGGGTATGGGTTATGTGGTATAGATGTTGGGTAAAGAGAGTTACACAGTTATAGTTACAGGTGACCTCAATGCCCCAATTAACTCCACACACACTCAAGTAAGTAGAAGAAAGTGACTCCAACTCAAAATTTTTAGAATTATAGTCAGTGAAAGTAGTCGGGACAGGGGATATGGAGAAAATGTAAAATTTTTTTTTTAGAGAAAATGGTTCTAAAAGACTCACCTAGTCGGATTTGGTGTGGGTGGATGTGGTTGTTGTTGGTTGTGTCTCGTCTTGTCTTTGTCGACTGCAGAGAAACGGAAATCAGACGGCGGGAAATTTAAAATTTGAAATTGGTCAGAACGTATTTATATAATCATCATCATAGTTGGTGTGTGTAGAAACTAGAAAAAAGAAAAAAAAAATTTGAAATTTTTTTTGTTTTGAATTTTTTTGTTTCCCGCCGTTATTTCTTGTCGTAGTTCGCGCCATTTTTTTTTTTTTTTTTTTTTTTTTTTTTTTCTTTTGAATTTTTTTGTTTTCTGCCGTTATTTCCTGTAGAAGTTCGCACCATTTTTNCCGCCGTTATTTCCTGTAGAAGTTCGCACCATTTTTCTTTGTACCTATTTATGTACGAAAATTCCAATTTTGTTAAGTTTTCATCTAACTAGGGTAACTTTTTGTAAACCTGTTACCATGAGATGAGTGCCTCAGCGTCTACGTCGAGCATCTACGTCAAGCATCAAACTACCCCAACTCCTCTTGTTGAACTCATCAAAAAGTTACGTTTTGGATCTGTCGGGAATCAAGACTTTAGAGTGAGGACACGCGGGATCTCCCAGACACCCAAGTCATACTCATAAGCCCAAGATTTTTTGTTTTTCTAATGGTAAAACGGAACCTCTGTCGTCGTCGTCGAGTCTCGACTCTAGACATTTTGTTTTTCAAGTCTCAAATTCGGGATCTTTTTCCTGATTCCTACCCTCTTCTAAGTTTTAACCCTGAGATCAGAACTTCAGGAAGGTTTCAGTTATATATTATATTTTTTTTTAAACAAAAACTCTCCCCCTGTTGTTTCGTAAGTTGAAGCTGAAGCTGAAACTGAAGCTGAAGCTGACTGGAGTGTACCTACGAAGGTACATTTTGGGGTGGGGGTAGAAGTGCGACCGACGACGACGTCGAGTAAGTAAGTACTGTCCATATTCACCGCTTTATCATCATTTCTCCTTCGGTTTATTCTAGCAAAAGTACTCCTTGTATTTAGTAGAACAAAAACAGGAGTGAGAGATTCAGTCAAAATCAGTTCTTCCGATATCCTCAATCCTATAACATGTCTTGTAGAAGCATCAAGTGGGCCAGACTATCTTGACACTTTGGCCAGTAAACATCTCCTCTATACTTTTAACTTCGAGTAATCATAAATCCTAATCAGTATCATCATCACTCTGTGGTAAGAAGAAAAAAAAATATTAATAAGTGAAAGTGATTATATGGATATCCAATTTCAAATACGAATCAGTTTTTATAAATCAAAAATGGCTATTGCTTATTTTGTGGTTCCGGAATATGGTCCAGCTCCAGTTGACCTAGCAATTGTACCACCACCACCACCACCATCTCAACAATATCTACCACGCCCTAGTAACAATAATAACAATTACAATAACAATAATAACAACAATAATAATCGAGGAGTCACTACTATTCGTCCAAGACAGAACAATAATAATACCAATAATCTCAATGTCACTATTGATGACAATAATAATCATGTCATACCCGATTTGATTCACGGTGTGGCCAATTTCCCACAACAGTTTCAACAAGTTCAAACACAACAACGTCTTCGTCGAAGACTACTTCCTCAGTCAGATGTTCAACTTACACAACGGCACAGTTTCATTGCTCGACTTTCAATGGATTGGTTATCTATTGATAGATTTCTTCAATTTTTTTCATCTACTCGGACAATTCCATCACGACAAGTCCCAAATAGTGGATTTTCTCAAAGAGGTAAACTTTTTTAAATAATGAGTAGTTATTAGTATTTGAAACAATAATATGAATTATAATTATTCAAAAGTAAAGATTAGTGACATGTGACATGGTATGTTTAGTTTCAAAGACATAAATTTGCTTATTAGCTCGTTCCATTTTTTTTTTGTGGTTATCAGAAATATATTATGTAATCAAGTGGTTTTTGTTACAAGAACGTTTCCGTTAGGTTTTTTAAAGTTCTTGAAAGGAAGAGTATTTTTTTTTTCTTATAAGGTCAATGACTCGAATAGTGTAAGGATCAGGCGATGATGTGATTAGACATAATCAACAACTCACTAAAGAAATTGAGAATATTTTTTTTTCTAAGGACTTATTAGGTTTGGTTAGGTTTGGTTAGGTTTGGTTAGGTTAGGTTAGGTTAGGTTATATGTTAAGGGTTGCATGAATTTTTGATAATTTTTTTTTACTGATGAGATGAGGTGAAGGTTACTATTATATGAGATGAGATGACTTATCAAATCATCTTATTGTCGTACCTTAACAATTCACTACTAAAATAAATTGAGATTTTGTATTGTTGACATTTTGTAAAATAAACTTATTCAAACTAATACTAAATTTTTTACATCTATGGGCATAATGATTTGGAAGAACAATAATAATTTTTACCTCTGAAGTTGAGGGATGATTATGAGTTGAATATTTGCATAACATGAGAAACCAGAAATTTGTAAATTTAATTTGCATTATTGTTTCTGTTGCAAAAAAAAAAAAAAAAAAAAAAAAAAAATTACAATAAATTATTAGTCATTCACCACGTAACTTTAGAATCAAGTTCAACAAAAGTAACTAACAAAACCAAAAAGTATGCTGGTAACTGGTTGATAATAGTATTTTTGGTACTTGCTACTTAATTTCCTTACTAAAGTACTTCATAATCTAATATTTCTAAAAATGTGTCAATCTAGACAAAACAATAGAGTTCAGAAATTATCATCAAAATTGCAATAAATTGCATTGTTTTATTGAAACTAAAATTACTGAATGATTATTGTTATTGNTCAGAAATTATCATCAAAATTGCAATAAATTGCATTGTTTTATTGAAACTAAAATTACTGAATGATTATTGTTATTGTTATACATAGTGTCAAATGTTATCAGATGAAAAAAAAAAGTATAAAAAAAACGATCATCGAATTCAATTTTTAACTACTCNATAGTGTCAAATGTTATCAGATGAAAAAAAAAAGTATAAAAAAAACGATCATCGAATTCAATTTTTAACTACTCTGTTATTGTTTATATAATTTGTGTACTGAATAATTATTGTAGTTGATAATAATAATATTTCGAGGTCACTTTGTCTAGTACTGTTGACTTATTGACTGGTTAGGTCACCTGCAGCATTACATAAGGGGTAGTTTTAAGTTTCAATATTCTTTGTTTGTAATTGGTCTATTTTTATTTATTTTTATTTATTTTTTTTTACCAAAGTTAAACATTTGGCCCAAATTTGGCTCAATTTGGTCCAATCCTATTTGGCCCAATCCAAAATCCTAAAATTTGACCAGAAAGACCCTAAGACACTAAGGAGACAGAAGATTCATTGACCTTTCTGTCGCACAAATAATCTTGTTGACAACAGAGATTATTATTACTTAACCCTAAAAATCCTCATGTGTGTCTAAAAAAAATATCATTCAACCTTGATCAAATTTGTGTCTCTTTTACTATTTATAGGAAATATAAGAGAAATGGAAGAATCGGATGATCTTCCTGATGTCATACCATGTCACCATGGCTTTTCTCTCGGTGTTTCGTTTGAGTCATCACGGATATATGGGTTGAGACGAACTCCTTCCTTAGATGAAAATTCAAATAATGTAACTCCAAGAGGTAGATGTCGAAGACCAGCTCAAAGACAACACGGCCATCCAATTCCACTCTCAACCAATCAGGATCTGTCTCCAGGTCTTCAAGATATTGTTGAAGATAGTTGGGATTTTGAAATCAAAGTGACAATGGATTCATTCGAAGAGACTGGAAGAGAATTAAGAGAAGTTGGTGATGAATTTACTTTTGAATTTGAGGTAAGTTGAATAAAATATTAAAATAATTTTAAAAATATTAAAAAAAAATTTTTTTTTGTGAAAGACTTTAAAGTACAGGGTGTTTAATCTTTTTTTGCACCCTCTTTCTTCAATTTCATCGTAGTTCCTCCCACCCCATGATGCTGTCAGCAAAAGAGTGTGAAAAAATGACGTCATGCTTTCTAGGGTGCAAAAAATGTTAAACACTCTGTATGTACTTTTGCCCCTTTGCCCAAATCGTCAAATAATAAAAGAAATGGGTATGAAAGAAAAAATAGTGACTTAATTATGAACATAAAGTTAACGATATGNTGAGCTAATAAAAAAAAATTGAACCCTTATTTTCACCCTTTCTTAAATTACTAATAAATTAATCTTTTTTTTTTTAATTTTTTTTTTGTTTGTTTGTAGACTTCAATCGAACGTCGGAGATCAGCTCAACAGGAGTCTTTTCAATTTCGTTGTATGTTGAAAATAGCTGCAGTTCCCACATTGGCTCTTCTAGGTCTTTTGACCGGGGTGACCTACTTTCGACGACACTTATGAAAAAACAAAAAAAAAAAAATAATTATTGTCCATTTTTTCCCACCGTTTTTGAACTAACTCCTTCTGCCGTATCCAAGTTCCTCATTACTATACATACTATTGGTCTATAGAGCCACCAAGTCATTCCGTCATCGTCGTCGTCGTCGTCATGAAAATGGTTCCCAAAGGATCCTTCTGTCATTATTACCCTAACCGAACTTATTTCATGTGTTTCAAAAATTGTATTTCTTTATAAGTCATTATTACGTTTTAGTATATTTATTTATTTATAATTTTTATTTTTTTTTTTTTTTTTTTTTTTTTTTCAAAAAATTTTTGCGGTGAAGATCTCCTTAGTTCAATGTAACCGCAGGGTTAAGCTGTAGTTTTTTTTTTTTAGTTATTTTAGTGCCATAAGTCGAAAAAAATTTTTTCATTTTGTATATTTACCAATTCTGTTTTTATTGTTATTTCCTTACTGACAACTGGCTCACTTTGAAAAAAGAAAAGAAGTTAATAATTTCAAAATTAACTTATTGTTTTATTAATAAATAATAATCATGTACATTTTGTAACTTTTTATCTAATTTGCTTGTAAAGTAATAATGCTTTTTTTTTTGAACTATTTATTTATAAAATATTAATTATTTCCCAATTATTCGTGATGTTATGATTTGTGTCAAGTGAATTTGATGATCTCGTTATAAGAAATTTGTACCCCCACCCCGCACCCTGCACCCCGCATCCTTAAGTTTGGTTTACTAGTCAGCAGAATTACTATTTCATTTTTTTTTTTTTTTTTTTTGTTTCTTTATATAACAGTGATTAATTTTAGTTTATTATTCATATTCCATTGTTTCTAACAGAAGGATTACAGTGCCTTTTTTTAAATTTCAAAGCTTTTAATAATATTATTATTATTATTATTATTTTTTTTTGAAATTTTTGAAATTACTATTTACCCAATTTGTCTTTCAAAATTGGAATAGTTTTGTAATCAGAAAAAAGACAGGGACTTTCCAAAAGCTCACAAAAATAACTTTCCAATTTCAAACTTCATTCACAAGTCTACCAATTTCATAATTGACCAAAAAAAAAATGGAACAGAACGGACTCAATAATAAATCACTTTCATTGCTTATTGTAAAAAAAAAATTTAACTTTTTTAGAATTTAGTCTTAGAATTTGTACAGATTAGTTTGTATTTTATTACATGATTTTAGTATAAGTTAGTTAGATGCGATGAGTCGGAGACTTCATAATTACAAATAACATACCTTTATTTTTCTTTTTTTTTTTTTTTTTTTTTTCAAAAAAAAAAAAAAAAAAAAAAAAAAAAANAAGAAAAATATGGATGTGCTCAGTTTTATGTTGTATTTTGGATAAATCCAATACCCAAAATGTCTTTCAAAAATAAAATGTACATTATATCTAATATAATTATGGGAATGGATAAAACAAATTTATTATTATTATTTTATAGAATTGTTTCTAGCTTATTTTTCATTCAACTCTGTATAGTTAAAAAATCACGTCAAAAATTGTTGGAGAAAAATAAAAAAAATAAAGGAAGAGCCTTATTATTGATATAAAATACAGTGAGTATAAAATACTATTGATTTTAACACTTATTCTACCAAATAATGAGTAGAGTGCTTAAAGAAACGTTCGNAGTGAGTATAAAATACTATTGATTTTAACACTTATTCTACCAAATAATGAGTAGAGTGCTTAAAGAAACGTTCGAAAATTGTTTATAAATTATATAAATAAAAATTTCTTAAAACTTATCTAAANGTTTATAAATTATATAAATAAAAATTTCTTAAAACTTATCTAAAAAAAAAAAGTGAAATTTGAACAAAAAAAGTGAAATTTAACAAAAAAAGTTAAAAAGTTAAAAAGTTAGGGTTTGGTGACGAAAAGAGAAGTCAGGTGGAAACGGAGAGAAAACGGTGAAAGCGAAAGCAGAAAATTCATCACTTTCAACTCATCCGTTGTATTTTTTCAACTACTATGTTTGAGCGGTATACTTTTGAATTGAAACTTTTGGAGGGTTGTCGATGAGTTAAATTTCATCAACAAATAAACTAACCCTCCGTACCCCAACTTAACCGTAACAAGCGACATCTATCTTTCAAAAGTTGAATTTACTCTTCAGTCCCTCTGTATCCTTATCCCTTATTTTCGTAAAAAAAAAACTTAAATTTAACTTATCTAAACTTAATCCACATTTATTTTGATTAAGTACACATTGAATAAAAAAAATCCTACTTTTTTGTTAACAATGTAAATTACAAAAAAAAAAAAAATTTTTTTTTTTAAACTAGATATGCTACAAATTTTAAATTAATCTTAAAAATCAAAAAGTTCAACATAAAATAATGAAATTTTGTTAATGTTACTTAAATTATTAAAATGAAGAAAATGAGTGAAAGCAGGTTGTTATTTTCTACAGGGTTGTACTTAATTTAACCTATTTTCTTTCTTACTAAATTTTCTTTCTTACTGAATTTACTCATTTTTTTTTGTTCTGAAAACGTTTCTCTTTGGTTATTATATACAGTTGCTTTCGTATTTCCATCCACTTGTATTGTTTTCTATTTCCTGTTTAGTATTTCTTCTCAATAAAAGGAAAAAGAAGAAAAAAGGTAAAATAATGTCATAAAATAATCACTGGAAAGGTAAGAAATAAGGAAAGAAAGAGTCTAAGGGTAAAAAAAAAGAGCCTTTTTGGGGTAAAAGATATGGTCAGGTAGTAACCTAAATTTCTAACAAGTGGTAAGGAGTAGGAAGGTAGATGATGTGATTTATTATAACAACAATAGGTAAGATGAGATTCAAATAGAATAGAAAATAACAATAGAAACAAAAAAACAGTACAACTTGAGATGATCATAACAAGTCCTAGATGCTATATTCTCTCTTGTCGTCTCTCAAGATTTTAACCCTCAGACAGCTTGGCGTCTCTAAAGAAAGTACAGTGAAGGAAAAAATTTTAACAACTTTTTAAGTACCACATGAAGAAAATGAAAAAAAAAAAATTTAAAAATTAAAAAATTATTATTNCTTGTCGTCTCTCAAGATTTTAACCCTCAGACAGCTTGGCGTCTCTAAAGAAAGTACAGTGAAGGAAAAAATTTTAACAACTTTTTAAGTACCACACGAAGAAAATGAAAAAAAAAAAAAAAAAATTAAAAAATTATTATTATTATTATTATTATTATTTTTACAAATTTTGTAATAAAAATCTAATATTAAATCACAAAGGCTTATAAAATTGTTTGAAAAAACAATAATTATATAATTATCTCATAAATAAAAGCTAAAAAAATTTTTTTAAACAAATACAAATTGATGAACCATAAGTGTTGAGTTTAACCTTTGATCCTTGTGGTGCGAGACCATCTGCCATTTTTTATTACACAAAATGTGCAATCATATTAAATTACGCCTTTTAATTTACTAAACTTACGGAGATAATAATAAGTCGTAAAAAAATTAATATTTTTATTTTCATAACTTAAGTGATTTAGAATGATGAGATGAAACTCTCAATCAGTCTTAAGTGTCTCAAAAGTCACAACTCGTGTCCATCATATTCAATTTCACCGGGTAACTTCTTAACCCTCTTGATATCTACTTTTTTTTAAATAATACTATCATATCAATTTATGCAATTCAGCAGATCATCAACTAGAATAACAAAAAAAAAATGGGGACAGAGAAAACAACAAAGTAATTATCCGGACATTGATCCCAATTTAAGTTGAAAATTTTTTTTTCATTTTTACTGACACTGCTTTTGATAAGAATTACGAAAGACTTTTAGTAAATTCCATTTAGTTGGTCCAATTGTCAACTTATTTTTATCAGAAAAAAAAATTTATTATATTTTATACGTAAAATAAGAGAGAAAAAAAAAATTAAGAAAAAAATATTTACATCCTGTTAGTCGTAAGTTTACTCACCTCTCTATCATCTACGATTAATTTATGAGGTGCGTAGTTTATTGGAATAAATAGAAAAAATTCTACTAAAACCATAAAAATTTATATAATCTTAAATAATTATTGTAACCTTACAGAACCACAAGATGCGTATTTGTTGTGATGATTGATTTCATTTGAGAGTGTTCAATGCCAGTGTCAAAGTACTTTGAACTCTAATAAAGTAGGCTCATTTCCTTATTAATTTATTACGTATTTAGCATTATTATTATTATTTTACTATTTATAAAGAAATTTGAACTACTAAATAGTTGTAGGACTATTTAATTTTAATATTTTAAATAGTAAAGTACAAAGTGAAAGAAAAGTTTGTTTATCTCTTTCAATCCAAGGACTTTCTCCATTCAAATGTTATATTGAAATCAAATTTTTTTTCTCAGTAGTCAAAGTTAACTAATATAAATTTAAATAAATATTATCACCAAGGACAACCAAACAATACAAAATGTTTTTTTTTNTCAAAGTTAACTAATATAAATTTAAATAAATATTATCACCAAGGACAACCAAACAATACAAAATGTTTTTTTTTTAAGTGCAAATAAGTTTTTTTGAAAAAGTGCAAATTAATGGAAAAAATTTTAACCCCGTAATTACTTAAAGTAACAGTTTTCTAATTACCAGGAAATTGAATTTTTCTTTGTAATAGTAAAATTTGTTTCATAGGATTGAATTCTTCATTTGCGAAAGTCAACATTCAATGACTCTTATATTATTTTTTTCATACAATTTTTCCAATTGCGAAGATAAACTCGTTTATTTAATAAGTCAATCGGTACTGTTGGAATTAGTTACTGGAAATCAGGTTCTTATTCAAATTCAAAGTAGTGTACTGTATGATATTATGACTCCGAAAGTCAATACTTGACTCAATATCGTTCGAGTATGTAGTGTTAATTCATAAGAATAGTCGACCAACGACTTATTTTTTATTACAAATTTATTTTTCGAATTTTTTGTCTACTTTTTTTTAACGATGAAAGACGCTTCAAGGTTTTCAAAACAGTGTTTTAATGCAATAAAAAAAAAAGTAGGAAAAGCATATTTTTCTGGTGAAAGCAGAATTCTTTCTAGAAAGCATATTTTCTTTGAATTTCCTGCTTTTGCTTTAATGCCAACTCATGAGTGAATAAAGATCGACCCTAAAAAAAGAGAAAAAGAATTTACAGCGCGAATATTTCAAAAAAATTAAAAAATTCTTTATTTCAATTTCATTGAAAAGTTATTATAAAATGCAAAGATTAACTATATTCTATTGTTCTTGAAGAATGAAAATTTAGAAATTCATTTGAAAATATTACTCTACAATACGCAGTGCGAAACGCCACAAGATCAGGGAATTGACTCAGAGAGTGAATAAATCCGTCCACCGGTCTAATAAATAGATATTATGGTATAATTTTTAAAAAAATCAGGAAAAGCATATTTTTTAAAGAAAAGCCACAGGCTTTTTTTAGAGTTAGAGCATATTTTCGGCGTCTTTGTTGATTATCATCAGTATAAAGATATGTATAGTATTAAAGAGAAAAATTCAAAGAATTGTTGGATTTGTTTGTAAATGCAATCCGTACCCTTCAAAGAAGTATTTAGACCTTTTTTCATTTAATTAAAAAAAAAATCCTATAATTTAAATCATAATTTAATTATGGTTTAAATCAAACTAATATAAATTATGGTCTAACTAAAGGATGACTTCCATATCTACAGTATTGGACAAATAAACAAACGCTTAAGAAGTAACTTTTGCCCCGTGCTCTTTGCTGGAGAAAGTCTAAGTTATTACCTATTTTATTCGATTCTTCTGTTGACAAAAAAATTTTTTTTTGAACCAAATACTATTTTTTATGAGAGAATATTGGAAATTATAGAGGGAATTTTGTTTTAATCAGGTCGCTAAAATCAAAGCATCAAAAGTTGTGTATTTTTTTTTTAAATAAAATTTTTCGAACTTAATTTTGAGACACTCTACAGGAAGCAAGGAGATTTCATATAGTGTGTTTAGTAATTTAAAGGATTAAGGGATGCTTTTTGCTGGATAAAGCATGTACCTTTAAAATTAATTCAAAAATTACATCGTAGGGAAAATTTATTTATTAGGAAACTTTTAACAATTTCGGAAACACCATCAAAAAGTAGTTTAATAAAGTAAAAAAATCAAGGCTCTACGATCACTAGAAAAAAAGTTATGATTTTTTTAAATGTCAAATTCTTGGATCTTTTTTTGAAACGTCCATCTCTTAGTAAGTACATCGTCTCAAAATAAACTTGATGATTTTCAATAAAAAAAAAAAATTATACCTTTTTTCTAGTGATTGTAGAACCTTAATTTTTTACATTTTGTTACACTACTTTTGGATGGTCTTCACAAAATTGTTACAACTTTCTTCCAAAAAAATTTTCCCTACGATGTAATTTGGCCATTAATTTTAAGACACTTGATTTATCCAACAAAGAGCATGGAGTCAAAAGTTTCTTCCCTATTCTTTAAACCATACATGGGCAAAGTGCCCTCGTGCCCTCTCGATGAGGGCAGCCCAGAGGGCGCGAGGGCAGNTTTTTTGAAAAAGTGCAAATTAATGGAAAAAATTTTAACCCCGTAATTACTTAAAGTAACAGTTTTCTAATTACTAGGAAATTGAATTTTTCTCTGTAATAGTAAAATTTGTTTCATAGGATTTGAATTCTTCATTTGCGAAAGTCAACATTCAATGACTCTTATATTATTTTTTTCATACAATTTTGGCAATTGCGAAGATAAACTCGTTTATTTAATAAGTCAATCGGTACTGTTGGAATTAGTTACTGGAAATCAGGTTGNGTACTGTTGGAATTAGTTACTGGAAATCAGGTTGTTATTCAAATTCAAAGTAGTGTACTGTATGATATTATGACTCCGAAAGTCAATACTTGACTCAATATCGTTCGAGTATGTAGTGTTAATTCATAAGAATAGTCGACCAACGACTTATTTTTTATTACAAATTTATTTTTCGAATTTTTTGTCTACTTTTTTTTAACGATGAAAGACACTTCAAGGTTTTCAAAACAGTGTTTTAATGCAATAAAAAAAAAGTAGGAAAAGCATATTTTTCTGGTGAAAGCAGAATTCTTTCTAGAAAGCATATTTTCTTTGAATTTCCTGCTTTTGCTTTAATGCCAACTCATGAGTGAATAAAGATCGACCCTAAAAAAAGAGAAAAAGAATTTACAGCGCGAATATTTCAAAAAAATTAAAAAATTCTTTATTTCAATTTCATTGAAAAGTTATTATAAAATCCAAAGATTAACTATATTCTATTGTTCTTGAAGAATGAAAATTTAGAAATTAATTTGAAAATATACTCTACAATACGCAGTGCGAAACGCCACAAGATCAAGGAATTGACTCAGAGAGTGAATAAATCCGTCCACCGGTCTAATAAATAGATATTATGGTATAATTTTTAAAAAATCAGGAAAAGCATATTTTTTAAAGAAAAGCCACAGGATTTTTTTAGAGTTAGAGCATATTTTCGGCGTCTTTGTTGATTATCATCAGTATAAAGATATGTATAGTATTAAAGAGAAAAATTCAAAGAATTGTTGGATTTGTTTGTAAATGCAATCCGTACCCTTCAAAGAAGTATTTAGACCTTTTTTCATTTAATTAAAAAAAAAATCCTATAATTTAAATCATAATTTAATTATGGTTTAAATCAAACTAATATAAATTATGGTCTAACTAAAGGATGACTTCCATATCTACAGTATTGGACAAATAAACAAACGCTTAAGAAGTAACTTTTGCCCCGTGCTCTTTGCTGGAGAAAGTCGTAAGTTATTACCTATTTTATTCGATTCTTCTGTTGACAAAAAATTTTTTTTTGAACCAAATACTATTTTTTATGAAAGAATATTGGAAATTATAGAGGCAATTTTGTTTTAATCAGGTCGCTAAAATCAAAGCATCAAAAGTTGTGTATTTTTTTTTTAATAAAATTTTTCGAACTTAATTTTGAGACACTCTACAGGAAGCAAGGAGATTTCATATAGTGTGTTTAGTAATTTAAAGGATTAAGGGATGCTCTTTGCTGGATAAAGCATGTACCTTTAAAATTAATGCAAAAATTACATCGTAGGGAAAATTTATTTATTTGGAAACTTTTAACAATTTCGGAAACACCATCAAAAAGTAGTTTAATAAAGTAAAAAAATCTAAGGCTCTACGATCACTAGAAAAAAAGTTATGATTTTTTTAAATGTCAAATTCTTGGATCTTTTTTTGAAACGTCCATCTCTTAGTAAGTACATCGTCTCAAAA
Organism: Holacanthella duospinosa; assembly: GCA_002738285.1. Classification (NCBI taxonomy): domain Eukaryota; kingdom Metazoa; phylum Arthropoda; class Collembola; order Poduromorpha; family Neanuridae; genus Holacanthella; species Holacanthella duospinosa. The sequence continues at coordinate 232,272 of NIPM01000177.1, read as the reverse complement.
TAAGCTTGATGATTTTCAATTAAAAAAAAAAATTATACCTTTTTTCTAGTGATTGTAGAACCTTAATTTTTTACATTTTGTTACACTACTTTTGGATGGTCTTCACAAAATTGGTACAACTTTCTTCCAAAAAATTTTTCCCTACGATGTAATTTGGCCATTAATTCTAAGACACTTGATTTATCCAACAAAGAGCATGGAGTCAAAAGTTTCTTCCCTATTTCTTTAAACCATACATGGGCAAAGTGCCCTCGTGCCCTCTCGATGAGGGCAGCCCAGAGGGCGCGAGGGCAGGTATTTTTATGAGGGCAGACTTAAACCGTGAGGGCTTGAGGGCATGAGGGCAGGGGTGATTCGTGAGGGCAAGAGGGCAGGAGGGCAGGGGTGATTCGTGAGGGCACGAGGGCAGATTTTGGTAGCGATGACATTAGGACAGGCTTNGAGGGCAGGAGGGCAGGGGTGATTCGTGAGGGCACGAGGGCAGATTTTGGTAGCGATGACATTAGGACAGGCTTGGTTTGTCAGGTCAGAAGTGTAGATATAGATCGTGAAGGCACTAGGCCAGTTAACTTGCCCTCACATAAACATTTAATTTCTCTTTTACCCCTATTTCTGTCTATTTATATTGAACCTAGTTTAAAATCAAACGTAATGATCGGGCTTTATTTTTATTTTATTTGGAAAATAATGAACCCAACAAGCAATCAAACAAATGCGTTTGTTTTTTTTTATCAAAAAATTTCAAGTTGTCAATAAACACGGTAATAATATTTAGAAATACAACATTACAATTTGAAAATACGTTGTCATCATTTTTTTTTTGTTTCTCATGTCCTCTTTTTTATGTTTTTTTTTATGTCTGGGTTTAGACCCTTGTTCCGACACCAATTTCTAAATGATTCGCATTATTTGCATCGGAATATTTCTCTTGTTTTGATTCTTACATGAGCAAAGTGCCCTCCGGCTNTTTATGTCTGGGTTTAGACCCTTGTTCCGACACCAATTTATAAATGATTCGCATTATTTGCATCGGAATATTTCTCTTGTTTTGATTCTTACATGAGCAAAGTGCCCTCCGGCTCCATTGGAAAAGAGATTGAAGATACAAGTACAATTACTTACCTTTCCCGGAAACTTTTCTTTCATTAGATAATTAAGAGTGATTTGTAACTTAGCTCATGTATCATGGGTTTGTAATCCGTGAATCCCGAGTGAACAGATTTATTATCACCTATAAATTAGAGCTCATGTCACTTCTCATGGCGGCATGCCTAATGAAAACTTGTAAAGAATAGAACTTCTAATCTACTTCCCACACCACTACAACAAACCCTACAACACCACCGCACCGGTCCTACTAAATACTGGTCAGAAGAAAAAAAAAATTTTTTTTTTGTTATACAGCTACTGCTGTGAAAATGTCAGTTTACTTCCAACCTACACATATATACTTCTTGACAAGTTAGATTAGTTGGATTAGAACAGGAAGTTGGATACGTTTTGGAGAAAACTTAATAGAGTGGATCCAAACAAAGATTTATATGATTCAAAAACTATCCTTACATTTAATACACAAGAAGATAATTAACTATACAGATAAAGTGAAAATTTTATACCAAAATTCTAACTATGGTCACAAAGTTGTACATACCGGTAGTCTCAGTGTTAACTCCAGAAGAACTACACTTTTCAAAAAAAAAAAANAAGTGAAAATTTTATACCAAAATTCTAACTATGGTCACAAAGTTATACATACCGGTAGTCTCAGTGTTAACTCCAGAAGAACTACACTTTTCAAAAAAAAAAAATTAAAAAAAAAATGTTATTTTTTTTTAATTTTTTTTTTTTTGTTATTAGTCCATTATCAAATTTGATAACAAAATCCAATGATCTGGAAATATGCTTTTTAGNTTTTTTTTTTTTTGTTATTAGTCCATTATCAAATTTGATAACAAAATCCAATGATCTGGAAATATGCTTTTTAGTTCCTTTTCTTTTATCGACACGACTGCCAGGCAGTTTGCAACAACTTTAGTGAGGAAAGGGTTGAATTGTATCAAAAAAAAAATAAAAATAACAAAAGCTTATTATTACATCGACGGAAAATAACTCTTTACTTCCTAACGTTATTTTAAACAAGGGATATATTGAACTGACATTGTCATAATTTACTGTTAGGACGAAAGGCTCTATATTTTTGAGTTCAATTGTACTAAATTTTCAATTAAAATCACTCAGCCATTGAAGGAAGCCCACCTTTAAAGCATTTTGACATATTTATGATCTATTTTAGAGTTTTTGATAAAAAAAAAAAATAAAAAAAAAGATCCCATAGTTCCGTTTTAAAAATTGGGAACGAATAGATCTAAAACCAAGGGAATCATTTCGTGATTCAGTGAACAACTTCAAATCAGAATTTTTATTTTTTTTTATCAGGAAATGATAGATTAACTTTCGAACAAGAGTGATGATGACGACGACTAGAATTATAGGCGCACTAGTCGAATGTGATGGGTTCATATATTAGACCGAAAAACTTAAGAAATTAATATGAAATTTAGAAAATTTCTATCAAAATTTATGAAATTAATATTAAGTTTACTTGATTATAGGATCATGAGTTTCTAAATATACAACAATTGGAATTGAATTAGGAATAGGAATAAACCCTTCATCGCTACTGTTGTTTGCTTTGATTAATCCTACCAAAGAGTCTCTGTCAGTCACAAATTCATTGTTGAAAAGGAATCTGGGTTGATTGTCAATTGGTGGATTATGACGGACTTGTTTATAAGTCTCATCTACTCGTAAAGGTTTCACTTGGTTCCATTTACATTTGATTTTTTTCCAACAATGGAATCGAAACTGATTCAATTCCCATCTACCCTGTGGGGATTGTAATTTGAAGCAAATTTCTCTTGCTTTGTGATTTCCATTGATCATCAAGACAAGGTCAAAGAGTGCTATAATAAGTGGGAAAACGATCCAATCCCGTTGAACACTATTGGCTTCTAAGGACAGAACATTTGGACAAGGCTGTCAAACTCAAATTGTGATTATTAAAAACCTTAATGTAAAATATTTATTTAATTGTTAAAGGTTAAAATTAATTCAAACCTTTTGGTAGAGTAGTTGACGTATGACACTTATGTTTCTTCCTACTGTTGAAGTATTTCTTGCACCGTTCCATCTTTTCAATGTGTCATGACACTCTTCACGTAACTTTTCTTGGCAGCATGACGTTGGTACTTTACCTTTGCAAATTTTACCCCAATCATCTGGACCGTGGATACCGCAACATCTCAACTAGTACCAAATTACAACCATTTTCAATCATTTCCAAGACTTGTCAACATTGTTGACAACAACCTGGCAACATTTGGTCAGCCACTTTTTTGTCTTAGGATTATATCTGTTTACTTTTTTTTTGAGCCATATTCCATGAAAAGAAAATTTTTCACCCCCTGTTCCGACCCGCGGTTATGAGTATGACGCTTTTTGCCCGTCTGACATTAATGTTATTCTTGCGTCGAATTTCGTTATTCGATGCTTTTGCAACTTGTAAACCTTGTTTTTTTCTAAGATTTTTTAAATAAACTGTACAAAATACAGAGAAATTTTGTAAAGCTGACAACACCGTAACAACAACCATAACCCAAACTCAGCTCAACCCAANACAAAATACAGAGAAATTTTGTAAAGCTGACAACACCGTAACAACAACCATAACCCAAACTCAGCTCAACCCAAATTCCTAACCATCAGTATTTGAGTTCTGTGTGTACTTCATCACCTAATGATAACCGCTTAACAGCCTAACGTTTCTTTTAGTAATGTGCGAGTAGAATTAATACTCTAGCGAGAAATACTGTTGGCTATTGGTCTTTCATGGAGAACATCTATGCTAAAAAATTTCACTTTTTTCTGAGTTTGATATTTCGTAGTACAATAATTATTGATTTTATTGCAACAGAACGTTAAAATTGAGAGAGGCGAAGTATTTGAATCACCTCTCCAGACTGAGAAGTAAATGTTAAGATTTAATTAAAAATAAGTTATTTCAAACTTTACTATAGTAGCATAAAAAATTTAGAGTTAAGTATTCAAAACTTGGTTTTAAACAAATCTTAACATTAAATCATTTTATCCCATCTTTTGGCGATGAGATGATTAAAACAATTTTTTTGAAATTAAAGATGGGAATTTTGAATTGTGTAGAAGTGATCGGTTAATTAAAAGTTTTTAATAAAAATTCTGATTTCCAATGGAAATGGCTCAAAAAAAACAAACAAACACATATATCCTAAGACTAAAAAGTGGCTAATCCGATGTTGCCAAAAACAGTACACCTAAGAAATCATTACAGTAGACTCCAGTTTTGCCCAAATTCTTGGTTCTAAATCTTTTGAATCCGGAGGTCGATTCCAAAGAATATTATAATATTCGTAATCTCCCTCACAAAATATCAAGGCCTCACTTTCGAACATTCTTGCATAGGCACTCATGTTCAAGTGTCGCCAACTTCCCAATGAAAACATAATGGCAACAAAATCAAACATTACGATAATCCAAAGAAAATGTGGATACTGAAAAGTTATTAAATATAGTCATTTTTAGTCAAATATTAATTCAATTAAGATGTGTAAATTCAAACTAATAAGAAGTTACCAATCGGAAGAATGTGTCCAATTTGTACAATAGAGACACAATGAGACTAATTCCTACAATAATTGTTAATATTTCTGATATAAAGACGAAGAATGCTGGAAAATGGGAGTGAGACCCACATGCTTCCAAAAATTCTTCAATTATAGAATCCGCAAAGTATAAAACCATACTGATAGAAATACTGATAAGACCTAGTAACTGTGTTAAAACATTAATTAATTGTAAAGAAGACATTTTCAGAAATAAGGATGACGTCGTTGGTTAACTTACAACATGGAGTACTCCTGTGACGAGAAGATTTGTCGGTAGAGCATACTGAGCATCTTTATCAATAACTTCAGCATTCACTAGATCATCATGAATGACTTCTTGATGTGAGACCTGGAATTGTACAGATCTGTTAGAATGACGATTCACTGATTTATTTGTTCCTAGCCCTGAGCCCGATTCCCTCTTCTTAAGGATTGGGGAAGAAATATCGTTTAATTCAAGGGAGGTGACATGATTTGGAAATTCAACAGAAGAGAGGCCCTTCTTACTCATGTGAACGACTTGGATTTTGTCAGGCATATCGAACCTAAAAATGTAATAAAGAAATTCGATGTAATTATCCAATAAAAAGGATAATTATTCAATTAAATCCTATTAAAACCTGAATCTAAAAGAAAAGAAGTGCTGAATTTTTTCAGTAGTTTCAGGTTTTGATTGAGTGAAATCAATAATAATTCTTGTTTACTGGAATTCCTCCATGCCAACGTAATGTTGAATATCGAAACTCGTCCTTCGACTATAATTTGACCTTGGAAATCAGTGTCTTANAACCTGAATCTAAAAGAAAAGAAGTGCTGAATTTTTTCAGTAGTTTCAGGTTTTGATTGAGTGAAATCAATAATATTTCTTGTTTACTGGAATTCCTCCATGCCAACGTAATGTTGAATATCGAAACTCGTCCTTCGACTATAATTTGACCTTAGAAATCAGTGTCTTACAACGTCTCACAAAAAAAAATTAGACAAGTTTTTTTACATTTTCAACGTGACATCAACACCAATCGAATCATAAGGACAATCAAAACAGAAGTTATCGAATTTCACATGAGTGCAAGCTCATTTAGAAATTACACCCTGTGCAATTTGGTGAAATAATTATGGCCGCGCTTTGCTTTTGTTGAAACATGGAGTTTTTAACAATTTCTTTAAGTTTAAATCTCTTAAACAGGGTAGCATTATCATGTCTAATGTCAATAATATTCAATTTTAAACTTNCTCAAACCGAGAGTGTGAAAGTCGAGAAAAATTAGGTCGGTCCAGACCTAAACCTAATATTTAAATTCCTCTAACGTCTCACAAAAAAAAATTAGACAAGTTTTTCACATTTTCAACGTGACATCAACACCAATCGAATCATAAGGACAATCAAAACAGAAGTTATCGAATTTCACATGAGTGCAAGCTCATTTAGAAATTACACCCTGTGGAATTTGGTGAAATAATTATGGCCGCGCTTTGCTTTTGTTGAAACATGGAGTTTTTAACAAATTCTTTAAGTTTAAATCTCTTAAACAGGGTAGCATTATCATGTCTAATGTCAATAATATTCAATTTTAAACTTAGACTCCATTATTTGGTTGAGTTAGCGCATATAATGGATTTTGTGGTGGGAGAAAGTTGGTGAAAATTTTTGACCGCACATTACGCTTACAGATATGAAATCGTTATTTTCGTCAATTGAGCAATTTTTTGTTTCCTCAATTTCAACTATTTATGATGTAAATACATGTTTACATTAGGATTTGGCAATATTCGCCGAATTATTACCATAAAATTTACTGAAACTACAACATACCGACAGAATAGTGTTTATTGACATATGAAAAAGCTAAAAACTCATAGATNATATAACGACAGAATAGTGTTTATTGACATATGAAAAAGCTAAAAACTCATAGATTCATAATAACTGACGTGTCAATGCGCCAAATTAGGAACATAATTGAAAGATCTAACAACTGTATACAAACCTGCATGAAAATTAAAGCAACTCCGCCTAGGAAAAAGAAACGTCGAGCGAAGCTAGAACTTTTTCTAAGAGATAAACGGCTTATATGGAAAGAAAATTATAATAAATATATTTCCACAACCTGAATCTATTTATGTAACGGGGGATAGTTAGAAACGTATTTACCTTATACAACAGCGTTAAATACGCGCAAACTTCAAGAAAACCCCGCTGACATCACACAACAGAATCGAGCGGTTGCACTGAGAATGAAAGATAGGATTGGAATGGTTCGAAAAATTGAAATAATCTAGATTGACAAAAAAAATGTTTAATTTAAGATGCTAAAAGTCTAAATTAAACTTAAAAAAATTGTTAAAAACTCCATTTTTCAACAAAAGCAAAATGCGGCCATAATATTTCACCAAACTGTATTATACATCAGGCTTACTCTGTACGCTGAAAAGGAAATATTTAATTTCTCATTTAATTAATATGACTCTGTATCTGTGATATTCGAAATATCCGCTTGTTAATCTATTCTCCAACCACCAATCAGCTTATGACATTCTACGATATCCTAAAATAAATTTTAAGTTGACTAGACACCCCACTCCTCCCTCCCTTCTTGTCATCCATCGCCATCAAGTCTGACTGGCTAAATTAAAAATTTTTTTTGAAAATCCATATATCCAAGTTACATGTNATTGCGGCCATAATATTTCACCAAACTGTATTAAACATCAGGCTTACTCTGTACGCTGAAAAGGAAATATTTAATTTGTCATTTAATTAATATGACTCTGTATCTGTGACATTCGAAATATCCGCTTGTTAATCTATTCTCCAACCACCAATCAGCTTATGACATTCTACGATATCCTAGAATAAATTTTAACTTGACTAGACACCCCACTCCTCCCTCCCTTCTTGTCATCCATCGCCATCAAGTCTGACTGGCTAAATTAAAAATTTTTTTTGAAAATCCATATATCCAAGTTACATGTTACAATATAATGTTTTATTCTTAGAGTCACTTCAACCAATGTCTCTTGCTTCCTCATTTGAAAAAAAAAGGCGCAGGCGCAGAAAGACAAGCGGACATATTAAACAAATGATTATTGCTTTTTTTTTCAGAATGACGCACGTAAGATGATATAAACTCTAAATTAAGAACACGATTCCAGAAATTAGTGAAATAACAAGTTGATTTACATTTTGTTTAAATTATCCGACAGATTCCTGATATGAAGAGCAGTAGTAACTGAAGATCTTTCCAATCCAAGTGTGACTCCAACCAAAGTCATCCAATATGGCCCGGAGCCATATAAATTTTATTTTAAGTTTTCAAATCCAAAAAGTGTCTTCTAAAATACAAGAAAAGGAAGATCCTTCCAAAACAAAATTTTTACAACAACTGCAAACTGTAAGCTCTGTATCATTTTCTACATTCTTATTTTTTTTTTGTAAAATATTATTTTTTTTAAATTCAAACAGTTATTTAGAGGAAGCCATACTTCGACTCCTCATACACCCACTCCACCCGTTGTTGTCTCACTGGCTCCAGAACTTCACTAATTTCTTGTATCTATCTCAAGACAAGATACCCGATAGCCTTAAATGGTGAAGAGGTCTATTTATAAGCTCGTACTATTATCATTGCAAAAATATCTAGGGTAAGAACGAAAGCGATGAAACGATTCTCTAGAGACTTTGTCGTTGAATAGTGTCTTTTAATGCCTTTGGTCTCAGTCTGACTTTTGATTCCACCTAAATAGGTACTCCAGACACTTTCTTAGATCTTTTAAATTTGTTTTTCATCAATATTACTTCAACTGACAGATTAATTGTTAGAATTTCTTTTTTTTTTAATAATTTTTTAGGTAATTTGAATCAATTAAGATTATAATGAGTGGCCCTGTGGTGAAAGCAACAGGTACTGGCCTTACCAGCGGGTTTGCAGGTAACTTTTACTCGTTTTACATATCTTTTCTACTCATTTTCTTAAAAAAAAAATCATATTTTTAATAATATCTGTTGAATTTTTTGTAGAAGCCCCAAATAAATTCACAATTCACAGTCAAGGTTTAAATGTGAGTAAATTAGCCATAGCTTTCGATGGTAAGTTTTTAATTAAATTTTTTTTTTGTCTTTGAGTACTACTAAATTTCAAAAAATTTAATTTTAAAACGTAAATTTTCGTATTAGGGCCAAGCAAACCAGAATGTAAGATGACAACACAAAAAGATGGAAGTGTTGATGTTTGTTTCACTGCACCGTTGGCTGGTGATTACAAGGTTCATATAAAATTTGAAGAAACCCATATCACCGGCAAGCATATATCCTTTAGATTATTAATTCCCAAATTATTTTCAATTGTTATCAAATGATTTAATTTTATACTTTGTCATTTAGGGAGTCCATTTGGAGTAAAGATTTTGGGAGATGTGAAAGCTGCTGTTCAGAAGGTAAAAGTATCTGGTCCAGCATTGAAAAATGGAAAGCTCAATACTGTCAACGAAATCATTGTGGATGCTCGAGAAGCTGGAATTACAAGTATGTCTTGACAATTTTGAAATTCTTGTTATGAAAATTTTTTAAATTTTGAGCAAAACACAGTTTAAATAAATAAACTTTTTACATTTTGCCACAGGTGGCCTTCAAGTGGCTATGGAGGGTAAGGCTTTTAAATTCCCTTATCCATCATTTTGTTCTTTGTTTTTTTTTAGCGCAAACTTCAAATGCTTTTTATGTTAGGAGTATTTATGAGAGTAACAAAAAAAAGCGTATGAACTGCGCTTACATAGTAGATCTGATCGNGAGTATTTATGAGAGTAACAAAAAAAAGCGTATGAACTGCGCTTACATAGTAGATCTGATCGTGTAGTTACAATTACATTTATTATACTTACTTTTTATTTAAATTAGGTCCAAGCAAACCAGAAATTAGTTTCAAATCAGCTGAAGATGGAACAACGAAAGTCCAATATAAACCTACATCCGCTGGAGCATACAAACTGAGTAAGGATTTGATCCGATATAACTAATAAAACCTAAAAGTCATAAAGTTAATTAATTAAATTAAATGTTTTTTTCTTAATTTTAGATTTGAAGTTTAACAACTTTCCACTACCTGGTTCCCCATTTAACATTAAAGTGGCATAAGAGAACAACAACAACACATCTCATTTACACTCTCATTTTTCTCTCTACAACACCAACATCGACATGGCGCCCACGCCATTTCCTAAGTATGTAATTTATGTAAGTCAGTTGATTTAACTGAGGCTACGAGTCGGATATAATTTCAAAAATAACATATTTTTACACATATGAATAATTGTTTTTGGATATAGAGGCATGTACTCTTCATTTGACACACTGCCAAGAGCTGAACAATCTCACTCAGATCTGCCTCTGCCTCTGATTCCATTTCCTTCAAATATTTTACTTGAGAACATTACATACCTAAATACCCTGTCTTTTAATGTCAAATCAACCAATTTTAACAATTTGCTTTGTAATTATATTGTAACCTTGTTACTCTCCCTCATTATGTCTGTCACGCTACCTGTTGTTTGTTCCTTTCATCTATCACTGCACCACTCTAAAAGGATCTTAATAAAATATGATTCCTGATTAATTTTTTTGATTTCATGATTTCATAAATTGTTAGGGTTGAGTGAATAATAACTAGAGTGATGTCAACAGGACTGTACCAAGGGATGATTCTCTGAAACGATGATTACATCCTACACTGTGTGATATCCATAGCAGATGGTGTTTTTTTTCGTATCTTCTAACTAAAACCAAACAAAAATAATTATTAGAACATTCAAAAAAAGTAAGCTTTTAGGAAATTTATTGACAAGTGAGTTGACATGACATGAAGACATTGTAATATTTCTAAAAAAAATGGGTCAATCGTTGTAAATCACAAAAGAAATGTCAGCTAGACCGATTGTTACACATGTACGGTTTCGACAAAGAATAAACCACGTCGAAATTGAAATTTGTTTACAATAATAATTTTATAATCAATAAACAACACCACTCATATGTCGGGAAATTTTTGAAATAAAATTATTNTGTTTACAATAATAATTTTATAATCAATAAACAACACCACTCATATGTCGGGAAATTTTTGAAATAAAATTATTCCATGTGGTCATGCGCGGAGTTCAATGATCTTTTACTTTCCCTTCACTTCAGTCTTAAATAGAGTACTGGACAAAACGAAACGAGAAGGTATTATACATAAGAACATTGACCTGTTCTATGAAAATACGGCTTGGAAAATTCGCTTGAAAANGAAACGAGAAGGTATTATACATAAGAACATTGACCTGTTCTATGAAAATACGGCTTGGAAAATTCGCTTGAAAAATACGGCCTAAAGAAAATCCGGCCTATGAAAAATATGGGTTATAAAAATGCGGACTTTAGAAAATATGGCCTGAAGAAACTTGTAGAAGCCATTTTTACTTTAGACTTTACGGTGCCGAAAATATGGCACCGAAATTAAGGCGCTTGGAAATTACGGCGTTTGGAAAATACGGCGCCTAGAAAATACGGCGCCGTATTTTTATGACTTTAAAATCTTGATACGTGACAAACCTGTTTATGACAACTTAATTTATTGCACTCTTCTTTATTTGATCCAATCCTAAACATTTACATCTACTAGTAATAAAAAAATTACACTGACATATGCCTTAAAAACTTAAATGATAAAATTTCTAAACTTGTGAGGACACTTCATACGATTAAACAATAAAATTCCAATGTATAAAGAAACTTCGTGCAATCGACTTGCTTTACACGAGTAGAAATTAAATCTAAACAGTCAAGTTATTTGTATGTACTACTCATACTTTAGGTAATCCAAGATGGATAGTTAGTTTTTCAAGTGTTGTAATATGGAGATGTAGCAATTCCACTAGGCGTCCTATTTTCCAAGCGCCGTAATTTCGGTGTCGTATTTTTGGCGTCGTATGATCAGCGTCATATTTTCCGTGCCGTATTTTCTTACGTGGTATCTTCGTAGAACGTGAATTTAGCATTGATTGATTGCTGGAAGATCTTATCTTTCTGTTAGGATTCCCTCTTTGCATTTGAAAACTTCAAATAAAGGACCTAAGAACCTAAGGATTAGGACCGTTAAACCTTAATGAAAACTTAAATAAAACCTAAATGAAAGAATGAAAAGGATTTNGAACCTAAGGATTAGGACCGTTAAACCTTAATGAAAACTTAAATAAAACCTAAATGAAAGAATGAAAAGGATTTTCCATTAAGGGTAATAGAGGAATTTAAATATTAAGTTTAGGTCTGTACCAGACCTAATTATGAGTTTGGCGCCAGAAATATCTGACGNGAACCTAAGGATTAGGACCGTTAAACCTTAATGAAAACTTAAATAAAACCTAAATGAAAGAATGAAAAGGATTTCCATTAAGGGTAATAGAGGAATTTAAATATTAAGTTTAGGTCTGTACCAGACCTAATTATGAGATTCGCGCCACAAATATGNACTCCAATCCTCTGCTTGTCATCTTCATTCAATCTCCATCTCACATCCATTTTCATCTTAATTTTCACTTTGAATTTAATGTATACTCCAATTTAAAATACAAGAAAAAGCAAAGGTAATGGGTGGAGCCCAATTTCAAATACAAGAAAAAACAAAGTTAATGGGTGGAGCTAAACTAAAATGAATTTGGGTCTTAGTCGTATTTTGTTGGTTTGGGGAGAGTGAGACCATCTCTTAACATTATACTCTCATCTTCATCTAGAGCAAAAGTTGGATTCAATCCAACTTTTGCTCTAGATGAAAACTCACCTCGCTCCTCCCTTTATTGAAGGAAGGATGAAATGAGAGTTGAATGAAAAGCGAGTATATATTGCAAAAATGACTAGCAAGATGAAGATTAGAAGTANAAGGATGAAATGAGAGTTGAATGAAAAGCGAGTATATATTGCAAAAATGACTAGCAAGATGAAGATTAGAAGTAAATGCAGATTGAATAAAGATGAAATTCTGGAGTATACATTAGCCTTTAGCCTTATTTTGTTTAGACTATATTTTCCATAGGTCGTATTTTCCATGCCGTATTTTCGTAGGTCGTATTTTCGCCTTTCGCATTCTCTAACCAAGAGTAGATGGACCTGTGCTGTTGGCTAGAGAAAGTCTGCGTTAACTACTTTGTATACAATTTTTTAGCCAGAAAAATTTTTTCGGCACAAATGAGTTTTGTAGTTAGAAATTATTCGAAAGTAGGGAAACCCGTACAAAAATCACGTCTTCAGGATCCAAGGGTCAAAAGTTATGATTTATTGAAAGTCAGTTTTTATGACATAATTCTGAGACAACAATAAAGGATAGGCGTCTCAGAATTATGTTCGAAAAACTAAATATTCAATAAATAAAATTTTTTGACCTTTGATCCTGGAGACCTGATTTTTTGTACAAATTTTCCTACTTTAGAATGATCTTTCATACAAAAATATTATTTGTATCTTAAAACATTTTTCTGATTTAGAAAAACTGGACAAATTAGGTAGCGCAGAATTCCTTCAGCAAAGAGCACGGATCAAAAGTAAATTATCACGCGTTAGCTATTTTGTCCAGTATTGTAGAAAGACAATTCATTGATTCCAAATTTTAGTCCTACTTTGTAAACCAGCTTCACGGTCAACATATAATATTCGTAATGGAATGGTCTATCAATATTCTACTATTTGCAGGTCATCTAGTGTTCATACCCCGGTTAACTTTATAAACTTTATATTATTTTGAACACAAGCTAAGAGTTAATTGATGCAAATATACTGACTCAACTTCAATTCCGTAACCTTTGACCAAACCTATGGAAATATTTCAACATGAACAAATTGTGTGTAAAAATTTCTATTTGTGCTAAATATTCTTAAAATTTTGATACACATGCTCAACCATTAATCTCAGCATGAATTTTTTGTACTGTTAAATCTTAATACTAAAAATTATCTTTCCTAACCTGAAGGAATTCCAGTTGGTTAACTTCAGATTCTGAAAAGAATCTATAACGTTAACTAAATAGGAATTCATAATTCAGTTAACTTGAGATTCTGAAAAGAATCTATAACGTTTACTTTACTCCTCCCACATTCCTGTCCAGGCCTTTGTTTAAAAATTTAGGTAGAAATTAACTCTTTACTAGTTTAAGTTTCTGTCATTCTTGTTAGAACTAGTAGTGGGCTAGATATTGAGTGGACGACACCTCCCTGCAGGTTAATTAGTAAAAAAAGCTTATCCTCTCAATTAAATTTAATTATTTAAGTCCGCACTACTCATTGTCCCAACAGTTCAGCAATCATTCACACACTGCCCTTCAGGATATATTCGATTTTAGGAAGAGATGGGTAGTTTTTTCCAGCGAATCAAACAAGTACGTTGTTGAAACCTGGTGGATTTTATATGATTTGTCTCGGAAAGCACAGATTGGGTGCACAGCCAGCCGATTTCAATTTCCAACTCATGGCCTTACAAAATGGTCTGAGTTTTTTATTATTTTCAAATTGTGAGCCTAGTGCGGGAAGAAATTAACTAAAATACGGCATAGAGAGGATTCAATTTTTAACTGATGACCTGCAAAATAAGCCGAGTTCTAACCATTTTTCAATTTTAAGACTCACTCATTAAAAAAAAAAACTCTCAGTGACTCAATGACTGACTTGAGTCATGTCAACACTATCCAATGGAAATTAATTCTTTGAACACTTCTGCAGTTTCATAGAGTTGAGTTAACCCAGGAAATTTAGTTTTAGAANCTCTTCTGCAGTTTCATAGAGTTGAGTTAACCCAGGAAATTTAGTTTTATAAATCTTTCTACTCTTGTCTGCTTTCGTAATAATCGTAATCATCTTAACAAAATCATGAGTTTGTAATCTAATNAAAAAAACTCTCAGTGACTCAATGACTGACTTGAGTCATGTCAACACTATCCAATGGAAATTAATTCTTTGAACACTTCTGCAGTTTCATAGAGTTGAGTTAACCCAGGAAATTTAGTTTTAGAAATCTTTCTACTCTTGTCTGCTTTCGTAATAATCGTAATCATCTTAACAAAATCATGAGTTTGTAATCTAATNTAAATCTTTCTACTCTTGTCTGCTTTCGTAATAATCGTAATCATCTTAACAAAATCATGAGTTTGTAATCTAATTCTTATCAATCAATCAATGATTGGTTAGAACCCGATTAATTTAACTGTGTAATTAATCAGGAACTCGACCAATACATTTTCAGCTTTCACTATTCTTCAAATTGCAGTCGTCTTAATTCCTGATGAAAATTCTCGGCGGGAACTTCTTGATTTTCAAAATCAAAAAATTTGGAGGTTACTGATTGTTAAAAAGACAGAACAAATGCCAAAAATTGAGAAATTGAGTTTAATTAAAACAGATTTTCTTAGTAGACATAGGGTGAAAAGAGTTACTAGTAAGCATCTGATAGTGAGTGCTCTGAAGTAAGTTAATTAGGCTAAAATTAATTAGTCATCAACAAACAACGATGGATAGAAATATCAAAATTGCGATAATTGGAAGCGGTATTGCAGGTTTATCTGTAGGAATTGCATTACACAAAGCAGGATTCTCAGATGTTAAAATTTATGAGAGAGATCACTCATTTGACCGTCGGAGACAAGGTTACGGGTTGACCATACTCCAAGGTGTCAGTGCACTCAAGAGGCTTGATGTTTATGAATCTGTTAAAGCCATTGATACCCCATCTAGATCTCACTATATATTTGATTGTAATGGGAATATAATTAGCTTTTTTGGGACAATATTTTGGCCACCAGCTTCCTCAACGAGAAAATCCAAGTACAACTTACACATCAGTCGTCAGAACCTCAGAAGTATTTTATATAAAGAATTTTGTAAACTATCACCCGGTGCACTATTATGGGATATGAAACTTGTAGGAATTGACAAAGGTTATGATAATCGTTGGAAATTAGAGTTCAATGAAGATGAATTTACAAAGGTGGACCTCGTGATTGGTTGTGATGGGATTAACAGCGCTGTTCGTCGTCAAAAATTTCCTATTGATGTCCCGCTGAAGTACTTGGGTATTCTCTTGGTCTTGGGTAAGACATATGCTTTACATCTCAATCAGTTGAAGAAAAAAAAATTGTTTTTTGTCTTCTATTTGTGTAGTAATCTGTTAAACTACAAGAACAATTTTTTAGAACTTAAAAGTAATTATTCTTTTTTCTGATTGGTTAGGAATTACGAGAACAAGTCATTCTCTGGGACAAGGAAGAGTCTTCCAAACTGTTGATGGGAATACGAGACTTTTTGCAATGCCATTTTATGGAGATGAGAAGACTTCAGATGAAAATATTATGTGGCAGCTATCATTTCCAATCGACGAAGCAATTGCTCAAGAATTGTCTGGAAATCCTACTCTTTTGAAAGAAAATGTTCTCAAACGATGTGTAAATTGGCATGATCCAATTCCGTCACTAATAAAGTCCACTGAATCGTCACTTTTGATTGGTATTCCTGCCTATGATCGAGATCCAGATCCACCAATTTGGGATGACCAGATATTAAATAACCTTGTTCTCCTTGGAGACGCAGCTCATCCCATGTCACCATTTAAAGGACAAGGTGCAAATCAAGCATTGCTTGATGGCATCAGCTTTGTTGATCATCTGGTTCTTGAGAAGGATCTGGATGATGTCGTCAGGTCATTTAATTCAGAAATGTGGGGTAGAGTTCGATGTAAAGTGCTTGCATCGAGAGAGCGCGTGACCACTTTTCATCAACCTGATATTCTGGATGGGGAATTTTTTGTTTATAGAGGAGTCAGTCAAGAACTTTTACAAATACTCAGAAACAAAAGAATAAATGCATCATCTGGGGATCAAATTGANAGAGGAGTCAGTCAAGAACTTTTACAAATACTCAGAAACAAAAGAATAAATGCATCATCTGGGGATCAAATTGACGAACTAATTGTTGCAGAACTAACGCGGTTTCTTCAAAAAGNACCTGATATTCTGGATGGGGAATTTTTTGTTTATAGAGGAGTCAGTCAAGAACTTTTACAAATACTCAGAAACAAAAGAATAAATGCATCATCTGGGGATCAAATTGACGAACTAATTGTTGCAGAACTAACGCGGTTTCTTCAAAAAGAGAATGTTTATACATAATTATCTACTGTCTAGGCAGTTTTTACCTTCAGCAAATAAAGTGTTAATGAGTTATTCCAATAACAAGTGATTGGAACTTAACTCTGAGATTGAGATCTTAGTAAAGCGTGGGAGTTATTTTAAGTATTTTTAGAATTAGAAACCATTATTGGTGGCGACGCTTACCTGTTTTGGCACATAAATAACGCTTCGGACTAAAAATTTTCAAGATTTGTCAAGTGAAACCAAAAATTTTTTTTTGTAGTTTTTCTTTCTCGGTAAATGGTACGCGTCGAACCCGCTCCTGCATCAGTATTTTCCAAATACTCTATATTACAGTGCGACTGCAAATATCAAAGGCTAAGGGAAGATATTTTTTGCCCAATGCCCTTTGCTAGGGATAGCAGTGCCTTTGCAATTGATGGTCAATTAGCACTTTGACTGGAATTTTATTCGAGGAAAGTATTGGCAGTTTCAGAAAGATCATCCAAAAGTAGTGCAACAAAGTAAAAAAAAATAAGGTTCTACGATAAGAAACTAGAAAAAAAGTTGTGATTTTATAGAAAATTGAAATTCTTGGATGTTATTTTGAGACGATGTACTAAGACATGGGAGTTTCAAACGAACATCCTAAAAATTTCAATTTTCAAAAAAAATTTCAAACCATAACTTCTCTTACATTGATAGCAGAGATTAATTTTTTCAATTTCGTATCATACTTTTTAATGGTTTTTCTGAAATTGTAATAGTGCTTCCCAAGAAAAAAGTTAAACAAACAAATTTCCTTGCGAAAACAACAATCTAATCTGCTTTCTCCAGTAGAAAGGCGTGNACTAGAAAAAAAGTTGTGATTTTATAGAAAATTGAAATTCTTGGATGTTATTTTGAGACGATGTACTAAGACATTGGAGTTTCAAACGAACATTCTAAAAATTTCAATTTTCAAAAAAAATTTCAAACCATACCTTCTCTTACATTGATAGCAGAGATTAATTTTTTCAATTTCGTATCATACTTTTTAATGGTTTTTCTGAAATTGTAATAGTGCTTCCCCAGAAAAAAGTTAAACAAACAAATTTCCTTGCGAAAACAACAATCTAATCTGCTTTCTCCAGTAGAAAGGCGTGNCAGAAAAAAGTTAAACAAACAAATTTCCTTGCGAAAACAACAATCTAATCTGCTTTCTCCAGTAGAAAGGCGTGGGCCAAAAGTTTCTTCCACTGCGTTTAAGATTTGTAAACAGACTGTATAACAAGGAAGTGCCGTTGATTTGGTCAAGTCTTACGGTCACTAACCTTATCATGATTAATAGTTGATGGAGGATGTCCATTCAGTTTCCGTTGCCTTCAAGGATTCCTTCGTTTACCAAAAAACAAGTTTTCCTGACACTCTGAAGGAAATGAGCCGAAACTAAATTTTCTTTAAATTGTCTTATCCGTTTGTTTCCATGTCTCAGACCTTTCACTTTCACCCAGCGTCCGAGAAATAAGATTCTGATTGCACAAGTCAATTCTCAAAGGCCAATCATTCTCCTGATAGTNCTTTCACTTTCACCCAGCGTCCGAGAAATAAGATTCTGATTGCACAAGTCAATTCTCAAAGGCCAATCATTCTCCTGATAGTTCTTCCTTTTTTGTCAAATTATACACTAAAACAAAAATTGAACCTTGCGGGTGGTAATTGGACTTTTGATCAGGACAGGAAATCAACTGTCCGTTTTCTCTATTATAAAAAAAAATCTCTATTCTCAGACAAGTAAAGAGAAAGTGAGATTAAATTCGGATGATGTCAGAAACACACTTTCTCGCTCTAAAATTCACACTTAAATTTTGTATCTAGAAGGGAGGCGTCGAAGTAGAGAAAATTGATACGAAAGCAAGTGATGTGTAAGAAAATTCTTGTATTCTGTTTTGAATGGGAAAGAGATAAGAGCAATTAACTATTAATTAAGATAATCACTCATTCACTAATGACGAAATAGAAAGTCAAAATAGAAACAAAGTAGAGAAAAATTATAAGCTATTTTACCGAATGGATGAGTGAGCGAAGTGAATGTTAATTTCTCTTAAACGATTGCACAGGGTGTTCAAACAAAAGAAAGTGGAGAAAGTCACTTTCTATCAAATTGAGTGGGATGACTCAATCTGCAGGAAACAGTTAAGTAGAGGGAATTATCCTATGATAGAGTGGCGAGTGTTAGCTTATGACAATGAGTTTTGTTATTTTTCACATGCTATTGAGATGGAATGGGGTTAATTGAGATATTTGCATAAGTTTGGGATTGAAATAATACACGCGAAACAGTGAGGAGAGGGCATTACCTAACGTCAGAGTGGCGTGTGTCCGCTTATAAGTTATCACTTTTTATTACCTTAAAATCTCGCAGATAGGTCGCCCTTATCTGATGATTTTTAGAAAAATTTCTGGGAAATTTTGAAGCTGCGACTTATACCCGAGAGCGACTAATCTGATGATTGAAAATTCAAATTTTATAAATTTGGAAATCTATGTTTTTAATGTATCACTACTATCTAAAGTGACAAATTCATTAAATTTATTCTATTAGGTCACTTTAAAACCCATCGAACCCATCTCCATTAAATTCTTCTGAATCGTCATCTACGTCTAAATTCTGTATTTGTTCAATTAAATCCTGTTCAGAGCTATTGTCTTCGTCTCCAATTGTTTCGATTAAACAATTACTTACACTGATTTTATATTACACATTTGAAAAGTTCCCTCCTAAAACTCAGCTGAGAAATTACGACCTATACGCGAGAGCGACCTATCTGTGTTTCAGATTTTGCACTTTAAATCCTGCGACCTATCTGAGAGAGCGACCTATACGAGAGAGCGACCTATAGGCGAAATTTTAGGGTAGTCGGAATTATTATTAGACAAGTCATGTGTTCGATTAATCAAATTACATGTGGACGTCATACAGTATGTTCCACATTAAAGTTTATTGTGCTTTCTTCGACTTTCCCCAAACATGGGTAAGGGGACTCAATCAACAACACAAGAGATCCATAGGTAAACTTAGCTCACCAAAATAATTGTGATTTCAAATCAGCTTAATGAGATTTATGACTCATAATAATGATAACAAATAGCCTGTGTGTTAATATTTTATGAAATATTTAGCAAAATAATTAGTTGAATGGATGAAATAAAGTAGAAACCAAGAATTTTGTAGGTTTACATCGATTTTTTTGTAGAAAGTCAAATTCTGCTATATAATGAGTAGTGCATGAGCTCCATGACTGAGTACCAAGGTTTTTATGAGTCGAAAGTCATTTGATGACTGACTCTTTCGCGTTTGGGAGTCAGAGTCATGACTCTTTTCCAACGTGCGCAAAGGAGACTAGCGGACTTATTTTCCTAATTTATTTTGGAATTGTATTTCTGAACTCCGAGGCGAGATTATAGAATGTGTAGATTTGGGTGTTCAATCAAAAGCGAAGTTAGAAGGTGAAATTAATACCTACTTATCTACATTTCCAATGTTGTTGGGGCAAAAGAATAACCTATTTAAGTGGTGGAAACTGAATAAGCCTATTTACCCTCAATTGTCATCAATGGCAAAATATATTTGTCTGCCCCAGCTAGCTCTGTGCATGCAATGAAAACTTGTTTTCAGAAAAATTCAAAAAATTGTATTGCGAAAAATTCGCGTGACAAGAAAAGCTGCGGAAGCTGGGTAAGTTACTGCGAGCAATTTGTATTCTTGAATGGATTCGGCTTGACTGGGTCTCCAAACGATGTGAGTTGTGGAATGGTATGAAGAGGAATAAGACTAGGTTCATTGACCTCAAGTTTGTTGTGAGTTGTCAAAAGGTATGAAGAGGAATGAAATTGGGTTCATTGACCTCAAGTTTAAAGCATGCGCGTAAAGGTAGGGTAATTTAGGTAAGGGGAATAATCAATTATTTAACAATTTTTAGTGTAAAACTGTTTAAATTAATGGGGAAAATTATTATAAAATACGTAAAAATACTTAATCAATTCAATTAATAATATTTAGTCCCAAGAGCCTTTTGGGAGTTTTTAGACCATTTCAAAGTGAATAGCCAGAGTGGAAGTCGGCATTCTGGAGGTTATATGTCGGACCAAAAGGGAGCACTATCTATCGATATGGTGGTTACTCGACGTCCGCACTCGTACCAAGCTTCTTGAATAAGAGTCGGATCGCAAGAGTTTATGCCAGCGGGTGTTGGGGTAAGGGTTCACTTTTGTGTCTGACACAGAGACGAAAAGTGGAAAAGGTCATTCACCTTTGTGGCTTACTCACGAGGTGTCCGTAGGGTTAGGGTTGTTAGGGACTTTTAGGGGCGAAGAATTTTTATGCACATGCGCAATAGGTTTTCTCTTTCGTTAACTCTGATCATACAAGGCCATACTCACAACTCCTCTGTTCTAGTTGTTTACAGTTCATCGTAATTCGCATAGTGGTCATTTTGTACACTACCAAATAGGAAACAGTGAAATTAAAAGTGTAAGTTGTTTTGTCTATGGTTAGTAATTGGTGATTGGTTTATTCATTTAATTTAATGGAGACTTGATTTGAGTTCGGCTTTATTGAGTGAAGAAAAACGCTCCTTAAAGAAACTGTGGAAGCTCTAGACATTCGTATGTAAGGTGCCGAAGAGAGTATCATACCAAGTTCTGACTATTAGCTATTAAATATTCAAAAGAAGGTGGAAAACCTCACGAAAGGGAATAAAAACCTTACAACGATGCACTGCAAGTCCTGTTGAGATGGAGTAACGAGAACTTGCCTGTACATATTCTTGATGTCCGCAGTAAAGCCTACTGGGTTGCTCCGGAATCTCAACAGGATTGTATGCAAAGGTTCTTGGATGGTTGTGCCAACGAATTGAGCATCGTTGAAAGAGAATCCAGTGGATATCTTGGCCGAGGCATCAAATACAACTCGTAGCTTGTGTATACCGGGTCCGATGTACTTCAAAACGAAATGATGAGGCAGGAAGGCATGTAATGGCGCGTGGGCGTTTTCAGAAGGACTGAGCTTCTTCATGTGCCCCTCCGCCTCATATTCTCTGATAAAATCCCGATATGATGTCTGGAGCTATGTCTTTGGGACGAGCCTTCTTTCCACCAAGCGACGAACAGCAGCTTCACGAGAAGACCTAAGAGAGACTCTTGGAGTTTTCAAAGGAATTATGAAACCGAAGTAAATGTGACTAAAAATAGTGAAAATAAGTAAAAATATATTGGACATCGAACCTATATAAAACTTAAAGTCAACTAAAAATCCCTTTCGCTCCTATTTCTGAACTCACCAAGTAACATTCATCATAGGCAAAATGAATATCATTTTCGTATTGTTGTTTGTTGCAGCGTTTCTTTTAGTAGTTAATGTGAAGCAGTTTTTCGAAAATCAACGATTAAAAAACAGAATTCGCTACTTAAAAAAGAGCGCTACTTTTGCCACATGGAGCATTGTGGAGCAGCTTTAGAACGCGTGCTGGTAAGTTATTGAGATAAATGGATAAAACTATTTGTTTCTAAATTTCAAGGCAACTTTTTTTACGTCAACATCCATTAAGTTTGACTTCTTGTTTTTACAATTAGACGACACGGAAAGGCTTTTTTGTGTATATATATTTTTATTAATTTAAATTTTGGGGTCTGGGGTGTGATTGACTGATGTCTCACAAGTTTGATGGTGGGACCCCTTAAAAAAAATTTTTTTTTAAATTTTTTTAGTCATTGACATTTTTTAAGCATTAATGAATATTTTTTAAATTTTGCAACCAAATTAAGTTACATGCATACAATGTTCAAGCGTCATTTATGGTCGGATTATTTTTCTTGAAAGATTCAGCAGTTTAATCATGACGAAAGTAATTCATTTATCAATTATAGCATGCTAAATTATTTTATTAAAACAATCTATTTACTACAGCTATGGCCAAAGTATTAATGGCCGTCTTTCTCCAACTTTCACCCAAATAGGTTCAGGCCATTAATTTGTACACCTTTGTGACAAAAAATGAAAGTGAAGNCTTTCTCCAACTTTCACCCAAATAGGTTCAGGCCATTAATTTGTACACCTTTGTGACAAAAAATGAAAGTGAAGTTAGCTGATACATATTAACAATTAATAGGGAAGGCGGCGGGCCAAATTTTTAATTTTTAATAATTTTTAATAATTTGTTAATAATTATTATTAATAAATATATTTATGGTTAATTTATAATATTTATTATTTTATTATAATATTTATATAATATATATAATATANTTCAAGCGTCATTTATGGTCGGATTATTTTTCTTGAAAGATTCAGCAGTTTAATCATGACGAAAGTAATTCATTGATCAATTATAGCATGCTAAATTATTTTATTAAAACAATCTATTTACTACAGCTATGGCCAAAGTATTCATGGCCGCCTTTCTCCAACTTTCACCCAAATAGGTTCAGGCCATTAATTTGTACACCTTTGTGACAAAAAATGAAAGTGAAGTTAGCTGATACATATTAACAATTAATAGGGAAGGCGGCGGGCCAAATTTTTAATTTTTAATAATTTTTAATAATTTGTTAATAATTATTATTAATAAATATATTTATGGTTAATTTATAATATTTATTATTTTATTATAATATTTATATAATATATATAATATATATAATATAATGTATATTATATATATTATATAATATATAATATATTTATTATATTTATATATTTATAATTTTTTTATATTATAAATATATTATTATTAATTATTATTATTATATATAAATAAAATTAATAATTATTATTAAAATAGTTTTTTAATAATTTTTAATAATTTTTAATAGTAATTTATAATTTCAATTTTGCTTGTTGTTCTTCAACCACATACCAACTTCACNTTAATAAATATATTTATGGTTAATTTATAATATTTATTATTTTATTATAATATTTATATAATATATATAATATAATGTATATTATATATATTATATAATATATAATATATTTATTATATTTATATATTTATAATTTTCTTATATTATAAATATATTATTATTAATTATTATTATTATATATAAATAAAATTAATAATTATTATTAAAATAGTTTTTTAATAATTTTTAATAGTAATTTATAATTTCAATTTTGCTTGTTGTTCTTCAACCACATACCAACTTCACTCCCTCCAACTTTTGAATTTCGCGTTATTTTATTTCTCAAATATTTTTTGGGGAAAACGACTTTCTACGGCCGGAATAACTTGGCCATAACTATAGCAAAAACATGGTATTAAAGTTCAGATGGGATTATTGCATATGTTGACCAATTTCTACAAAAAATATAACTTTAGTGGCGGAATGTTTCGAACTTCCTTATCATAAGCTATATTTAACTCTCTCTTTGAGAATAATTGAAGCTTTAAGCTTAAGTCCAGTAGTACCCTANTGTTTGAGAATAATTGAAGCTTTAAGCTTAAGTCCAGTAGTACCCTAAGGTAACATCCAATCGCTCTACTTGTGTGGAGATTTTAGAGTCGTAAAACCCAAGATTAAGCTCAAAGTATTTGGGNAATTTCTACAAAAAATATAACTTTAGTGGCGGAATGTTTCGAACTTCCTTATCATAAGCTATATTTAACTCTCTCTTTGAGAATAATTGAAGCTTTAAGCTTAAGTCCAGTAGTACCCTAAGCTAACATCCAATCGCTCTACTTGTGTGGAGATTTTAGAGTCGTAAAACCCAAGATTAAGCTCAAAGTATTTGGGNGTAACATCCAATCGCTCTACTTGTGTGGAGATTTTAGAGTCGTAAAACCCAAGATTAAGCTCAAAGTATTTGGGATAGAAACTCAAAATGTTTATTTGGGTCGAAGACATCTGTCATCTCAAAACTCAAATAAGGTCTAAAAAGTGTCTACTCATGGCAATGTCGTTGTGTTTGTTTACTTCGAGATCGTTGACCATGGATCTCGCTACCNCTAAAAAGTGTCTACTCATGGCAATGTCGTTGTGTTTGTTTACTTCGAGATCGTTGACCATGGATCTCGCTACCCGGACATGACACTTCATCCTCCTATCCATTGCTGTACATGGCACTTCATCCCCCTATCTACTGCTGTACATGGCACTTCATCCCCCTATCTACTGCTGTACATGGCACTTCATAGATAGATAGATAGATGGATAGATAGATGGATAGATAGATGGATAGATAGATGTATAGATAGATGGATAGATAGATGGATAGATAGATGGATAGATAGATGGATAGATAGTTGGATAGATAGTTTGATAGATAGGTGGATAGAGTTGGACTGATAGATAGATGGGTTGATGGATATATAGATTGATAGTTGGATGGATATATGGATAAATAGACATATACATAGATGGCTAAATAGATGAATAGATTGATGGATAGGTAGATTGATAGACGTAGAGATAGATGGATAAATAATTAGATAGTCAGAGATATATAGATAGAAATATAGATATTAGGATAAATAGATGGGCAGATAGATGGATAAATAGATGAATAGATTGATGGATAGACAAATAAATAGACAGAAATAGATANAATAGATGGGCAGATAGATGGATAAATAGATGAATAGATTGATGGATAGACAAATAAATAGACAGAAATAGATAGATAAATAAATAGATAGACAGAGATAGATAAATAGATAGGTAGATGGATATTAGGATTGATAGATGGATTAAAAGGTAGATGTATAAATAGTTAAATTGATGGATAGATAGAAGCATATCTAGATGGATAAATAGATGGATAGATAAATAGATAGATAAACGGATGGATAGATTGTTATGTAGATGGATATACAGCTAGATAGATAGATGGATAGATAGATAGATGGATAGGTAGATGGATGCATAGATGGATTCATGGATGGATAGATAGATGAATGCATAGATAGATAGATAGACNATGGATAGGTAGATGGATGCATAGATGGATTCATGGATGGATAGATAGATGAATGCATAGATAGATAGATAGACATATAGATAGATGGATAGATAGATGAATGCATAGATAAATAGATAGACGTATAGATAGATGAATAGATAGATGGATAGACAATAGGATGGATAGGTGAGTATAGAGGTGCATAGTCAGATGGATAGATGGAAAGATATGTGATAAAATAGATGGAGCTAATCATTGTAGCACTTAAGTAACAAAATCGTGCAAACTAAGATACTGTGTTTTGTTGAAGAAAAACTTAAGAAGCCTAAAATTACCCTGGAATACCTTTAAAAAAAAACTTAAAAAAAAAACCTAAAAAAACTTAAAGATAAGGTAGTGGAAGCCGAACAAAAACCTAGAGAAAAGTCGAAAAAATAACTTAAAGAAAATTTAAATAAAACCTAAAGAATACCTAAAGAAAACACCTAAAACCTAATGAAACCTCAAAGAAAATCTAAAGAGAAAGGAAACCATAAAAAACCTAAAGAAAAATTTAGAAATTCTTACCACCCATGCGCCAGGCCGCCAGGCATGGGCGGTAAGCATGAATTGTTTTACTAGACGGTGTAGGGTTGCGAATGACTCCCATTTTCTTCAGAGTCAGAGTCAGGTGACTCAGAGTCATGACTCACTGACTCCCATTTTCACACTGAGTCAAAGTCATGAATTTTAATGGCTCAGTGAACTTGACTCAGTGACTTATAGAATGACTCCTGAAGCTTGAATCAGAGTCAGGTGACTCAGAGTCATGACTCAGTGACTCAGATTCACAGAAATTAAATATTTTTCTTTTTACAGTAAAATGAGCATAATGCANCTAAAAAGTGTCTACTCATGGCAATGTCGTTGTGTTTGTTTACTTCGAGATCGTTGACCATGGATCTCGCTACCTGGACATGACACTTCATCCTCCTATCCATTGCTGTACATGGCACTTCATCCCCCTATCTACTGCTGTACATGGCACTTATCCCCCTATCTACTGCTGTACATGGCACTTCATAGATAGATAGATAGATGGATAGATAGATGGATAGATAGATGGATAGATAGATGTATTGATAGATGGATAGATAGATGGATAGATGGATGTATAGATAGATGGATAGATAGATGGATAGATAGTTGGATAGATAGTTTGATAGATAGGTGGATAGAGTTGGACTGATAGATAGATGGGTTGATGGATATATAGATTGATAGTTGGATGGATATATGGATAAATAGACATATACATAGATGGATAAATAGATGAATAGATTGATGGATAGGTAGATTGATAGACGTAGAGATAGATAGATAAATAATTAGATAGTCAGAGATATATAAATAGAAATATAGATATTAGGATGAATAGATGGGCAGATAGATGGATAAATAGATGAATAGATTGATGGATAGACAAATAAATAGACAGAAATAGATAGATAAATAAATAGATAGACAGAGATAGATAAATAGATAGGTAGATGGATATTAGGAGTGATAGATGGATTAAAAGGTAGATGTATAAATAGTTAAATTGATGGATAGATAGAAGCATATCTAGATGGATAAATAGATGGATAGATAAATAGATAGATAAACGGATGGATAGATTGTTATGTAGATGGATATACAGCTAGATAGATAGATGGATAGATAGATAGATGGATAGGTAGATGGATGCATAGATGGATTCATGGATGGATAGATAGATGAATGCATAGATAGATAGATAGACGTATAGATAGATGGATAGATAGATGAATGCATAGATAGATAGATAGACGTATAGATAGATGAATAGATAGATGGATAGACAANAGATGGATAGATAGATGAATGCATAGATAGATAGATAGACGTATAGATAGATGAATAGATAGATGGATAGACAATAGGATGGATAGGTGGGTATAGAGGTGCATAGTCAGATGGATAGATGGAAAGATATGTGATAAAATAGATGGAGCTAATCATTGTAGCACTTAAGTAACAAAATCGTGCAAACTAAGATGCTGTGTTTTGTTGAAGAAAAACTTAAGAAGCCTAAAATTACCCTGGAATACCTTTAAAAAAAACTTTAAAAAAAAACCTAAAAAAACTTAAAGATAAGGTAGTGGAAGCCGAACAAAAACCTAGAGAAAAGTCGAAAAAATAACTTAAAGAAAATTTAAATAAAATCTAAAGAATACCTAAAGAAAACACCTAAAACCTAATGAAACCTCAAAGAAAATCTAAAGAGAAAGGAAACCATNCCTAAAGAATACCTAAAGAAAACACCTAAAACCTAATGAAACCTCAAAGAAAATCTAAAGAGAAAGGAAACCATAAAAAACCTAAAGAAAAATTTAGAAATTCTTACCACCCATGCGCCAGGCCGCCAGGCATGGGCGGTAAGCATGAATTGTTTTACTAGACGGTGTAGGGTTGCGAATGACTCCCATTTTCTTCAGAGTCAGAGTCAGGTGACTCAGAGTCATGACTCACTGACTCCCATTTTCACNTCCCATTTTCTTCAGAGTCAGAGTCAGGTGACTCAGAGTCATGACTCACTGACTCCCATTTTCACACTGAGTCAAAGTCATGAATTTTAATGGCTCAGTGAACTTGACTCAGTGACTTATAGAATGACTCCTGAAGCTTGAATCAGAGTCAGGTGACTCAGAGTCATGACTCACTGACTCCCATTTTCACACTGAGTCAAAGTCATGAATTTTAATGGCTCAGTGAACTTGACTCAGTGACTTATAGAATGACTCCTGAAGCTTGAATCAGAGTCAGGTGACTCAGAGTCATGACTCCGTGACTTTGAGTCATGACTCAGTGACTCAGATTCACAGAAATTAAATATTTTTCTTTTTACAGTAAAATGAGCATAATGCATATTCAAAGCTCAAAATGAGTGATACAAAGACGCTAAGTTAGTCATTTTGGTTAAAGAGACTTAAATAAATTTTTGAAATTCTTTTTTATTTTTGATCTGATTTAAAATTAAATTACATCACCTGCAATATTTACACTGATCCTTCGTGTCAACTATCAAAATAATCGATGATCGAACACATCGGAATGTTTTGAGTTTTTGTTATTTTATTGACTTTGTTCAATTAACTCATTTTTTACTGCGTAATTATCATACCGTGCACTTCTAAATTAGCTTAAAATCTAAATTCAAATTTCGAATGACTGAAAAGTTTTGGGTTTCGATTTCGAATGATTACTGTTGAATTTCGATTTAGCTTACAGTTTATACCGAGACTTACACTTAAATTTCAATTTCGACTTCGATCTCCTTCGGATAACAAAATTTGAGCACCTTAAAATTGTGAATTTTAATTTTATTTTAAAGTATAAAACTTTAAGACTTAAGACTTTATTACTTAAAGTCTATTTTAAGAAAACTCCGTTTTATTATACATGCTTTAAACTTATCTCCAGATCTTAGTATATTTCAATTTCGATGGCCTGAAATGTTATAGATTTCGATTTTGAGAAACTTAAAATCATGGATTTAAATCTAAACTATTTAAAAATATGAATTATGATTTAGATTTTGTGGTTCTTTAAAATCATCGATTTCGATTTACATTTTTATTTCAAATGGCTATTGCCTACTTCGATTCTGATTGTGAGTTGGAATGTTTAGAAGCGTTGAATTTAGATTTTTATTAAAATCTGGAGTTTGATTTCGATGTGTAGTGGTGTAAGTTACAAGTGTGCTTCAAACTAAAAACGAGCCGCGCGGCAGCAAACACACTCTCTCAGATTCGTTGTGTGTTGCGGGAGTTGAAAAGAATTTGGTAGTAAAAAAAGCAAGATGTAAGCAGTTACGCTTTGTTGCTTGGGAGTCATGACTCTTCCTAGTGAGTTACGACTCAATCACGTGTCAGGTGACTCAGAGTCACGACTCAGTGACTCCTATTCCTCTATTGAGTCAGAGTCACACAAAACCAGTGACTCCGATAAACCCATGAGTCAGTGAGAGTCACTGAGTCAGAGTCATTGGGAGCCCTAGATGGTGGACATTGTTGTCTTTCCTTTGTCTTTCTTCGACTAAAAGTTTAGTAAGCTAAAATATAAGAATNGAGTCAGAGTCACTGAGTCAGAGTCATTCGGGGGCCTAGATGGTGGACATTGTTGTCTTTCCTTTGTCTTTCTTCGACTAAAAGTTTAGTAAGCTAAAATATAAGAATATAAATTTGCGAGTAAAAATTTTGCGTTGTGGACTACAACTTGCGGTTGTTCGATATTACTCGCTAGTTCCGAGGAAAGATGTTTGGATTTTTGAAGAAAATGAGATCCATGACTACCGAATCTAGCAATAATTGTAATGTTAAATATTGGCGGGATCTCAACTCTAAACAGGGACGTGATGCGAAAATGTCGTTTGTGCTAGTGTTCTTCATTACTCCCAGTTTGGCCTGAGTCAGAGTCGGTGACTCTGCGGGTTATGACTCTGACTCTTAAGAGTCGACTCTCGGAGTTACCTAATGCAAAATTGGAAAATCATCAGGTAGAACAATCTGAAATTAAAAATTTTTATAAGTTTTTAGTCATAAAAGTAGATGGGAAAAATAAAACCTCACATGTTGGAAAAGACTCATGAATACCAAGTCTGGGAGTCGGTCATCAAATGACTTCCGACTTTCAAAAACCCTGGAAGCGAGAGTCAGATTCAGAGTCATGGAGAATACTAATTTGTGCTTGGATTTTTTCTGAAACTTGACTTTTTCGATGTCCTGAGTAGTGTTCTCCATGACTCCCAGTTTGGTTTGAGTCAGAGTCATTGACTTTGGAGTCATGACTGACTTTTCAAAAGTTGGGAGTCGACTCTCGGAGTGATGACTCTGACTCCTTGAATTTTTGGAGTCGACTCTGAGTCAGTCAGAGTCATAAATTTCGACATAATACAAAAGATACATACATATTACAAAAATGGGAAATCGGGTCTAGAACAATCTTAAATAAATATTTTTATACGTTTAGTCAGGGTTCCTTGACAACAAGTAAACTAAAAAAGCTACTTTCATCAGGTTAATTAACTGATTCGTAACATTTTTTAAATATTTATTTCTAAAAATAATAAATAATTTTTGTAAGTAGATTTTGTCTCTACCTCTACTTCCATTGCCATAACTTGCATCTGGATGTCCACCGACATTCATGGAAAGAATTTTTTCAATTTTTAAAAAATTACGAGTTATATGGTGAAAATAGATGAAAGTTTATTTTTCAGTTTCTTGTTGTCAAGGAACCTTGCGTTTAGTGATGAAAGATGAGAAAAAATAAGTAAAAGAAAGTCCGATATGTTCATGTGCGCATGTTTTAAAAGAGTCATGACTCCCAAGTCTGGGAGTCGACTCCCAGAGTCATGACTCTGACTCCCAAAAACCAAGGGAGTCAGAGACATCAAATGACTCCCGACTCTCAAAACCGTGAGAGTCAGAGTCAGAGTCATGGAGAACACTAGTCCTGAGAAATCACTGCCCAGTCACGATGTTTCCCGACAGGGCCAGAGTGCCTGTACTTTAGTCATATTTTTATGCGAAGAATGTTTTGAATAGTGTTCTCCATGACTCTGACTCTGACTCTGACTCTCATGACTCTGCTCCGATGGTTTTTGGGAGTCGGGAGTCATTTGATGACTCTGACTCCAAAGGTTTCGGGAGTCAGAGTCATGACTGTGGGAGTCGACTCCCAGACTTGGGAGTCATGACTCTTTTGAAACATGCGCACATAGGCATATGGGACGGCAGCTACTATGGACCCGACATCCGACAATTGTCGGGCTACCGGACAGCTGTCGGGTAGAAAGTAGATTTTGTTGATACACCTGACAGACAATTAAGGTACTACGGACCCGACAACCGACAAATCTACTTTCTACNGACCCGACATCCGACAATTGTCGGGCTACCGGACAGCTGTTGGGTAGACAGTAGATTTTGTTGATACACCTGACAGACAATTAAGGTACTACGGACCCGACAACCGACAAATCTACTTTCTACCCGTCAGCTGTCGGGTAGATAGTACCTATAACAAGAGTTTGTCGGGCCTAACTACCCGACAGGGTTGATGTATACTTTTAAAATTACTTGTAAAATTTCTAATATTTTGTTTTTGAAAAATTAGGCGACTTGAACCCATTGATCCACTTTTTGTTGAATCACCCATTGTGGGGGCAAGGTATAAATTTTGTAAGCTTTTTTTGAGAAGTTTTTTTTTCCTTTTTTTTTTCGCATAGAAATCCGTTCCAAGTTCTTCTGATGCGATTCATACTAATTTTTGAAATAAAAGTAAATTTCGAATATTTCCCAAGTCCAAAATATTTCTTAAGTCAAAAAATTTTTAATTAAAAAATTTGAATTTNAGTAAATTTCGAATATTTCCCAAGTCCAAAATATTTCTTAAGTCAAAAAATTTTTAATTAAAAAATTTGAATTTATGACCAAAACAATCTGTGTAAAAGTTAATCAGAATAAAATTTTGAACAATTTTTAAATACAATGATTTTCTCTTTGGTTACCCCTTAAGGTCAAAAGTGAGGTCACCTTCCAAAGTACCTATGGTGGGAGCAAGGAGTAAAATTTCTAATTTNAGTAAATTTCGAATATTTCCCAAGTCCAAAATATTTCTTAAGTCAAAAAATTTTTAATTAAAAAATTTGAATTTTTGAACAAAACAATCTGTGTAAAAGTTGATCAGAATAAAATTTTGAACAATTTTTAAATACAATGATTTTCTCTTTGGTTACCCCTTAAGGTCAAAAGTGAGGTCACCTTCCAAAGTACCTATGGTGGGAGCAAGGAGTAAAATTTCTAATTTTATATGAAATTTTATAATAGTGTTTTCCATATAAAATTTCAATAAAAAATTTTCCAAAAGAAATTTAAAAATTTTCAGAATCGATTCAGGATGTCCTGAAGCGGAGATTTCTATTCGAAAAACGAAATAAATTTAAAAAAAAACAACATAAAATTAAATTTTCAGACTCGCTTCAGGATGTCCTGAAACGAAGATTTCTATGCGAAAAAGTAAAAAAAATTAACAAAAAAAAAAACATAAAATTTATACCTTGCCTCCACAATCGGTGATTCAACTAAAAGTCGTCTAATGTGTTCAAGTCGTCCAATTTTTCAAAAAAAAATATTAGAAATTTTACAGGTATTTTTAAAAGTATACATCAACCCCGTCGGGTAGTTAGGCCCGACAAACTACCCGACAGCTGTCGGGTAGAAAGTAGATTTGTCGGCTGTCGGGTCCATAGTACCTAAATTGTCTGTCGGGTGTATCAACAAATCTACTTTCTACCCCACAGCTGTCGGGTAGTTAGGCCCGACAATTGTCGGGTAGAAAGTAGATTTGTCGGCTGTCGGGTCCATAGTACCTAAATTGTCTGTCGGGTGTATCAACAAAATCTACTTTCTACCCCACAGCTGTCGGATAGTTAGGCCCGACAATTGTCGGATGTCGGATCCATAGTAGCTGCCCATATGGGACTATTTTTTTTACTTTTTTTTCTCACCTACTTTTTTCACTTAACGCAAGGTTCCTTCACAAAAAGAAACTAAAAAATAAATTTTCATCAGGTTACAACATATGTCGTAAATTTTTTTAAATTACAAATTTTTTTCATGAATGTTGGTCGACATCCAGACCCAAGGTATGGGAATGGAGCTGCAACCAAAATTTACATGAAAATATTATTTCGATAGTTATTTTTATAAAGAAATATTTAAAAAAAGTTATGAATTATTTATTTAACCTGATGAAAGCGGCTATTTTAGTTTCTTATTGGCAAGGAAACTTGACTAAACGTATAAAAATTTTAGTTTCAGATTGTCTTATCCGATTTTCCATTTTTGTATTAAGTGACCTAGGAGTCGAGAGTCATGACTCTGACTCAGAGTCGACTCCCAAAATTCAATGAGTCAGAGTCATAACTCCGANGAGTCGACTCCCAAAATTCAATGAGTCAGAGTCATAACTCCGAGAGTCGACTCCTAACATTTAGAGAGTCAGAGTCATGACTACCAGAGTCAATGACTCTGACTCCCGGCCAACTTGGGAGTCATGGAGAACACTACCCGACAGGGCCAGAGTGCCTGTACTTTAGCTAGTGTGTAAAGTGACTCTGACTCCTGAGTCATGACTCTGACTCTGACTCTATGAATTATTTGGGAGTCAGAGTCATTATATGACTCTGACTCACTCCCTGGTTGAGAGTCAGAGTCATGATTCTCAGAGTCAACTCATCAGTAGCAGAGTCATGACTCTTGGGCATTTCTTGCCCAGAAGCCGATTTTTGGTATTCATTCATGTTCAAACACGCTTCATTCATCTTATCCATTGCATTCATTTTACTTAAGAATGTTTACTTTTTCTGATATAAATCATCTGCTTGTGTTTTGCGTTCGTCCCATTCTTACGGACTTTTAATTAAGAATGGAAGATGATTGGATTGTGTTAAATGTGGAAAATTCTCCAGTTAATGAAAGTCAACGTTCATCAACATCGATTCAAGATATTCTAAATTTACAAAAGTAAAAATAGAGAAAAAAGCAAAGTGACGTCTACAATTTATAGAAATTTTATACAGTTTATAGAGTTTTTCTCAATATTTAAAAGAAGATATTAAAAAAATTTTAATGACTCAGAGTCAGAGTCAGAGTCAGAGTCATGACTCAAGAGTCAGCTCGCGCAAATATGGGGAGTCAGAGTCATGACTCCTGAGTCAACTCCTAAACTACAGTGAGTCAGATTCAATGAGATTTGGGACTCACTTTACACACTAACTTTAGCCATATTTTTTTGTGAAGAATGTTTTTAACTTAACTTACTGCCCTGAGTAGATGGGTGCACGGTGGTGTTAGGAGATAATTTAGTCTACCCCTTTGTTTGGTGTGGAGAATGGAATGACTGATGAAGGGGGTTGCTGAAGGAATAAGGTTGGCGGCGGGTACGTTCACGTTGCATCAATTTAT
Source organism: Holacanthella duospinosa (assembly GCA_002738285.1). NCBI lineage: Eukaryota > Metazoa > Arthropoda > Collembola > Poduromorpha > Neanuridae > Holacanthella > Holacanthella duospinosa. The sequence continues at coordinate 197,461 of NIPM01000177.1, read as the reverse complement.
ATAATTTGTTTTTGTTTTTCATCCAAATTAGATTAAAATTATTAAATCAAAACATTGTAAATGCCGCATAGAAAGAAACACCCAGTGGTCAACACAATTTTGTCCATCATACTGGTGAATTGAGTAACTGACAATCAACTTGGACTAGACCAGTCAGCCTCTCCCTCCCTTACTCCCATTGAGCTGAATTTTATAATATTCGAGTTCGTCACTTCTACAGTGTATCTTCATATCGTTCAAACTGATTAAGTTTTGATGTGTAAATTAGCTGCCTGTGAAACAACAAAGGTGAGATAACCTATACCACCATCCATAATAAATATGTAAGAAGATTTTTTTTGTTATGTAGATTCTACAGTAAAACAATAAAATCTTCTTACATATTCTGGATGGTAGAATTGGAAACGAAATGGTTGGATTTATCCAAAGTGTACCTCACTTTTTTTTTAACCTAAAGAAAGGAATGGATGAAGTATAATTTTTTGGTGAAGAAAAGAAAGGGTCAACAAATATTTATGCATTTCGATTTCATTATTTCAGTTAGATTTTTTTACGTTTCTTTACATTTTTGTAAGATTTTCGTTAGATTTTCTTTATTTTATTGCATTGTTTTCTATAGATTTTTTAAAGGTTTTCTTTCGTTTTTGTATCAAAGAACAATGAAAACCTAAAGAATGGGTTTTCAATATAACTTTCTCAACACGAGGAAACAACCAGCCACCAGCCTTAGTCCTTGAATTCTGTCAATGAAGAAGAACTTATTTGAAAAGCTAACGCCCCCCTCCATCCTCCCCACCACTGCCAGCTGATCCAGTTAGTTCACGAGATACTAGCCTCTGGTATTACTAAGCAGCACACCTGTATCGTTCCTGTGAACTCCTGTGAACTGAAGATGGGCATTTTTACACCTAGATTTAGCTGTAACTAGTGTTCCGTATGGCTCTGGCTCATGAGCTGCCTCAATGGCTCTGGCTCTGGCTCTGGCTCACAAAAATTTCTGAGCCAGAGCCAGTGCATGGCTCTGGCTCATGTAGTAATTTTGAGCCAGAGTCATGGCTCATGAGCCAGCTCAACGAATCTTGTGAGCTATGGCTCAATGGCTCAACTTTTCCCCTAAATTTTCATTGTTTTTTCTTCCAAATCATCACTTTTTTTTAATCTTCGTAATTTTTGGTCACTCAAAGTCAGTTTGCCTTTAGCCAGTTAATAATTATGATTTGTGTTGGCTTATTCTCACTAGGTCATTCTCACCTGTAGCAAAATGTGCATATTAACGGGACAATTTTTTTTTATGTTGAGCCATGAGCCAGCTCAAAAAAAGTGCGGAGCCAGAGCCATGGCAATGAGCTGGCTGCTGGCTCACCGTTCCGGTGAGCCATGAGCTATTGGCTCTGGCTTACGCCAAAAGCTGAGCAATGCGGAACACTAGCTGTAACGCTAAACTGTGGCACTAAAGTTCTTTTAGATTAAAAATAGACCAATTATGAGGTTGCGCGGTTTAGTAACACCCTTTAACAAAATCAAACATTCAAAACCTTTACGAGTCAAAATACATGGACTCCTATCACTTGCGCCGTCCAAGAACAGCCTTATATTTGGAATCAAAAATTGTGTTACTAAAAACCTGTTTATACATTTTCTTAGTTAGCCCTACTAGTTTCTTAGTTTTAGTTAAGGCTTTAGGGTTTTATTAAAAGTTTTGTATAATAATTTGTTGCTGATGAGAGGTTCCGAGTGTTGGGCTATTCCTTGGGTGGTGCTATTGGTAATACTGTTGTATGTTGATTTTTCCCAATCACATATACAAGTGCTCAAAGTTTACAACTTATCTGATTGCCTTGGAAATTTTGTTTCTGTAACTCTATCATTGTTTTCTAGTAGATTCATGATGATGCCGAATGGAAGTTTACAGGGGGAGCTAAATGGACACCATCAGGAAGGATTCCCCGCTCTCGCTATGGACGAAGAAGAGCCAGTAATTAACAACAATCCAACTGAAATTTCCAAATGGGCTAGAGAAGCAGTAAAACTCATGGGAAATGGAGAACTCGAGGAGGCACTTCACTATATGAATTTATGTTTGGATGAAAGATTCCGTACAAAAATTTTAGTAGAACTTTCCAACTCTACAAATAGCGAACAAAGTACTTCAAAACTTAATGAAGACTACAAGCTATCGGCTAGTGATGAGATAATTCTACTCGAGAAACGATGTCTCGTTCAAATGAAATTAAAAATGTACGGTAAAGTCTGGGGTGATGCCTCTAGAATATTAGAAAAAAGATCCAATCATACTGTGGCGTACAAATGTTTACTCGCCTCTCTCTGCAAAACTGACAAGGTAGGTGTTTAGATTTGAAAATACAAAACAATACTCGTTTCCACCGTTTATTCAACTTTATTTCTGACTAATTGTTTCTTTCAGTTCTCTCAAGTTTCGGAAGTATTAAAGATATGGAAGACATGTGCGCCAAATGATTTGGATATGATTGAAGCTCGAACGAAAATAGAAGGTCTTCTAAGTGCCGTGCGAAATGGAATTGACCCAATCAATGCATTCTCTAACGTCGAGGAGCTTCTGGGACTAAATAATGATTGGCTACTGGGAAAAAAAATTTCTGATCCTCAATGGAAGTAAGCTGAAATGAGTAATAGAAGTTCAACAATTAAACTAATGTTTTACTACATTTTTATTGTTACTTTATTGCATTTGAAGGTATCGTCCTGTGCCTCCTGGGGCTAATACATTCGTACTTTGCTTACAATATCGATTCGGTCATTGCTCTCTTGGTGAAAAGTGTCCTGACGCTCACGGGGAACAGGAGTTGGAAGAATGGAAGCTCCGATATTCAATATCGTACGATATAGGAGATTATAAATTGATTATTGGTTCAAATGTTTTATCACGTTCATCCTCATGTTTCAGAAATATTTCTTCAATGCTTGAATGCAGTAGACTTGACCCTGAAGCAACCTATATCAAATCAATAATGGACACACTTAGTCAACTAGAAGATGAAAAGACATTTCTGGCCGAAGAACTTCCTGGAGTCACTGTCACGTAGTTGAAAATTTATTTTGATTTTTTTTTTACAGTGATCCACAGAATCATAAGGACATGGAAGATTTTTCAACTACTATGTAGTATTTTACCTAGTATTCCGAATGTCCTGTGCTGGTGAAAACAGTGTTCTTAAAGACATGTGGATGTGGAATATAGTGTTATTTAAATAAGTCGAGTTTTATTCTTATAAGAGTGACAAAGCGTGGGTTTGATTGTGCTGTCCTCAAGCACTAAACTGTACAACTAAGTTTTGCACATTGAAATTTCACGGCATACAAATCTAACTGTCACTTTTTACTCTCAAAGGCCTTATTTACTTCAAATAATTCACTGTACATATTTCGCAGCTTTTTTTTAAAGAATTAAAATATAGGAAGCGCTATATACAGTGTGTTCAAATAAGAAGGCGAAATTTTTGAGAAATGATTTTGCGAAAAATCAAAAATTGATTTTATGTCACACTTTTTCATACATTATGAATTGCTCATGCTCAAGCTACTGAGAACCGTTACTACGAAAGTTTATTTAAATATTTTTTTAAGTTGAAAATTATCGGAAGAGCATAATTTGTGAGAGTTTTTAAAACTAGTCCTGGATTTTCGCCTTCTTATTTGAACACCCTGTAATGCTAAAAAAGCATACCACCTTCCAATGGTGTTTCTGAAACTGTTACACTTTCTTGGAAAAGAGATACGTTTCTTAGACAGTATGTTCCAACAAAAAAGTAACGCAGGAACTTCTCTCAAAATTTTAGGCGCTAAAAAGTAATGAAGTGAGTGCAGGTCTTATGGTCAGCGTAATATGAGCTCTAATAACTGGATTTTAGTATTTTTTAAACAAGATTGAGACCGAATTTGGTTAGTTGAGGTAGTTTGTAATCGAAATGCTCTTTGGATATTTGGAAAAGCAGCGACTTAATTTGCCATTCAATTTCGTATGGTAAGTCATAGTTCGCATTGTATCAGCATACTACAGACAAGGGCATAAGTAAGTACACATCCAGAAAGTGAGTTAGATGTGAGTTAGCATGGAATGAGATCGGGGGTTTTAACCCCCTAATTTTTTATACATGGCTTTTACAGTTAACACTTTTTCCATGTGTACTTATTTCTGCGGACCCCTGTATAACCATTTTGTTTGAAAGACGAAGAGCAGCCAGTTTTGATTTTGTTGGAACATGCTGTATATTTCACTCAACTATAAGAATACTGCTTTCACCAGCAAAGTGCAAGAATCGAAACAGTATTATCTCATGTCCTTAAGGTTATGTGGAACACAGTACTTGGAAACTTGTTTGTTCTTTCTTATAGTATTAAATATGTTTAGATGTAGTGAATCCAAGACGCAGTTGCAGGCTTGTACATTGAAGACTCATTCTTGGGAATTTATAGTAGATTCTAGCAGACCTCTTTGTCATATTTGCCTCTTGTACGAAGTTCACCGTCCATATTTTAAAATCGGTTCGGCTTTATTCAATGGGCATACGAATACGTTAAATCTGAAAACAGGAAGGGTCTCATCAGAGCCTTCGGTAAAAAAAAATTTATTGAATTGATACCAGGTTTTATATTGCATGTACAATTGCATGTGATGTTTTCTATTTTTTGTGTATCGTAATTAGTTACAAGTCCTTGAAGTTTCTGTAAATCCAGCTGCATTGGCCCTCACAGGCTCGTCACCAGACTCCTTCATTTACACCATTGAGATCATCTGTAGTCCGGATGTTTTTGGGACATTTCGCCAAACGGTTCTGTTTGATTTCGGCGGAGTGCCAAAGTTAATTAAAGAAATTTCTGTGGAAGTTGTTCCATCGTCCGATGAAGACGCTGAACAAAGTTCCACAATTACAAGCAAGCGAAAAGTGAAGATAGAGAAGAAATCTGGTAGCTTTGGAAGTAATTTAAGAACAAGGAGCACATGGAATTTTGGTAATGCGGACCTTGTGGATTCCATCACTGGGGATAAAGTGAAATCAGAAAAGGTTGGATTTGCTCTTATGACTTCACCAACTCTAAAAAAAAAAGAGATAGATATTGACGAGAATCCGGATTACCAGTATCTTCTAAACAAGGAAAATTATAGGGATCGCATGCGTACGTACTTAGTTTATAACTTCTGTGTCATTTTTGGTTCGCTGAATAGTTGTGATTGTTTTTGGACCTTTTCAGGTTTTTTTCTCACGCAAGAAGAACGAGCTCGTCAAAGTATTCTGTCCAAATATAATATTTCTGCTCACCTAACCATTCTCGGACATCATGATGTCAAGTCAGGAGTCAACGAAGGTACGCGGTACGCAGTGGATGGGAATTTATTCGGAAAAATGATCCTATTTCGGTATGTATAATCGAGTTACTTAAATCAGCAAAAGTTTAAAATTTTCGAATATGCTGGTAGTCTAACAGAAACTATCAGGAGACTGTTCTGAAAAATAGTTAGTTTTCCTAAAACAAAGTAAGATTTGATCAATCTCAGAAAATTTTTCTTGTTGATAGGAATACTAATTAATGAATATCAAGCGCCTTGATTCGTCTTTATATCGTTTAGTGACATTTCTGAAGATACACCAGTAGGGCGTCTAATTCTGAGAAGTTGCAACTCAGTTCTACTGAGCAAAACTGAGAACATAAGAAAAAGTGAGGTGAATGAGACGAAGCCGCGTGTGTACTTATGTAAAATTTCTGAGAAAACAAAGAATGCCATGTACTTTGAAATTGGGTGTCATTGTGTGGAAGAGTTGAATTTAACAGTTTCCGAAGTCTCTGCCTTTGACGTCCAGTTCCAATTAGACAGAACCGCACTAATGGAACAAAAACGTGTAATTGATGAAATATCTCAGATGCATTTGGATTTACTCTTCCCTGATTTTACAAAGGACTTCTCTATTCCTTGGAATCCTGTTATGTGAGCTTGATCATGTTATTTTTTTAGGCAGTTGTATTTTTCAATAATTAGAACTGGTTTTGATTTCACAAGGCAATGGAACCCATCACTCAAGTCTGAGTCATTTCGATTGAATCCAAAACAGAAAGAAGCATTCAATGCAGTCACTGCAAACACGACAAGGACTCCTCCAATCCTAATCATCGGTATGGCCGTTTTTACATGATTTATTCGAAAAGGATTTTAANAGAAGCATTCAATGCAGTCACTGCAAACACGACAAGGACTCCTCCAATCCTAATCATCGGTATGGCCGTTTTTACTTGATTTATTCGAAAAGGATTTTAACNTGCTCCTATACTATAATAGTAATATTGGAATTTTTTACTTAGGGCCCTTTGGAACTGGTAAAACTTTTACATTAGTTCAATGTATAAAAAAAGTTCTAGAGGATGAGAATTCCCGTATCATGATTTGTACGCATTCGAACAGTGCAGCAGATTTGTAAGTTTACATTCAATTCAACATGTCAACTACTATTGATTCGACTAAACGATGTTTGTTCACATGCCTTAGGTATATAAAGGAGTATTTAGATGGAATGGTGAAAGCTGGGAATAAAAGTGCACGTCCACTTCGAATTTACTACACAGAGAGAAGCAAACTCACCGTACAAAGGGAAGTACGGTCGGTAAGTATGTTTTTTTTTTCAAATGGAGAAGAATTCAGCTTCTTGCGAATCGAAACAAAAGTTGCCTTCTGTTTCTTCTATTGTAGTACTGCTTATTTGATGAAATGGACAACTTTCGGCGTCCTGAGAGAGAGGAAGTGCTGAAACATAGGATTATTGTTGTAACTCTTGCTACTTCTTATATGTTGATAGAGCTAAACCTTCCGTCAGGTAATCAAGTTTGAATTTTGTTATCAACTCGAGCTGCATGTGGTAGAAATTTATAAAAAAAAAATTTATGTATTTTTTGTAGATACTTTTAGTCATATTTTGCTCGACGAAGCGGCGCAAGCAATGGAAAGTGAGGCTATTACACCATTGCTCGCAGCCGGTGAAAATACAAAGATAGTCCTAGCGGGAGATCATATGCAGGTATAATAAAAATTAGTCATTCTATGTAGAGTATACTGGGATTTATGATTTATTATTATTATTATTATTTCAGCTAAGTCCAGAACTATTCTCAGATGATGCTAAACATTTCCATTCTTCCCTTTTGGAACGACTTCATTGTTTATATCCAGATAGTCACCCTTGTAAACTCATGTTGTGTGAAATTTATAGATCACATTCAGCAATTATTAAGGTAAGGATTTTACTTTTGAATTATTTGTTTGTTTTACTCAATGGGAATTTTGATTATGGTTTCTCAACAGTTTGCTTCAGATTCCTTTTATCAGAACAAACTGGAATGCGGAATGATCCAGCCTCCTCATAATGACTACTACCCACTTACCTTCTTTGCTGCAAGGGGTGAGGATGTTCAAGAAGCAGAGAGTACTTCCTATTACAATATGGCAGAGGTAGTAGATATGTTGAAAATGATGTTAAGTTACTGTTGTAATTTTCTGCATAGTGTTATCAAATTTCTTATAGGTTTTTGAACTAAGTGAAAAAGTGGAAGAATTGATTAAATCTTGGCCTACGGATAAATGGGGTGATGTTAAAAGAGACAATCAAATTGGCGTTCTCACTCCCTATCCTGATCAGGTGAGACAATAGTATTGCAATTATAGCACAATTACAGTAAACCTCGGATAAGCCGGATTTCAAGGGACTGGAAAATATGGTTCGTGGTAACCGAGGTTCGGCTTAAGCGTAAGCCGAACATGCAACTTGGGGAATAATTTGATCGTCTTAGCCGAGGTAGTTTTAATTTACCATTACTTTATAATAGTAAGTTGTTGTGGAGACTAAAAATATATTATTAGTTCATTTTCTGTCGAATTTCAATGTTTGAAAAGTGATTCAAAAGAAGTTATTCGTTAAATTTTGTAAGAAAAAAGGTGAAGAGTCTTTAAAAATTGATCAATTAATTGGTGTTCGTGTTAACCGAGGTAAAAAAGCATGTGACTTATGGACTGGGACCACGGAAAAGCGTTCGTGGTAGCCGAGGGTTCGGCTTAGCGGTTTCATTTATACACAAATTCCCTATCTCAGGGCGCGGACCGGACCAAGTGGTTCGTGGTAACCGAGGGTCCTTGGTAACCGAGGTTTACTGTATTGTGTTACAATGTGTTTGTATTAAAATCGTACAATAATTGTATTCTATTGCTGATTTGTGGATCGTCAGTTGCATTTTTCTAAATATTGGGCCAATTCCCGTAATTGTATAGAGCGCCTGATAGTATTAAGGCTCATAGTACTTTGAGATTATAGAAAATTTACGGGTACGAAAATGATAGAAAAGTTGTGCTAGAATTAACAGTTTTCTATTCCTAACCGAGANACTCATAGTACTTTGAGATTATAGAAAATTTACGGGAACGAAAATGATAGAAAAGTTGTGCTAGAATTAACAGTTTTCTATTCCTAACCGAAATGTGTAAGGAAGATTATCAAGGGGACAACTAGCCTGTGTTCATAAAGTCACTACAGAGTTGAGAAAATGTGTTCCCATCCCCACAACTCCTCTCAAACAGAATTTGTTTCTCTTGAGTTTGAGTGGAGAGGATTGCATTGAGGGACTATGACATTTATACATGCCTCTGAGCAGATTAGAACTAGCGGGAGCCTCATAGTTTTTTCAACCAATCAGAGACCTCCAAAATGAGTCAAGTTTCATAGTTGCATTAATCTCATAGTTTCATAGTCTTACAGTACTACTGGTTGTTCGATTGCGAATAAGGTATTTTTTTAAACCTAAGAGAATATGTGTGGTTTGGATGGAAAAACTACGGGGAAAAAAATTCCCGCCGATAGTGGATTCAAAAAATACCTTACTCGCAATCGAACAGCCAGTATGAAGCGTTCTATACAATTGCGGGAATTGGGCCATTGTATTTTTTATCTGCATATAGTCTAATGTTTGACTACTTATAACTTTCAGGTCAATAGAATTCGTCAGCGATTGCGAAAGAAGGGTTACTACTATGTTTCCGTAGAACGAGTACTCAATGTTCAAGGTAATTTTGGAGAGCCTGATGAAACATGTCTGGGATCATTTTTAAGTATCCCTGCATCAATTAATATGATGCTATTTATTTCAGGGAAACAGTTCCGAGCCGTATTTCTGAGTACTGTTAGGACTCATAAACCATGGGTTCGAATTCTACCAGAATCAATAGGAAATGAAGTGGACATGGGATTCTTTTCAAATCCTAAACTTTTGAATACGGCTTTAACACGAGCTCAGAGTTTAGTGGCTGTTGTTGGGGATCCTGTATCGTTGTGTTCTCTTGGTAAATGCAGGTAAGTTTAGCTTTTATAAAAGAAGATAACTGTAGAATTTCTTCAGGGACAATCATTGTTTTCTAGCACTAGTGTTTGGCTTTTTCTAAACTAGAATTTAATATGTATTCGTTAGATACAAATCACAATTGTAGCTGTAATTCATATTCGTAAGCTAGGTCTAACTTATTGAAACAAATATTGTACTATTTCAGACGTCTTTGGAAAGATTTTATTAACATCTGCAACGAGAACAACTCACTTCATGGAATGACCCATGTTCAAATCAACCAAAATATCATCGGCGTGGAATTACGGCTCACATGGGGGCTAAATCCTTTGGTAAATTTTACTTTATAAACAACTAATTTGTGGGTTGGAAGTGGACTAAAAAAAAATAATTTAATTTTCATTGTTTTAGGCCAATGAATATGTACCCAAATCGTCACCTTTGGATTCTTCAGTATCGCTTTTAGACTTAGATTCTAGGAATAAAGGAGCGCTACCTACTTCCATGATGCAGACTGTAAAAGCAAGTTCGGAAGCAGCTGTCAGTCGCACTCCGTCTCTTCAGCATTCAAACTCAACGACAAGGCTCAACCATCTCCCAAATGTTTGGCAGAACATGAACATGCAAAAGTTTATACCAGGATTCACGCAGTTACATCAACAAGGTCAAATGCCACTTCCCATGGTAAATGAAGTTAATTATTCTCATAGATATAAGCGTCTCTATGAGACAGTTGATACTATTTTCAGATTCCTGTACCAATTCTAATGAACCCACAGCAGCCATCATTTACTGCAGGACCAGGTGGACTCGCACCAAATCCTTTCATCCCTCCATTTTCAATGATGCAACGTCCACCAATGGGATTTCCTCCAATGGGGCCACGCTACATAGCAGTTCCTCTTCACCATCGAGCTACTTCTGCATTTGCGCAGTATAGACCTCCACCGGATCATAAAACATCAGGAGGTCCATCTGGTACTATGGAATGGTCAGGAATGGGTTACTCTCCTTCTCCTCTCATGCCACCACCAAAGATACCCCCTCCACATCCATCACCTAGTATTTTGGGGCAAGGTCATGGACAGAATCCCATGGGACAAGCTCCATTGGACAAGAAGAATATATGGGGTCAACCACTTTACCGTCCGAATGAATACAGTAGTGGACCCCTTATGTCACAACCACCGTCACAAGGCTATGCAGAACAACGTCCCACAGGTAATTTTTTGATGCAACAACCATCTAGTTGGCCCAGCCTCTCACAACGACCACCAGCTCCCACTAACACTCCACATCTGTCAACATTCCGAATTCAACAAACACCAAGCTATCAACAACACCCTCCAAAACCTCCAACGAGGTATCCACCCCTAGTCTCCACAACCTCAACTGTTTCAAAAAGTCAAAACTTTTCAGCAGAAGAAATTCTGTATTTAAAACGTGTTTTGGATGATTACTCTGCAACTTCTACCTTAGGATCTGATGGTCAATTGAGTACTTGTCTACAACCAGATGAAGCGATTCAATCTATTCAGACGAAATTAGCACATGCGGTAAGTCGAATCAATGAGAATTCACAATCTAACAACCAAAACCTCATTCCTAACCAACAACTTCACTACCCTACTACACCTGGTTTCGCTTTCAATAACAACTGTCACCCATACATGACTAATCCAATGAGTGTTCCACCATCAACGCAGAGTGTTAGTAGTGATCATATGAGAACTTACCATCCTCCGGCTTACCCATCACCAATAGTACAATCAGAAGGAGGAGTCAATCGAATGCCAGCTCCGGCTTCTGCGCAATACTACGGGAGTGGTAATTTACAAATGGATAGTGGTCAACAAAGTTCACATCGGCAGACTAACCCTTGGGCTGGGAGGATTGGGTCTTCAGAGATTATGAATGGGGTGGTGGTGAATGGAATGACGAGTGGCTCAATGGTTCGGAAACCCAATACTAACAAGAGTAATTCTATGCTCAAAACTGAGGCAGAACTAACAGTGGGATGGATGAGATCGCATTCGGCTTCGAACTCTACTAATCCTTCTGCCTATCATCAGGAAGAAGAAGAACCTTATGGAACTAACACATCTCTTGGTTTCGGTCGTAGTTACGCGAGTGCAGTGAAGCAGCCTGTGATTCAACAGAATAGCCTTTCTCCCACTTTACCAGTTGAGGGTGGGGGTGATAGGTCGAAAACGCCTGAGAAGTTGTGTCAAGTCTCAATCCCACCTCAACCAAAACCACTTATGGAAATGGATGTGGATTTCCCATTTCCATCAAATTATACGCCACCTCCACGTCTCCGTAATAGTAATACACCGCCGCGCTTTCGGACAAATGTGAAGAAGGGGAAAAAGAAAAAATGAAAAGCTCAAAAATCTAATGAAATTTAATACTTTTTTCACCATTTCTTTTTAATTTTTTTTTTCATCAAGTCTCCGTTGATATTTGATGTGATTAAATTAGCGAGAGAATAATTTAAGTTGATTAGGCAGATCCTAAATTTTTATATTCTTATTTGGTTCGATGGTTTTATGATTAAGTGTCTTAAATTAATTTACTTTCTGGTTAAATCGCTTCATTGCAAACTATTTCTTTTTCCTAATAATTTCAGTTGATTTAGTTGACTCTTTTGTACTTGTTACAAATTTTTATTTCTATTTCGAGTACTATTCTTAGTTTCAACTCTTATAGTTTAGACCGTTAGGTTGCTATTTACGAAAACATACTAAATAATAATTAATTAGAGTCCCTCGTGCAAGGTTTTTTTTTGCATGACCCCAAAGGTCATTCGAGTAAACATCAGGGTCAGGTTTTTTCCCTTGCACTTTAACATACAAGGAAATCTTGAATGAGTATTGGGAATTGGGAAGCAGCCGGCCTCGATATGTTAAAAGCGAATGCTGAGGGATTAGATCAAATTTTTTAAATAAATACAATTGTGACTGATTTTACTATTTCAATTAATTAGTCTCTTTCTTTCTTGTAGAATTACCGAACCTTCAGTTGAGTTGAGTATTAAGAAAATCATAAAGATGAATATTAAAAAAAAATGGGTATTAATTTCCGGTTTGTGGCAATAATACTATAGATATAGTGAGCATGATTAGTTTTTTCGTTTAGACTAATCAAACTATCAAGGTTCATCAACAATAAACTAAAAAAGCCACTTTCATCAGGTTTATACCATATAAACTCGTAACCTCAGAGTAAATAATTATGTTATTTATTATGTATTTAATTAGGGATGTAACGAATACCGGCATTCGGCCCAAAAACTAATAACGAAGCTTCGCTTCGTTCTACAAATAAATAACGAATATTCGGCCTAACATCTCATATTGTGTAAGTGGGGTTATCTATTGAAAGGTCTCAGCCCCAGGATTTGCATTCATGCGTCTGAATTACGTTTTGAGGAATACCGTAGATTTTATTTTTAAAGACTTTCTTTAAACCACCACTTTAATCGGCAATTGGGGAAGACATTGTGACACTTGGCTGTATTTCGCATGACAGATAGGATGAAGCTCCCTACTTGTAAACAGTGTTAGAACAGTCGGATAAAATTGACCGGACAATCTGGACGATCTGGTTGTCGTCCGGACGATCTGGACGATTAAAAATTGCGTCCAGTGGACGATCTGGACGACAAAATTTTCATTAAATAATTGAGTATGGCTGATCGGAGGTGATTAGGAGCTCCATATTGACCTTTGGATGATCTACAAGATTATCTTGCTTTTAGTTTTAGTGAATAGGCTTAGTTGTAATTATCAGATGCAGTAATCCACTTAACAGTCGGTAGACTCGTTTCAGTACTAAGGAATGACAGGAAGTTATTTGTTATCAGGTACCTTGCGAATCCACGCAACGCGGTTAAATCGGCAGTTAATAGGTGGTCACCTCTCCAGCTGTGGTCAAGGTTTTGGTTAACAAGATCCAGTTTGATTTGAGACTCGTTATTATGGTCCATGTCAAACTGTTTCCGAAATACTTTTAATTTGTTATTTTCAGATTAGTTAACTATACTGGAAATTACTCCACCTATATTCACTGGGATAACCTAGTTAAATTTGAATTTATAAGTAAGGAGGTAGGGAAAGGATTACGAAAATCTACAATAACTTTGGGAAATTGAGACAATCCACCTCTGCACATGTGTATTTGTGGCGTTTAGATAAAAACCGTCCAGATGATCCAGATCGTCCAGACCGGCAAGTTAAGCTAGTCAGCCGGACAAATGTTTTCATCCGGCTAAATGGCTAACCGTGCTTGCAAACCTCTAAATTTCTTAAGCCCTATTGTTAAATCAACTTCCCTGTACGGTTTAGGGGTATGGGGTTCCCAACAAAAGTGAACTAGAGAGGGTCCAACAGCGATGCTTTTCTGTAGTACAGACGGCTCAATATACCGACCTGGGTCCNAAAAGTGAACTAGAGAGGGTCCAACAGCGATGCTTTTCTGTAGTACAGACGGCTCAATATACCGACCTGGGTCCAATGCCACAATCAAATGACATATTGACATACACAGGTATTTGTCAACAATTTACACAAAATATCACGCCACAAAGATGGTAGTGACATATGACAGTGACAGATGAATTTCGACATTCGACAGGGAGAATTTGACATTTTACAAGTAAATGTCATTGACTTTTTTTTCGTCAGTACGACATTGACTTATATTTGTCAAAAATGTCATAAATATTTGACAGAGGGATTTACGTCTGTCCGTTTTGGAAAAGTAAATCTTTTGTATAAAAATTGTTGACTTATGGCTACGTTTAATGTTAGCGACTCTAGTAGTAGCGATAGTGAGGATATTGACATAGTGCTTCTTCCACTAAAAAAATAATACAAACTAAGACAGAATTTCATACCATCCACTGATTTTGGTGTCAAGGAAAAATTTAAAATAAACCGAATATATTTACTATATTTGCCATAAAAATGTCAGAAAATTTTGACAAGTGTCAAAAATCCTTGAATATGACATTTTTTTCGTGGCGCGTTATTTTAGCATTTCTGTCAATGTCAACTGTCGATATGTCAATATGTCACCGTCAAAATGTCAGTGATTGTGGCATAGGACCCTGGCTTTTTAAAAATGACAAAAAATTAAAAAATTGTCATTTTTAAAAAGCCAGGCCGATATACCCCGCCAAAAGAAAGCAAAAAGTTACTAGCAATAGTGCCAAAGAGTATAATATTGAGCCGTCTGTACTACAGAAAGCATCGCTGTTGGACCCTCTATCATCCGATACCTTATTCATTCATAGAGAGACTGCCTTTCCGTTAAGCTTAAACGTGTACAAGTTTACTATCTCTCTGTCTTTAAAATTTCTGTCAGCCGTTTGGAACCCCCTACGTAGAATTTCAAAACATCTTGTAGAGGTATTCAATCAAAAAATGCAGTTGGTGCTTATAGTTAGAAGGTAAGCTGAAATCCATGTATGCAAAGTCAAATTCAACGAAAGAAATTTGTCCAACGTTTTTTGTTTGCTGGGTAACAAAAGCACTTGCGAATTCGACTTCCAATCCGCACAGCAATTTCCACCATTTCACTCCATTTTTGCTTTCTCATGGATGACAATATGCATTCTTACAAGTTAAATGCAATTTGGGCTCTCTCTTCAATTAAAGAAAATGGTGGAATTTTGGACATTTTGAGGAGAGGCAGTGCAAATGCTAGAGAGGTTTCGACCATACATGGGCCCCCTCCGCGGAGGGGTGAAATCTGCCCGGAGGGATGGAGTTGTATTATTTAGGGCTGAAGTTGATCTGGAGGGGTAGAGGTGTATTATTATCCGTGGAGGGCTCTTATGTTCAACGGAGGGCGGAAGGCTGGAGTCTTTTTATAGAGCAATAGAGCCATTTTGAACCTGTAATCCTTGTACAATCCATTTAATTTGTTTTGGTTGTGTTCCGGTGTATTCAATATTTAATAAAGTAAAATTATTTAATCACAAAAACAGAATACTACTAAAATGAAAAGGGAATCGATTAGAAATTAATCGAAAATTATTGCGGGATGGATGGAATCCAGTAAGAGCTGTTATAGGCGGACGCGGATAGGTCTTTGCTGAGTGGACTGGAAGGTGGAAGGGTCAACTTACCTTGAAGGGGTCTTTGCTGAATGGAGGACGGAGGGGTGGAAGGATAAATTTAGCTTGGAGGGGTGGAGGGTGAAGGGGTCTTTGCTGACTGGAGGGCGCATTCCGTGCCCATTTATGGTTTCGACGTATGCGAAATTGATTTGTTTTTGGCACAACTAGGACTTTCACCGTCTGATTGAGCACCCCTGCACTGGGACAATTTGAGAGTGAGCCAGGAAATATTCCCACTTTTGTGCCAAATATTTGTATCACTTCTCAGCCAATCCCATTTCGAGTTTTTACGCGCGAAATAATCAAAACTAATTTGAACTATTTGTAATTTTTTTTAATCACAACAGTCTCGGTTTTTAGTTTTACTAATTCAATTAGTTAATTTCATTAGCTCAAGACTCATTCTTAGGTAGACTGACTAGTTTTGGCACCGTTGTAAGGTATGGATGCTGAGGTAATTTGGAATAACTTTGATTAATTCAACGGGTAGGCGGAGGGAGCGAATTAGTCAAATGCAAAAATTCATTTTGGCTCACTTCGAAACAACACTTTTGACTTGTCTCAAATTGAAATGGTAAAAGTCCTAGTTGTGCCAGAGACAAATCAAATTGACACAAATCGAAAAATATCCACTATGGAGATAACTTCTTTCTTTCATGCTATTTTGGAATGCAACGGCACGTCTCGACTGAAATACAGTGCACGACGGTTATAACAGACCCGTCCGTCGCCTGGAAATGCTGCTCTTATAACCGTTTGTTCTTACAACGCTTATAACAGCAGGATGTTCTTATAAAAAGTATATGGCAAAAAAAAAACTTTTTTTCAGAATTTATAAAAAGAAAATCTATACTATAGTATAGATCTTAAATAAAGTTATCGACTGTAATTATCGTCGACAATTTCGTCAAAAATAGCAATTGTTTAATTCCTATTTAAAGTTTTGTAAAGATTTTACAAGAACGAGATTTCAACTGAAATGATTTCAAAGTGGTACTTTTAGAAATTGAAGACGTAAAAAGAATTATTTTTGTTTGAGATTTGACTTTTGCTCTTATATCCAACTCCCGCTTCAAAAATTACCCAGCAAAAGGTAGTTCTTATAACCGTTTTGCTCTTATATAAGTTGTTCTCATAACGCGTTAATGTCCCATGCTAAACGCATTACTGCAAACCAAACCCGCAAAACTCTGCTCTTATAACCCGAATGTTCTTATATAGGATGCTCTTATAAACGTCGTGCACTGTACTTCTAAGGAATCTCCAGGGAACCTATTCAACTTCGGTCCCTGGAATGTCAACAATGCCACCGAAACCGCCTCAGTTACAAATTTCACTTTTTATTTATGATACGATACAACTTACAACCAGTTTTTAACACTCATATTTTTTTATTTTTATTACTCTATTTACTACATATTCACACGTGTGTAATTTTTTAGAAGGATGGTCAACATCAAACACGCTTATTGGTTGATTGATTTGTTTATATCATTTATCAAGCTGAGAAATAGAAGGGCTCTGAATAATCAGGAGCATATAATCTGGTGCTAAGCGAAAATAATAATTATTTCAAATTGTTGTCAAAAGTCGATGCAATAAATTTGCCATTACCCATAGTTGCAATAATCTCATATCTCTTCGACCGAATCCGAATAAACTCTAGCTCATTTGTGGGGTCGATTTCTCGGACGGCAATTATAGAGCGTTTGTAAAGACCTGTCATCCGACTCACATACAGAACGGTTGAGGTCTGGTCAATCGTTGTTCGCAGCGGCATTCCTATTTATAACAAAACGAACAAAATTATCATTAACCGCGAACAGCATAGCTGGAGTGGTTTATGTGATCGAAGAATTCGTCTGTCCGTCTTCATTCTAATAAGACGTACTTGTTCATGCTACCGGAAATTGTCGGGAATAGATATACTTGAAGTCACTGGTAATTCTAAGTAAACGAGGTCCACTGCTTTTACAAACTAACATTAGAAACAATTTATGTACCCATAATATCACTATTATGTGAGAAATAATTTAATCCTTCCTGTTGTTTGTGAGAAGCAATTTATGTTTCCTCACTTTCAGTACGAAACAACATTTCTATAACTTGCTCTCTGTAAATATGTTCCTGTTCCAACGATGTTAGATATCTCTACTTGACTATATGTGCCTCCTCAGCTGTATTCGTCTCTACCTAGAAGGTTTTTTTTTAAACTGAACACTAGAACGTTTGCGTTTACGGCATCGAGTGAATTGTGAAACGTTTATAAAAGAAACAGCAGGATCCAGAAACGTTTCAAATCTTGTAAAATGTTTCATGAAACGTTTCAGAGATGATCTAGAGCCGTTATTAAAGGGATTCATTTCGTTTCCAAGCGCGGCCAAACGCCGTTTTTAAACCGTATCATGTTTTGCTGCCTTTTCTAAAATCTTTGTGAATAAATTAGAAACGTTGCATAACCGACTTTTGCTATACGGAAAGGGACACTTTAGGTTCAAACTTACTGTTAGCTGTGAGCCAGTTTTCTTATATTTGATAGAATTTTATTATATTTGACTGCCATATTTGACAGAACAGGATGAAATGGAAAGAGATGTTAATTCTTTTAATTTATTACTTTAATTAAAAAATTTAATTTTGTCAAATTTCTAAAATGTTTGCATTAATTGAGCAAGTGATAATTTAGTTAAAAAAAATATTTTTGAAAAAAAAATCGAATATGGACATCGGGTAGTTTCAAAAATATTTAAAAGATTCCTTTATATTTATTTAACACAAATTCCAAATGGAGAGAAAATTCATCAAAAATTGGCGATGTGTTCCAAAGTTTTACAGGGTCGGGAGTTGCAACCACCTGATAAATAATGCCAATTTGCGTAATTTAATAAAAATGAAAATTGAAGTTTTAAAATTAAAAACAAACAGTCATCATGGGCCCTGATCCTGGGTGTCAATCTAAGTCAATAATATTCCTTTCGTGTTCGCGGTTGCTATGGATTTCTAGCCATTTTCATTGAACTTCACAGAAAGCAATACTTCAAGCTAATTCTTAATCATAATCACCATGGACAACCAAATGTACTTTCTTGCACTTCCACTTGCCACCTCGGTTGTCTACCACATAATCTGGATCTCCACGAATCATTACGAATGATGTCGAATGTTAACTTTTTTGAACTTTTTTGCACTTTTTTCATTTTTTGTATTTTTTGAAAAAAATGCACTAATTTGCATTAAAATGCATTTGTTCAAGCTTTTATGAAATTTCTTCTTAAATGTTTGCAAAAAACTGCCAAAAATTTTGCTACAAAAGCCAAAATTCTTGTTAAAGATTTTTGAAAATTGAGAAAAATGTTAAAACATCAACCCATTTCGACTAAAAAATGGTAAATATCTTGCTAAATAGCTAAAAAATCTTACTAAAAGCAAAAAACCTCATTAAAAGTAAATAAAAAAGCTATAAAATATTTAGACAAATAAATTAATAATTGTCTACAAAATTATCATTGCATGAGTTATTACCATCAGTTGTACCGCCTGTTTGTATAAAATAACGTCAAAAAGTATTTTTTTCTCAAAATTTACAAAAATCTGCGTGTTGCAAAACTCGTACATTTTTGGGTCTCTACGCATCATCATAGAAGATCATATTTTAATCTAAAAAGAATTTTAGTGCAACTGCACAATAGAGTTAAGGTTTGAAATACATAATAGAGTGGCAGATGTGCGAAAAGTGTAGTTTAGTTATATCCCAAAATCTTTCATAAATTGACATGAAATTCCATCAATCGGACCATAAATTAGACTCGAGACATGCGTGTACCTNGCGAAAAGTGTAGTTTAGTTATATCCCAAAATCTTTCATAAATTGACATGAAATTCCATCAATCGGACCATAAATTAGACTCGAGACATGCGTGTACCTTAATTTGTGAGCAAGATTTAAGAAAGGATCAGTAGTAAGCTGATTATGGGTAATTTTTTTTCGAGAAGTTACAAATCGCCTTTTATTAGCGTAGCTTTATGCGCCATTGCGAAAATAGTGTAGAAAAACAGCAATCGACGCATTCTATCATAACTTTATCAATTGAAGAGTTTAATTTTCTCTCAGAATTTTTGGGATTCCTNTTAATTTGTGAGCAAGATTTAAGAAAGGATCAGTAGTAAGCTGATTATGGGTAATTTTTTTTCGAGAAGTTACACATCGCCTTTTATTAGCGTAGCTTTATGCGCCATTGCGAAAATTGTGTAGAAAAATAGCAATCGACGCATTCTATCATAACTTTATCAATTGAAGAGTTTAATTTTCTCTCAGAATTTTTGGGATTCCTCACAAATATTCACTTACTAATATAAAATAATGATAAACGCAAGGTTGCTATGAGGAATATAATCCAAAAGTACTCTAAGAGGTTAGCCCATGANTCACAAATATTCACTTACTAATATAAAATAATGATAAACGCAAGGTTGCTATGAGGAATATAATCCAAAAGTACTCTAAGAGGTTAGCCCATGACTATTATTATTATTTTTTTTTCCTGGCTGACGCTTCGTCAGCCAGTATAATTTCAAACTATGTTACTATGACATAATTTTTAAATTTCAATATTAATTTTACTGATTAAAATATTATTAGTGTATTTTTATTAACACTAAAAATTATTTCGAAAAAATTTAAAATTGCAGGTCGGCATTTTTCAATAAATTATATTTTTGATTTGTTAATAATTAACAATTCGGNATTATATTTTTGATTTGTTAATAATTAACAATTCGGAAGTAAAAATAAATTAAATTTGTTTACAAATGCGAAGGTTTGTTATTTTTTTAGAATTGATAATTTTCCTAAAAATAATAGTTATGGGCTAACCTCTTAGAGGACTTTTGGATTATTCCTCATAGCAACCTTGGATAAACGGTTATTCTAAGCAACTCAGACCTTAAAAAATTTGCATTTACAGTGGTCCACAGGTTTTTAAGAACGCTGGAAGCTACTTTTGTCCCATGCTCTTTGCTGGGGAAGGAGTGTTCTTAAAATTGTGTGCCGTTTATCTTCTAAACAAAATTTTTTCTGGGGAGACTTTTCAATTTCAGAAAGCCTGTATTTGCACTTTTTCAATTTTTTTTTTTGCACTTTTTGAAAATATATTTTACATTTGTTGGTTATGCTTAATAACTTTAGCAACACGTACTTGGTATCTACACAGAATTGTGGATAAATAGTTGCATAAGAGACTAACCTTCGTGATCTGTAACAATAACGGCGAGGACGCCAGGATGTGTACTAATTCTCCGTACTGTTTCATCAATATCATCTGATTGCTAAAATTACACCAAAATCATTTAACTTTTATCACACCATTAATTTACTTCAATATTAATTTTATCATTATAGTACAAAAAGTAAAGTTTAAATATAAACTCAAATTTTCATAATTACCATCTTTGGATAATTCGATTTATGTCAAGTTTTGCACTTGCGCTAATGGTCACCAACTGGAAAGGTGTAGGTGTGAGTACGGAATAACAAGGCTTTACATTCAATCAAAATGTCACTAAAAAAAAGGCATAAGTGTTAGAAATTGAGAATTGCAAATTCCAACATGTCCACTAATTATATGTAAAATACTGAAAAGAAGTATCACTTCGCTTCTCCATGTAATATGTAAAATTACAGAGATAATCACATTTCGGTTCTTGGCTCAAAGCGGAACCAATGGATTTTGTTTATAATTGTAATTGCTATTGATCTCATCCACGTGGGCAGAAAAAACTCAAGTATACTATAAATTTTTTTAACAGCATCTCATTTACGTAAAGTAAAAAAAAATAGAGTACTTTCAGGCAATCCTTAAACAGGATTTTAAATTCATGGTAGACGAATTATAATCAATGGTACGCACGGCGGATTTAAATCCACAACATATGCCATACAATATATGCCAGGAATTACCCCACCCTGGGCATTACCCTACGTCAGGCATTACCCGGACCTCCTTACCGCAAAATCTCTCTCGCTACCACCCAACCGTCCTCCCTATCGACCTACCATTTACCTTCCTCACTACGTTTTGTATATTGCAACACATGATTATGCCCGTTCGCAACGGTTTTGTTACAAGATATTTATATGGTAAATAGTAATTTCTTNCATTTACCTTCCTCACTACGTTTTGTATATTGCAACACATGATTATGCCCGTTCGCAACGGTTTTGTTACAAGATGTTTATATGGTAAATAGTAATTTCGTCTTTCGTATTGTTCTTGATGTATTTTCAGTTTCTTATCCGAAGTGAAAATGGTAACGAGTACAAAAATGCTTCCAAAAATTGTAAATAGTTTAAGTGCGTTTTTAATTTTTTCGGAAACCGTCTTCAAAAATTAAAGATTTCAATATTTAAAAAATATCGATCCAAAGTTTCTCCCGGTAATTGTCCTTAACGAAAAGCAAAGCAAGGAACGAGAAAAGCTTATTGGTTCAAGAACAGAAAGTTTGTATGCGATTGGGGAATCTGACGAGGACGTCATAGTAGCGGAACGGCAAGGGCACGTCACACTTTGGATCCGGTTTTATAATCNGGTTCAAGAACAGAAAGTTTGTATGCGATTGGGGAATCTGACGAGGACGTCATAGTAGCGGAACGGCAAGGGCACGTCACACTTTGGATCCGGTTTTATAATCTATGGTGATGACATCGTACCATTGATTATAATCTCAAACCATGTAGTATATGATATTTCTGCTTAATTGCGCTTATGACTCTATAACCCCTGACCTTCAGAAAATGTTTGAAATGAAACTTTGAGCATTTATGTTCAATTTTATCTCAGCAGAATTCAATAAAACCCTTTCGTACTCGAGATGAGTTAAAAAAATATTCATGTTTTCTCCATAAGGAACAATGTACAGGGTCCACCAAAATTAAGTACCATATGGAGAAATTTTTTTATACTGAATAACCAAATTATGAAAAATTTAGAGTGTTGTACTGCATCAGACAGTGCTAAAAGTAAAAAAAAGTTATTGCAAGGTTAAACGGCAATTGAATAAAAATTTATCATTATTTTACACAAATTCGAAATGATCCAATCGTATCACGTGCTAAACTTCTAATAAAATTTTTTGTCTATATCTCAACGAATAAATTGCTCAGTGAGCTCCGTTGGCATTAGTAACGTAACCCAGGCGATCGTAAAATTTCCGTCGTACATTATGAAAAGTATCAACAAGGATTGCAGCAACGGATCCGATAATAGACGCTTTCATTTGTTCAATTGTGTCAGGACAAGGATCTTGAAAAACAACGGACTTCAGGTGCCGCCATAACCAAAAGTAGAGAGGGGTAACGTGGGGGCCACTCAATTGGACGTTTTAATTTTCATGCAAAGTTTGTACAACTTCAACTCACAACATTCGTACCAATACTGAGGTGTTTACGCAACTCATACTCACGCAATGTTGCACAAAAAGTTTACAAACTCAAGTCACGCAAGTTATTGGTAGAACCCTAGTGTCAATTTGTGTCAACAAAAAATTGCCTGGTTTAGTTAGCTGATGAAGTATTTCAATGAATTTGATAAGTTATTTTTGTTTACATCAAAGGAGTGATGTTTCATCTAGAAAAAATAACAAATTTAATCTCAAAATAGCAACCCCGTATTCATTAATCCGTGCCCAATTAGTTAATGTATAAAGGGATTNAAGATAATTTAATGAATAGAAAATGATGATATATATTATTTATAGATTGCTATATACAGAATAAAATAAAATAAGAAAATTCGTAATAAACATTCATTTTTTGCAAAAATTATATTCAAACTTTTTTATGTGTGAAATTAATTTTACAATCTTCAATACAAAACAGCATTAGCAAGCTAACCAAACACTTATGATTTAGCAAATAGTAAAGATGTAAAGATATAGCTACTCACACAACGTGTTCACAAAATGGTGTAGCAAATTTTTAAACCAAATGGCAGCCAAACGAGGGAGTAACGCAATCCAAAAATTTTCATTCCTCTTCAAAAGACAATGCTGTAAATCTGAAGGCGGTATGAACACTACTATGTATGCTGATCCAATATTACAAAGAGCCATCTGACCCTGCATTCGTAAGTTGTTCCCTTCAAAGGTCAAATAGAAGCCTTGGATAATAGATCTTATTGGATTTCTCAGCTAAATTAAAGTTGCTTCACTTATGTGTCTTAAATTAATTTAGGAATTCGTTTTATTTAAACAGATATAATATTTAATGTGTTTTTGAAAACGACCAGCCAATGTTGCTAACAGAATAATATTCAACTTCGATAATTTAATTGGAACCATTCAATTTTTCTTATAGACATTTCATAATAAACACTATCACAAAACGCGTTAGTTTCCCCCTCATGGTAAAGTGTAGTTCAAGCCCGGGAAACCAGGGCGGCAGTAATTGTGAAAAAGGTCTATTCTGAGAACCCAAATTTAGAACTTACTAATCGTTTCCCTAAACAACGTAATATCATTTCGGTTTTACTCATTCGAATGCCTTCATTGCCCAGAAAAGTATAATATAATGAATTACGAAAAACCGCAAGTAAGATTTAGAATTTTGAAATTATGTTCGAAAATAATAAAATGTTTTCAATTCCTACAATTTTTAGAATTGAACATTCGAATGCGGAAGCTTAGACATAATACTGCTTTAAAAATTTTCGAGTAACAATCACAAAAACGCATGCAAATCTAGTACATTCATTAGAAGCAGTCTCCCATAAAATATAAATTCAAGTTTAACGATATTTCTCCAGCGATGATTTGTTATGGCACTCATGACATATTTACCGTATTCAAGGTACAATTTCATATAAAATAGTTGAAAGCAATTAACATTTTACAAACAAAACAGTACAAGATCAACAAAGAAATTCCTTAAATTCAGTTACCCGATTTACTTTGAAATATACAATGAAGCCAATTCTAGGGTAAGTAATTACTCAGAATCGAACTAAATTGTGTCGGTTTTGATTTATGAAGTAAATAAGTTAATTATTCGGACTCCCATTGTCCACAGTTTTTTCAAAAGGTTTAGATTCTAATGAATATTTTTTATACAGATAGTATTTACTAATTTGTTCACCGGTGTTTTTTAATTTTACCCAAATTTGCATTTTTAATCCAAGTCGGCATTTTTGCCATTTTGCCATTATTTTTATCCGTTTTTCTAAGTGAGAAAAGGTGAATACTGTGTTGGGTTATTGTATTTACCCAACATGATCTCTTCGAATATATTTTTAGGGAAATTTTGAATTTTTCTTTGGTAAATTTTTATTTATTGTTTTAATTTTAATACAATCTGACTACAAATTTTTCTCAGATTTAAGGTCACCTTCCTGGGAAAACTTCAAATAAACTCAGGATAATTAAAAAAACATTTTTGGGAAAGGTCATTCACAGTTTAATAGAGGGTGAATAGAATCTGATCTAAAAAATTAAATAACATTAAGCAGAAGGTGGGATGATCTACATATATATAAAGTACGATATGAGCTTTAAACGTAACTTCGATAAAAGATTCTAAGAAACTTTGCAAATATTGTCTTATTTCCTTTAGCAAAATGAATGCATAAAACCTTGTCAATCAAGCTAGACTTACACCGTATGAAATATCCTTGTCTAGCTTCTCTTTCAACAAACAGACTTATGGGTACACATTACACAGTTAGCTTTACAAACGAGTTGTCTGAAAAAGAGAATTCACAACGTCGACAACCAGGTCGGACAATGCGCAATACGTGTTTTTTTTTTCAGAGAAAATGATAGAATTAAAACTTTCTAACGAATAAATTGGAACATGAAATATATCTAAATATCGAAAATCAAACGTCAAAAATAACCGAAATAGAATTGCCTTAAAACCCGCAGATGTTATTACATCACTTTTGAGATAAAAATAAGTACAATACAAAATAGTGAAAATACTAACCGGAACGATTGCCAGATTTCAAAATAACAGGGGTTATGAATCAAAACCTCTCAAAATTTGTTCACGTTAAAAATACACATGAAACTATTAATTAGAAATTATTTGGAGTTCGTACCATATTTTGAGATATTTGGGAACAAATGTTCAAAATGGAATAATAGAGTCAATCAGTTGCATCATTTTTACAAAGAAAACTAACAAAATAGGAATTTGTACAACAATCAAACGAAAACCGAGGTTACCCTTCTGTTGATGCCAAAGGGCAAACCTGTAGTAACATGCGGAAATGGTGATTTCTGTACTGACCGTTTAACAATAATAAAATAAATTTTTTGAATCCATTTGCACAGCTATTGGGGACTTCGTGGGCGTGCCAATCCAATACGCATGCTCCTCCACTATGTCGGTGTTGACTTCGAAGACAAAAGATACACTGATCACACCCAGTGGTTTGGCAAAGGCAAAATCGATCTGTCAG
Organism: Holacanthella duospinosa; assembly: GCA_002738285.1. Classification (NCBI taxonomy): domain Eukaryota; kingdom Metazoa; phylum Arthropoda; class Collembola; order Poduromorpha; family Neanuridae; genus Holacanthella; species Holacanthella duospinosa. Next base: position 171,532 of record NIPM01000177.1, on the reverse strand, counting down.
AAATACTGGATTTTCCAAATGTTCCATACTATATAGACGATGAAGTTAAAATGACGCAAGTAATATTTTGCATCAGAAACTTAAAAAACAAATTGATAATATTCGTATTATATGGGATATTTAGAGTAGAGAGATTCTTCACCACTTGGGTCGTAAACACAACCTGGAGGGATCTGATGAACAGGAACTAGTGAGGATGGGTGTCATCTACGAGCAAGTGATTGAACTTTTTACATCACTAATATATATTGGTTATCCCCCAGATGTCGACAATCGTAACGAAATCCATGAGAAATTGCGGAAACATTACGTTTCCAAACTTCCATCAAAATTAGCCGCCATTGTTAAATTTTTGGGAGAAGATGAATGGATGGGTGGGAAAAAATTGACGTACGTTGACTTCATCATATATGATATTCTGGACTTCAATCGTTTACTTTTCGACCCCAAACATTTCAACGCATTTCCGACACTTGTTTCATATATGAGGCGTGTAGAAGGGCTTAAAGGAGTAAAGGAATACTTGTCTTCTGAGGCATTCCAACCGCTGCCCATTTTTGGATCCACTGCTCTTTTTGGAAATACAAAAGATTATACCCCAACTGAGTAAATTTAGCAATTAAATAGTATAAGTAAGGAATTGATTGGTTCCAATTTACGAATGTTTTACTGTATGCAAATGGAAGTCTTATATGCTTACTTCTTTCTGATACCTTGTGAATAAAATATATGCAAACGGTTTCGTTGTATCAGATGTCGTAATGTTAAAGCTCATTTTTATGTTTGAAATATGCTATTAAAAAGTATCTTTTCTTCAACTTTAAAAAAAATTTAAGAAAGTTGAAAGATGTATTTAGTTGACTTTTGAGATTCGGCCAATCAAGTGAATAAGGATGGAATTCAAGTTACTTTATCTAAAGAACATTGATGAATTCACTACAGAGGGTTATTTTTGTTTTATTTGGCCAGCTAATCTTCACTATCTTCCCTCCCGCGCGTATTAAAATTTTGAAATTTTAAACTCACTCTTACGGGCACATTCCTAATGAAAGTTGCCGCTCTTACTTCACTAGCACTATCGGTAGTGTTAGTAAAGTAAGGTGGCGTACTATCCCTAACTTTGGTGTTTCTAATGAAATCGGCAACTTGACTTTTAGTCCAGTGTGCGTGGCCTGCGTACAACTACATGTTAAGATAGGAGTTTGTATTGCCCACTCCTGAAGTCTTAGTGCCTACTAACACTTCGCGGCAACTAAAGTTAAGTAGAAGTAGGATAAGAAACTGAAGACGNGTTGCCGCTCTTACTTCACTAGCACTATCGGTAGTGTTAGTAAAGTAAGGTGGCGTACTATCCCTAACTTTGGTATTTCTAATGAAATCGGCAACTTGACTTTTAGTCCAGTGTGCGTGGCCTGCGTACAACTACATGTTAAGATAGGAGTTTGTATTGCCCACTTCTGAAGTCTTAGTGCCTACTAACACTTCGCGGCAACTAAAGTTAAGTAGAAGTAGGATAAGAAACTGAAGACGTGAGTAGGTGCAAACTACAATAATTAATCAAAAAATATTTGATGCATTTTCGGACCAGAAAATTTTTTAAATGTTCATAAAAAGTAAGTTTTGATATATTTTTAATTAATTAAGAGTGATTTATTGTTATAAATCAACTGTTTATNAGTAAGTTTTGATATATTTTTAATTAATTAAGAGTGATTTATTGTTATAAATCAACTGTTTACGAGTAGTTGTGTGGTGTAAGTGAGATCTCGACCTCACTTACCCTTTACTAGACAACTCACAAAGTGCAAGTTGTAGTTTTCTCTTCAGAATACCGTTAATGGTAAGTTTAGTGCGTACTAGTACTTGTCTTACGAAAAGTGGCTATTAGGAATATGCCCGTAGTATAAAAATTAACTTTTAGCTTGTCAAGTAAACGCTCTGTTGTTATGGTAGTAATAATCGTTGATTGCTTGTGTTCAGTAAATATCCAAAAGAAGATGATTATTCCCACCGACAAATTTATTTGATCTTAATAAAGAACGTGCAAATCCGCAATCTGAAATGAGAAATCGATGAACTTCGATAAGACACCAATGGAGGAGGTCCAAGTCAAATATGTCAAAGTATCCTATCCGGCCCAATGAGTGTGAAAGAATTCGAAAATGAATGAGCAAAACAATGTACATCTTTCGTTGACAACCACAAAAATTTAAATTGATTATTTCCACGTTCGAATTGACTAGGTTTTGGATTAATCTCAAAACTTAATTTTTTTTGAAGTTTATTTGACTTTTGGCTTTCGCCCAATCAAGAGGGTAGGGACTTTATCTGGAAATCTCACAGGCTTGCTTTTCGGTATTTCTGCTGCCTCGAACCAGACCCGCTCCTTTTACCTGCACGTGTACACAACCTTTTTAGGCGTCTGGTAGCGTGGATCTACTACTACGCATACTTTACCTACTTTACATGAAAGGGCGTTAGCTATTGACATGTCTTACTTTGTTGGGAAACCTTATCGGCATCTTTGAATATCACGTCATCGCTCCAGACTCCTAATCACAAAGATACAGGCAGTCTGGCTCCATTTCTTGTCAAGGTGCTTAAGGGCTAAAAAACCAACAGAAATAGCTCTTGTACCAGTGCTAGATTTATAGTCTAGCTCAAGGCACCGATAACCGGTAACCATAGACCGGTAACCATAGCAAACTGCTTAGTCCGAACAACACAATAGGAAAATGTATCCTCGGGCCATCCTAGGTTGGTCATCTGAAAACTTAATAAGATCTTGTAAAAATTCACCAAAGGTTCGTTTTCATAAATTTCTGACAATGAATTTAATTTATTTTAGACTCAGCCGCCACCTCAGGTTATGCAACTGAGCACTAACTTTTAAAACGCCTGTACTCTTATGTAAATTTACCCAAGGACAGTGATACATAAACTGCACTGTTGTGTTCTGAATATAAGGAATTTCATAAATACGCTAATCTTCAGAGTCTCTAACAAATTAAATTAATTGAACCATTGCAATGGTTCAGATAATAAGTGTATTATATTAGTTTAATCAGTAAAATACAAAAATTTAAGTTTGTAATTGTATGNCAATGGTTCAGATAATAAGTGTATTATATTAGTTTAATCAGTAAAATACAAAAATTTAAGTTTGTAATTGTATGAGCGCATTTAGGGTAACACCAAAAATGCATGAGATAGGGAGCATCCATTAATTTCGTCTTTATTCAGGTGGTTTACACAAGCTTAATCACATTAAATTTATTTCAAATAATAAATTATCAAATTTGTAGAAAACAATTAATTAATTAAGTTACAGGTGATTCAATTAAATACCATATTGATTACCAACTCCCGCTACATGAATATCGAATTATCGGGCGGAATTCAAATCTTATCAAAAATTATTAATTCAATGTTATGAATGTATTTGTACATACTGCTATCAAGGTTGCTATAAGGAATTAATCTAAAATCACTAGGATAAGGTTAGCCAGTTTTTTNTTTGTACATACTGCTATCAAGGTTGCTATAAGGAATTAATCTAAAATCACTAGGATAAGGTTAGCCAGTTTTTTTCAAAATTAATTTTTTGAAGAAATAACAATCAACAAAGTTAAACAATAATATCAAAGGTAAGGATTGAAATAAGATTTTGTTTCCCTATTCATAATTATTTTGTAAATGGTATTCTGTATCGTGGCATCGTGTGGAAATAATTTTAAGTGCAAAAAAGAATATAAATTAGTTTCTTTCGTTTCCCTGAATGTTTCATTAACAAAGAAGACTGGAAAGTGAAATGTGAAACGTCAATCCTTGTTTTCAATACGTATCATCGAGTTTGCTCAAATGATTTCTTACCGGATGACATCAAAAATAACAATCAAGGGAGAGTAAAATTCAAACCTGGAACGGTTCCAAATCAAAAATTAGGTAAATCGGTTTACTGAATTCGTAAAACAAACTAATGGAGACCTTTTATGTAATTCTGTTTGTTACAGATCAACCGTATAATCCAAAATGTACACTGTCACTAAATTTGCCGATGGGATTAGAATGTGCATTATTGAAGATTGGTTCAAAACTGCTACAAATTCGGTAAAGCTTGGCAAATCGTAGTCGTCATATTTAGGTTGTCACTGAATGTTATTGATTTCTGGTTTAGGTTTCAACCAGAAGGAGAAATTCGTCCCATTTATGTTACAAATCGTCTAAAATTATCTCGGATTCCCTACACGTAATAAATATAAAATTTAGTGGGAATAAAAGTTTTTGAATACTTCTATATTTGAAATAGGAAACACTATGGCTCATACTTCGGCTAAAAAAAAGGATCCAANGCAATCTGAAATGAGAAATCGATGAACTTCGATAAGACACCAATGGAGGAGGTCCAAGTCAAATATGTCAAAGTGTCCTATCCGGTCCAATGAGTGTGAAAGAATTCGAAAATGAATCAGCAAAACAATGTACATCTTTCGTTGACAACCACAAAAATTTAAATTGATTATTTCCACGTTCGAATTGACTAGGTATTGGATTAATCTCAAAACTTAATTTTTTTTGAAGTTTATTTGACTTTTGGCTTTCGCCCAATCAAGAGGGTAGGGACTTTATCTGGAAATCTCACAGGCTTGCTTTTCGGTATTTCTGCTGCCTCGAACCAGACNATCAAGAGGGTAGGGACTTTATCTGGAAATCTCACAGGCTTGCTTTTCGGTATTTCTGCTGCCTCGAACCAGACCCGCTCCTTTTACCTGCACGTGTACACAACCTTTTTAGGCGTCTGGTAGCGTGGATCTACTACTACGCATACTTTACCTACTTTACATGAAAGGGCGTTAGCTATTGACATNGGCGTCTGGTAGCGTGGATCTACTACTACGCATACTTTACCTACTTTACATGAAAGGGCGTTAGCTATTGACATATGTCTTACTTTATTGGGAAACCTTATCGGCATCTTTGAATATCACGGCATCGCTCCAGACTCCTAATCACAAAGATACAGGCAGTCTGGCTCCATTTCTTGTCAAGGTGCTTAAGGGCTAAAAAACCAACAGAAACAGCTCTTGTACCAGTGCTAGATTTATAGTCTAGCTCAAGGCACCGATAACCGGTAACCATAGCAAACTGCTTAGTCCGAACAACACAATAGGAAAATGTATCCTCGGGCCATCCTAGGTTGGTCATCTGAAAACTTAATAAGATCTTGTAAANGGTCATCTGAAAACTTAATAAGATCTTGTAAAAATTCACCAAAGGTTCGTTTTCATAAATTTCTGACAATGAATTTAATTTATTTTAGACTCAGCCGCCACCTCAGGTTATGCAACTGAGCACTAACTTTTAAAACGCCTGTACTCTTATGTAAATTTACCCAAGGACAGTGATACATAAACTGCACTGTTGTGTTCTGAATATAAGGAATTTCATNACTCTTATGTAAATTTACCCAAGGACAGTGATACATAAACTGCACTGTTGTGTTCTGAATATAAGGAATTTCATGAATACGCTAATCTTCAGAGTCTCTAACAAATTAAATTAATTGAACCATTGTAATGGTTCAGATAATAAGTGTATTATATTAGTTTAATCAGTAAAATACAAAAATTTAAGTTTGTAATTGTATGAGCGCATTTAGGGTAACACCAAAAATGCATGAGATGGGGAGCATCCATTAATTTCGTCTTTATTCAGGTGGTTTACACAAGCTTAATCACATTAAATTTATTTCAAATAATAAATTATCAAATTTGTAGAAAACAATTAATTAATTAAGTTACAGGTGATTCAATTAAATACCATATTGATTACCAACTCCCGCTACATGAATATCGAATTATCGGGCGGAATTCAAAACTTATCAAAAATTATTAATTCAATGTTATGAATGTATTTGTACATACTGCTATCAAGGTTGCTATAAGGAATTAATCTAAAATCACTAGGATAAGGTTAGCCAGTTTTTTCAAAATTAATTTTTTGAAGAAATAACAATCAACAAAGTTAAACAATAATATCAAAGGTAAGGATTGAAATAAGATTTTGTTTCCATATTCATAATTATTTTGTAAATGGTATTCTGTATCGTGGCATCGTGTGGAAATAATTTTAAGTGCAAAAAAGAATATAAATTAGTTTCTTTCGTTTCCCTGAATGTTTCATTAACAAAGAAGACTGGAAAGTGAAATGTGAAACGTCAATCCTTGTTTTCAATACGTATCATCGAGTTTGCTCAAATAATTTCTTACCGGATGACATCAAAAATAACAATCAAGGGAGAGTAAAATTCAAACCTGGAACGGTTCCAAATCAAAAATTAGGTAAATCGATTTACTGAATTCGTAAAACAAACTAATGGAGACCTTTTATGTAAATCTGTTTGTTACAGATCAACCGTATAATCCAAAATGTACGCTGTCACTAAATTTGCCGATGGGATTAGAATGTGCATTATTGAAGATTGGTTCAAAACTGCTACAAATTCGGTAAAGCTTGGCAAATCGTAGTCGTCATATTTAGGTTGTCACTGAATGTTATTGATTTCTGGTTTAGGTTTCAACCAGAAGGAGAAATTCGTCCCATTTATGTTACAAATCGTCTAAAATTATCTCGGATTCCCTACACGTAATAAATATAAAATTTAGTGGGAATATAAGTTTTTGAATACTTCTATATTTGAAATAGGAAACACTATGGCTCATACTTCGGCTAAAAAAAAGGATCCAATTCCTGAAACAATTAAATCAAGCTCAAAAATTGGAAATAAAGGACAGAATAAGATCCCTCACCGAAAGGCAACATGAATTACAGGCACAAATCCGAAATCTGAAAATTAGGCAAAAGAATTACAAGAAAAAATTTCCAAGATTATCATCATCATCTTTCATCAAAATTGAATTGCAAAAGTTACTGAGAGGAAGATTTACCGAACCACAAACTAAAATTCTGAATAACGGAAATGCAAAAACCTGGAGGTCGGAAGANCTGAGAGGAAGATTTACCGAACCACAAACTAAAATTCTGAATAACGGAAATGCAAAAACCTGGAGGTCGGAAGAAGATGTTACTAGGGCTCTGTGTTGACGATGGAAGTCAGTAGCCGCTTACGATTTCGTCCGAAATTCTTGGAANGAAGATGTTACTAGGGCTCTGTGTTGACGATGGAAGTCAGTAGCCGCTTACGATTTCGTCCGAAATTCTTGGAAAATCCCATTGCCATCAATCTCTACACTAAAAAACTAGGTGGCAGAAATACAATTTTATCCAGGAATTATCCATTGCGTCATGAGTTTATTGAAAACAAATTTTGAAGGAGTTCGGGAAATTGATAGGTATGGTGATGGTGATTGATAGGTTTATATAACTATAAAGTAATGTTTATTTGCTAGCCACTGTAATCTATGTTTTGATCAAATGGCCCTGGATGGGTCTATTGCCTATTACCATTNATTTGCTAGGCACTGTAATCTATGTTTTGATCAAATGGCCCTGGATGGGTCTATTGCCTATTACCATTCTCTTGACAAGATTTTTGGCCAACATAAAACCATGATTGTTCTGTTCGCGCGAGGAATTTTTGCAAAATGGAAGCAACCAATCTTTCATCAATACGACTACAAGCTCACAAAGTCGACAGTAGATGAAATTATTACTGCCTGTCACAACGCTGGACTAATTGTAACGTCACTCACTTGTGATAACAGCACTATTAACCAAGGAATTTGGAAGAAGCTTAAAGGATCCTTCACCAAAACAACTTTCACAAACTGTGTGAACAGAAAGNTCTCTTGACAAGATTTTTGGCCAACATAAAACCATGATTGTTCTGTTCGCGCGAGGAATTTTTGCAAAATGGAACCAACCAATCTTTCATCAATACGACTACAAGCTCACAAAGTCGACAGTAGATGAAATTATTACTGCCTGTCACAACGCTGGACTAATTGTGACGTCACTCACTTGTGATAACAGCACTACTAACCAAGGAATTTGGAAGAAGCTTAAAGGATCCTTCACCAAAACAACTTTCACAAACTGTGTGAACAGAAAGGAGATTTACTGTTTCTCAAATCCACCTCATCTTATCANGGAGATTTACTGTTTCTCAGATCCACCTCATCTTATCAAGCTATTAAGAAACAACATGCTGGATCACGGACTTCTTCTATCGGATGGGACTGAAATTAAAAAGTCCGACTTTCAGGCCCTACTGACAGTTGACAATAGNCACGGACTTCTTCTATCGGATGGGACTGAAATTAAAAAGTCCGACTTTCAGGCCCTACTGACAGTTGACAATAGAGAATTCAGAATTCGCCATAAAATGACACAAAGGTAAAGTATAAGTCTTGAGAAATTATGAATACTCTTATTAATCATAGATTATTTTCGTCGAAATGAGAAAGCAATGTTTGCGTTCTGTTTATTCAGTTTAAGTTTTTTTTAGAAATCTTTAATCGGTTTGTTACCTTTTTTAGTTTGCTTAAAAATCTTTTTACATTGGGTTTTAATTATTTTTTTCTGCCTAAAGACATCCGGAAATGAAAGGAGCAGAAAGGCAACATGTGGGGATGGCATTTCAAACCTCCTCAGCTACAGTTGCCCTTGCATTTGAAACTCATTTCCCTGAGAAGATTGAGATTACAAAATTTATCAGACTCACAAACAATGCCTTCGACGTTTTAAATAAAAGAATTCTTAACGACAAAAATCCTTTCAAATGTTCATACGCAAATCATTTGGACGTAAAAAATGAAATTCTAGACAATTTCTATAACACAGTTTTAAGCATGCGGATCATAACTGGAAGAAACAAGACTCTTCCCGTTCCAGAAAAGAATTCTTATGTCAATAAATTCTTTGAGAAACCTGCTTTCTGGATACAACAATTCTCATTTCAACCTCAGTTACCTTAACGTAAACAGAATCAATCAAGACATAGCAGAAAATGCATTTGGCGTCATGCGATCCATGGAATCATTTAAGCAGAATCCTAACGCTGTTGATGCGAAATATCGACTTGGATGCTGTACTTAACTTGGCACCTACTTCGTTCGCCAAAAACTTCAAATATATTGACAGAGTTGGCAGCTTGTTTTAAACACTGTTTTAAACGGCCTGTTTAAAACGTTTTAAACAAGCCTTGGAAAAAAAACACTTTCTTTCTTTTTTTCTTTTTTTTTACGATTAAAAAAATAGGAATGTGTCGTGAGTGGTTTTATACCTAAGCCTTTCACTCACATAAATGCACACACCAGTCTCTGCCCTTACTGGAATGGATGTGGACATTTAGGCAAGTGAAAGGTTGAAGTGTTGATTGTCGTTTATTTAATTATGATTCAGCGAAATTTGCATATCTTGTTCAACTTTGCTCTCTATTGTTGTCTCTATTTCTTATTGCCTTTAAAGTTGTTTTATAGTCAAATACTATAATCAAAATGCCTAGAACATAGATGCCAAGGATTCAGTTTGGAAGTTTTTTGCTTCCTTTACAAAAAACAATAGTTATTGCAATTTCTCGAAGTGTAAAGACTTTGACTGGGCTGAAGGTGCAATTGTGAGCAGAATGCAGGAACATCGTCGCGTTTCCCATCCGATACAAAATATTAGTTCAATTCCTGCGATGTCTGCTTCAGGTGAACAAGCAACGCTAACATATTTATTTAAAATTACAAAGCAATGATTTTGATTTTAATATTTTAATAAGCGTTTGAAAAATAAATTGTTTGAAGACTACCTGGAAATGTTTACGTTGAAAAAATCAGGATTTTGAGGAAAAAACGAAAAATGTGGAATTAAACTATGTTTAATACGTTTAAAACGTTTAAATCGTATTTTTCGGGAAAAAACGTCTTTTTAACCAACTCTGGTATTGAATGAGGATGTCGGTGACGAGAATGTGTTCTCCGGAATAATCACTCCATTCATGACCAATCAACAGGTTCCATCGATGAATATTTCGGAAGAAATCGAGGAATTACTAACATTTCAATTTGAAGATGAAGAATTAACATCTGATACATGGTCCGAATTTATCAGGTTTATGTCTAGCCGGAAAAAGTGTAAATTTGGTCGTCAAGAATATGTAATTGGATTCATTGCAAGAAAATTGAAAAAAAATTCCAGACTTGGAGCTTTAATATTCCTCAAAGCTGGAGCCAGACTATCTCATGCGGAGCTCTGACAGTACCATCTTATGATTTTCTGAACAAAGCAAGAAACTGGGGAAAATATTTCTAAATATATCATGGCCATGGTATCTCAAAATGGACAATTAACTCATGCTTTCGAGTACTCGAGTCGCTTGCAAAGCGTATTCAAGTTGATTTCCCTGAAGTCGATTTTATAATAATTATTACGTGAAGATTCGGAGATTTATCAGGATAAAGCATCTTAACAAAAAAATAGATGCTGATAAACTTCATAAGGGAAATATTCTAAAAAAATTGCAATATAGCTCGTTTTCACAGGCAGAGGAACCTATGGACATTAGTGAACTCATTTAGATGCAGTGGGCAGTTTTTCGCTTTCTATAGTTAGGAGTTATCACTATAAGCTCAGACATTGGTAGAAAAAAAAAATTTTTTAAGTGAAACCAAAAATTCGAATCTTTTTTTTGTAAGATCACCTTGAAACCTCTTGTAATATAAAAATCTCGGTTGCCTTCAGGCAGCCAGAGCTCAAAAAATTAATTTAAAAAAAAATTGAGTTACTGGCTAACCTTATTCCAGTAATTTTAGATTAATTCCTCATAGCAACCTTGGCTGCTATCACACATGTATTCCTTTGCAATAATTACCACTATGCCAATATCGAATTACCGTCAGTGAAATTTCAAATTTCCAAAGTTTGCTATTCCAATGCTGTGAATACGTTGATACATAGCTACTATCAAACATAATCATACTTCTTTGAAATTAATACCGCTATGCCGATATCAAATTACCGGAAACGAAATTATAAACCTCAACAATTTATTTTTCCAATGTTGTGAATTTTTTGGCAAATAGATGACATCAAATATAGTCACACTTGTTTGAAATTATTACCGCTATGCTAATATCGAATCACCGGAATTGAAATTATAAATCTCAAACATTTGCTATTCTAATGATATGAATGAATATTACATAGAAGCTATCAAACAATCATATATCTTATAAATTATTACCGCTAAACCAATATTGAATTACCGTGAGCGGAATTGCAAATATCCAACATGTTATTCTAATGTTTTGAATGTGATAATCATTAGCTTCATCAAATTTGATTATACTTTTCTGAAATTATGTACAAATACATTCAGAACATTAGAATAGGAAATTTCGAAAATATTTAATTTTGCTCCGGCTAATTCGACAGTGCATAGTGATAATTTTAAAGAAATACGTTTATTTTTGATGGAACTACGTACCAATGCATTCAGAACATTAGATTAGCAAATTTTGAAGGTTTGTGATTTCGATGCCGGTAATTCNTACTGGAATGGATGTGGACATTTAGGCAAGTGAAAGGTTGAAGTGTTGATTGTCGTTTATTTAATTATGATTCAATTTGCATATCTTGTTCAACTTTGCTCTCTATTGTTGTCTCTATTTCTTATTGCCTTTAAAGTTGTTTTATAGTCAAAATACTATAATCATAATGCCTAGAACAAAGGATTCAGTTTGGAAGTTTTTTACTTCCTTTACAAAAAACAATAGTTATTGCAATTTCTCGAAGTGTAAAGACTTTGACTGGGCTGAAGGTGCAATTGTGAGCAGAATGCAGGAACATAGTGGCGTATCCCATCCGATACAAAATATTAGTTCAATTCCTGCGATGTCTACTTCAGGTGAACATGCAACGCTAACATATTTATTTAAAATTACAAAACAATGATTTTGATTTTAATATTTTAATAAGCGTTTGAAAAATAAATTGTTTGAAGACTACCTGGAAATGTTTACGTTGAAAAAATCAGGCTTTTGAGGAAAAAAACGAAAAATGTCGAATTAAACTATGTTTAATACGTTTAAAACGTTTACAACGTTTAAAACATTAAAATCGTATTTTTCGGGAAAAAAACCTCTTTTTAACCAACTCTGGTATTGAATGAGGATGTCGGTGACGAGAATGTGTTCTCCGGAATAATCACTCCATTCATGACCAATCAACAGGTTCCATCGATGCATATTTCGGAAGAAATCGAGGAATTACTAACATTTCAATTTGAAGATGAAGCATCTTAACAAAAAAATAGATGCTGATAAACTTCATAAGGGAAATATTCTAAAAAATTGCAATATAGCTCGTTTTCACAGGCAGAGGAACCTATGGACATTAGTGAACTCATTTAGATGCAGTGGGCAGTTTTTCGCTCTCTATAGTTAGGAGTTATCACTATAAGCTCAGACATTGGTAGAAAAAAAAATTTTTTTTAAGTGAAACCAAAAATTCGAATCTTTTTTTTGTAAGATCACCTTGAAACCTCTTGTAATATAAAAATCTCGGTTGCCTTCAGGCAGCCAGAGCTCAAAAAATTAATTTTGAAAAAAAATTGAGTTACTGGCTAACCTTATTCCAGTAATTTTAGATTAATTCCTCATAGCAACCTTGGCTGCTATCACACATGTATTCCTTTGCAATAATTACCACTATGCCAATATCGAATTACCGTCAGTGAAATTTCAAATTTCCAAAGTTTGCTATTCCAATGCTGTGAATACGTTGATACATAGCTGCTATCAAACATGATCATACTTCTTTGAAATTAATACCGCTATGCCGATATCAAATTACCGGAAACGAAATTATAAACCTCAACAATTTTCTTTTCCAATGTTGTGAATTTTTTGGCAAATAGATGACATCAAATATAGTCACACTTGTTTGAAATTATTACCGCTATGCTAATATCGAATCACCGGAATTGAAATTATAAATCTCAAACATTTGCTATTCTAATGATATGAATGAATATTACATAGAAGCTATCAAACAATCATATATCTTATAAATTATTACCGCTAAACCAATATTGAATTANTAAATTATTACCGCTCAACCAATATTGAATTACCGTGAGCGGAATTGCAAATATCCAACATGTTATTCTAATGTTTTGAATGTGATAATCATTAGCTTCATCAAACTTGATTATACTTTTCTGAAATTATGTACAAATACATTCAGAACAGAATAGGAAATTTCGAAAATATTTAATTTTGCTCCGGCTAATTCGACAGTGCATAGTGATAATAATTTTAAAGAAATACGTTTATTTTTGATGCAACTACGTACCAATGCATTCAGAACATTAGATTAGCAAATTTTGAAGGTTTGTGATTTCGATGCCGGTAATTCGATATTGGCATAGCGGTAATAATTTCAAAGAGGTATGATTGTTTTTGATGGCAGCTATGTATCAACATATTCACAACATTAGGATATTAAATTTTGAAATTATGTGATTCGGCTTCCGGTAATGTGGTATTGACATAGCGGTTATAATTTCAAAAAAATACTTGTTGGATGGTAGCGATGTACAATTATTGAAGAGCTCAATGCAAGAAATGCACTTGTTGATTTTGAGTTTTCAGAATTCCTGGTTTCCATGGGAGATCAGTTCAACCTGGTTATAAGATATCCAGTTTGTGTTGCTCCAATATTCGAATAATAATAATTCTTTGACTAACATTTGAGGAGCATTAATTTCAATCCAATTATACGAAATCGCGCTAAAAGCATTTCGAATTTATCTTCATAACGGGTGCAGCGGAAAAAAAGGGACTGACGTAAATTGAGAATTTACTATTACTATTACTAATTTTATCTAATATTTATTTTATCTAATAATCTATTGAGAATTTACTATTACTAATCGCGCGAATTTCATATTAGTAGTATTTTTTTGGATTAAGCAGGATTTCGGATTGTGGAAAACGGGTTTCCTAATTTCCCTAGTAATACCACTGAGGAAATGACAGCATCACAACAAGAAGTTCTTAGAATTCGTTTCGGACGACTGATTGAATCCAACCCGGGTGTTACGAAATTGGAGGTTGTTAAACATTTTCAACTGGAAAATATTCGTAAGCAAACAATTTATAGGATAACCAAAAGGGTTGAAAATGGAATCCCAATGGAAAAAAAAAGTTGGTTCCGGCAAAAAGCCCAAAATTACGACGAAAGAGAAAGTCCGTAAACTGGAAAAGCTTTTTGAAGAAAGCGACAAGATTAGTCAACGGGACGTAGCAAAAAAATTCAAATGCAGTCATCGACATATTCTACGGACACTACAAGACAAGACCAACATCAAATGTTTCAGAAAAGTCGATCCCCGGAGTACACGGAAGAGCAAATTCTCAAAGTGAAAACTCAGTGCCGAAGATTATGCAGAAATTCTCAAAAAAAAAGTTCATCATTGACGACGAACATTACTTCCCCTTAAGCAAAGCTCTTATTCCTGGAAACAGTAAATATTACTCCACAGACAGGCAGAGTACTAGTCCAGAGGTAAAACTAAAATTTAGACACAAGTTTGAAAAAAAAATTATGATTTGGATTGCACTTTCACCGGATGGAATCAGTACTCCTTACTTCATCCCATCAGGCCTCGCCATTAATCAGAATATTTATAAAACTCAGTGTCTTGCAAAGAGACTCATCCCATTCATCGAAAAATATCATTCGGACGGCAATTACATCTTCTGGCCAGACAAAGCATCTTCTCATTACGCGAAATCCGTGATTGACTTTCTCCAAGAGAAAGTCGTTCATTTTGTACCAAAGGAAGAAAATCCAACCAACTTGCCCCAAGCCCGTCCAGTAGAAGATTTTTTTGGTTATTTAGATCAACTAGTGTACAGAGGTGGTTGGAAAGCCACTGACACTACTGCTTTAATGAAAAGAGTGAAGTAATTGCTTGAAACAAGTGGACATATCAGTCGTCCGAAGGAGTATGGAGAAAGTTCGCAAACTATTGCGCGGTTGTGCCGAAAATGGACCGTACTCTATCAACCATTAGTGGAACCATAAGGCAATTATATTTGCAGGAACTTGATCAAAATATGAAATTTACATCAGTCCCTTTTTTCCCGCTGCACCCGTTATAAGAATTTGATTTGGAAACCCGATGAATGTTTTTTTTTGCTTCTTTTTGAAAACTAATATCGACGTATCGCCGTAGATTTAAAGTATGTGATTTGCAAATTTTTTTTGATGATTAGTGGAGAAAGTTTCGTCAACTTCGTTGCAAAGTATTTGCCAAAACGTTATTATCTAAGTGGATATTTTCAGGTTTTATATTTGGGTAAAAAATTAGAAAATTCAAAGTTTCTTTTTTATTAATGTACAGAGAACTCAATAAATACCCTGCCATAAAAGATGCTTCTTCACTATTGCTNAAAGTTTCTTTTTTATTAATGTACAGAGAACTCAATAAATACCCTGCCATAAAAGATGCTTCTTCACTATTGCTACTACTTTTTGCCACTATTGCTAATACTCTTTGGTATTATTGCTAGTTTTTGTTACCTTTGTCGGGGTATTTATTGAGCGCACTGTATATTGATGCAGACTCAGTTAAATGCCATGTGTTCTAAATCTTATTTTATAATTAGCAAGAGTTAATTTTGCAGAGAAGTTTACTTACAACAGACTTTCAAAAAAATATGCCGTCCCAAAGTTTAAGATTGTTTCATACTTTCGAATATGAAAAATAAAATAAATAATTACACCAAAATTATTATTTTCAGAAATCCCAAAAAATGAATCATACAGGGTCATTTGAAAGTAGCTCCGGGCTTTTGAACATCTGTAACTCTTTATTGAGTTGACATACAGTTATCATTTCCGACTCGTTGGAAAGCTGAATGACAAGAAGAAATGTTTGACGCATTCGCAAAGTTTAAAGGTCACAATTATTAGGAGTAATTCCTGATCAAACGGAAATTTTTTAATTTAGCATTACGATTGGCATGGAAAAGTTTTAGAAACAAATCTTGAATTGTTTGATCGACATCGGTTTGGGTGCTTTAAAAAGTGCTGAAACGGGTTGTTTGGATTTGCGACAATAAAAGCCGCCATGGTAATCGTAATACTAAATTAAAAATTTTCCATTTAATCATGAATTGACCTTAGTGACGCTGGTTCCTATTCTTTTTGATTGTGACCAATATTTCTTCTTGACATTTTCAAAAGCCGGAGCTTCTTTCAAATGACCCTGTATATATTATTCTCATTTTAATTTTCAGCTCAATCTTAAACGAGACACTTAGCTGCTAACTTATATTTTTGTTGTTTGAAATTTTCATTTTTGTACTTAAGTACTTATATATAAACTCAAGCTTCCTTGACAACAGCAACAACGGCCGTTTGTTTCTTAGAGACGAGAAACCTTGTATAAACGTATAAAAAATATAGGAAACAAGGAAAATTCTAGTTGAAACCAGTTTGATATTTTTCAAGAACTAGTTAGAGACATTTATATTGTTCAACTGTATGGTGCAACGGTAAAAATACTTATAGCCATGTTTTACTGATCTCCCCTGGAAACCAGATATTGTGTAAAATCAAAATCCACAAGTGCATTTCTTGCACTGAGCTCTTCAATTGCTTTCATAACATTAGAATAGAAAATTTTGGAGGTTGGTAATTCCGATCCCAGTAAGGCGATATTGGCTTAGCGGTAATAATTTCAAAGAAGTATGATTATGTTCAATGAAAGCTCGTACCAATATATTTGTAACATTATACTAACAAAGTTTTGATATTTGTAATTCCAATTCCGGTGATTCGATATTTACGTAGCGGTAATAATGTCAAAGAAATGTTTTTGTTTGATGACAACAATGTAATAATACTTGGTTATGTAGCAATCGATCTGATTGTGGTGTTCAATGAGAAAATGAACAGTTGGTTTAGGGGTGGGTTGGTCAATGATATTTTCGTGCTGGCGTAATACATTGGTGGTCAGAATTTATCAGAGTTCGAAAATATCATGATATTTTCAAAAATATCAAAAATATAGGATATTTTGATAAATATCAGATATTTTTGATATTTTTGTTATTTTCACGCATTTGATATTTTTGACACAGTTCACACGTTAGGGTCAGTTCAAACCCAAATCAAGGCATTTTTAATCACCTGATTAGGAAGTAACTACCAACAAAATTAATGCTGCTTGGGAATTAAATATATAAAACAAGAAATCACAGGTTGAATTTTTTTCATTCAGTCGCTTGAATAATTCTGCACTTTTACGTCGTGCATGCTTTACACTTACGCCTATGGCTTCATGGGTGGTCTCTAATTCAAAAACTGTTGTTTAATGAAAATATAAAAAATATCATGATATTTTCCGAAATAAATATATTATATTATCTTGATATATATTGTGATATACAGGGTATTTANGGTGGTCTCTAATTCAAAAACTGTTGTTTAATGAAAATATAAAAAATATCATGATATTTTCCGAAATAAATATATTATATTATCTTGATATATATTGTGATATACAGGGTATTTAAAAAAAAATTGCTGTTTGAAATTCAATAGCGTTTGTTCTAACTGTCCGATCCTTGTTACATTTGGTGGAAATTGAAGCTGAATAAATAGATAAACTGACCAATTAGTTGTGGCCAACTGTGTCAACAGTTGCTAAAGTGAAATTAGATTTAAGTCGTTTTGTTGGATTTTTCCTCATAGCAACCTTGATTTTACGAATGAGATTTTCCTCCAAACTTGATGAAAAGATACAATGAAGTGTTTTGTAGTTGAATGTCTAGAAGTTGTCAAATATTAAATAATTCCAGAAAGGACGAGGGCTTGAATCCAGAAATCAGTAATTGACATCTAGTAACTTAAATCCAGTTGCTGAACAATAATAAGCGACAATTCAAACTAAAATAGTCAAAATACCCTACTCCGAACCCCACCACTGACCACGAAAACACACGACCCGACCACAAAAATACATCCTTGTGAGACATAAGCATCCTATCTCGGTACTTAGCATCCACTGGATTCGGGTTTTGCTTAAAGGTGCTAAACGATTTCATGATACCAAAAGCATTTTCAGCAATATCTTGATTTAGACGGTTTACACTTAGATACTTAATGGCTGCATTGGAGCTTATGAGTACATGGAACATTTTCTTCAGTGAGCTGACACACATTAATATTTCTTTCTCGAATGGAAAAAGTCGTTGATTTTTCCCGGTGAAAGTTCTCATTGTCAAAATTTCTTCATAGAAATCGGTAAGTATTTGATTCTGATATTCGAAATGAATTTCATAAAAACATTTCAAAGGGTTGCTGTCTGTTGGAATTTTTGAATTCAGGATATCAAAGGCGTCATTGACGAGCTTGATGAATTTTGCAATTCTCTTTTTTTTGGAAAGTGTGATTCCAATACGAGGGCAACAGTAGACGACAATGTCTGGAAAGCCATTCCTAAATGTTGTCGTTCAGCTCCTTCCACATCTTAAGTGTCTAAAATTATTTATTTACATGAAAGAATTATAATTCGTAAATTTTTACTCTTACTTTTGCGTGAGTTTGTAGCAAATTCTGAATTCATTGGAATCAATTTGAAGGAGTTGTTCATAGTCAGACTTTTGAATTATCGTCCCATCAGATAGCTTCAAGCTGTGATCGAAAATGTTGTTACATAAAAGTTTTATAAGATGTGGAGGATCATCAAAGCAATAGATGTTTTTTCCAGTGACAGTTTTTGAAACTTGGATTCTCGTAACTGACTCTCAACTTCCTCCAAACTTCTTTGTTGGTGGTGCTGTTGTCGCAAGTAATAGAAGTCACAAGAAGTCCTGCGTTGTGACGCTCTTTGACAATGGGGTCTATGTTGGTCTTGTTAAGCTTGTGATCGTAATCAAAGAACATAGGTTGTTTCCATTTACAGAATATTCCTCTGGCAAACAAAACTAGCATGTTTTTGTGAAGACCAAAAGATTCTATCCAATGACTGATCATATGCAATGCCTCCATCAAGTGACATTTTGTCGAAACAAAGGTTACAGTGCCTTTAATGAGAAAGAGATAATGCATAACTAAAATTTATGTTTGTTTGTTGCAATTTCTTTTCGATTTCAGGTTTTCCTAAAAAGTTTACATTCAATAGATTAATCACGCCTCTGAGAATTTCCNGTGACGCTCTTTGACAATGGGGTCTATGTTGGTCTTGTTAAGCTTGTGATCGTAATCAAAGAACATAGGTTGTTCCCATTTACAGAATATTCCTCTGGCAAACAAAACTAGCATGTTTTTGTGAAGACCAAAAGATTCTATCCAATGACTGATCATATGCAATGCCTCCGTCAAGTGACATTTTGTCGAAACAAAGGTTACAGTGCCTTTAATGAGAAAGAGATAATGCCTAACTAAAATTTATGTTTGTTTGTTACAATTTCTTTTCGATTTCAGGTTTTCCTAAAAAGTTTACATTCAATAGATTAATCACGCCTCTGAGAATTTCCNACAATTTCTTTTCGATTTCAGGTTTTCCTAAAAAGTTTACATTCAATAGATTAATCACGCCTCTGAGAATTTCCGGTGCGAAAACGAATTTTGAGACCCATCGCTTTAGAGTTGTGAAGGAAGGCAATTGAATTTTCCATACACTTTGAACAAAGTCATAGGCACCAATTGATTTTGATCTCAAGCACAAAGCCTTAGCTATATCTTCTTCAGCCCAACAAGTCTTGGAGTTTCGATTTTGGATAATTTTGATTTGTGATTTTGTGAATCATGGTGATAGAGAAGCATCTAACCTCTTCTGCGCAGTTACAGAAGACTCTGATTTATGTTTTGCATCATCNAATCATGGTGATAGAGAAGCATCTAACCTCTTCTGCGCAGTTACAGAAGACTCTGATTTATGTTTTGCATCATCTTGCTTCACACATCTAAGCTTTTACATTATGTAATTTCTTCATCAAATCTTTCTTTTTAATGAGCAGGGCCTGGATTCTGGCTTTGGCAATATTACGTTGTGATTTGTTCCGATCTTATAAAAAACGAATCNTAATGAGCAGGGCCTGGATTCTGGCTTTGGCAATATTACGTTGTGATTTGTTCCGATCTTATAAAAAACGAATCCTTAATTTTAAGTGCTCACAAGAAGGCGCAGCTCTGTAAAAAAAACTTTATTATCTTTAATTCAAAACGACTCCAAGTACTTCAAAATTACAGTTTTGGTACTCTGCAATACTTCTTGCTGATTGGATTGTAAATTTGATTCGGGGTTACTGGCATAAAAGTGGCAAAGCTGGTGTAAATTTAAATGTTATTGACCATCCAATTAAATCGTAGTAGTTGTCAATTGTTAATACCGAATATGTAGCATATCAATCCCTAATTTGATCATCGCCGATTGCAAATTATTTGACAATGATAATGAAAGGCTTGTATCTGGGACACACATTATCTACTGAAAAATAATACTATTAAATACAGAATCAAAAAAAATTAACATGTGAATAAATATTTACGTTATAATATTCATTGCATAAAGGTTACAGATAAATAAACGTCACTGACCAATTGTATTCTTCCAATATTGCTAAATTTGAAATCATTTTGTAGAAAGTGTGCGGAACGACCCGATGATGGTTCTTGAAGACTAGTCCTTGGTCGCATTTTGTAAGCCAAACATCTTGGTCGGGTTGAAACTTAGGGAACCTTAGGAAATTCACCCATAAACCTAAATTCTTGCATTTCGGAAATTATTTCCACGAGATTTAACCATACACGTTGACATTTTTGAGAAGTATTTTATTATAAAATTAAATTAGAAAATTAGCAAATTTTTATTTGAGCAAATATTTTTTTTTTGAAAAATCAAAAAAATCAAAAATATTTAGTTATGGACTAACCTTATGAAAGCGGTTTTGTTTTTTTCCTCAGCAGCCTTGGGAGCTTCATATAGTTGACAATTTTCAATTCTTGAAAAGTTGACTACCCGTCAACTTTTCTTGAAGTAAAAGAGAATTGAAACCTCAACTTTCCCCAAACCATAAATCTACCTTATTTTAAGTTGATTTGAATTTAGCATTGTAGACTTTCTGAAGTGAAAAATTTACTTGAAGTTGAAAGGAAGCTGAAATAAAAATGAAGTGATTCAGCAAGTCNGAAAGGAAGCTGAAATAAAAATGAAGTGATTCAGCAAGTCTAGATGACTACCAAAAATTGAAATGAAGTTGAAAACAAATGGAATTGAAATGGAAATGAAAGTGAAACTTTTTTAGAAAGTATACAGCCCAACCAGTTAGCTTTGGTTCAGGACATTTATTGAGAATAACTTCTATACGGCTAAATTTTTGAANTATCATTGATCTCAAAATGGCGATTCAAGATGCATGGATAGAATATCCGGATTCGAAGCTACGAACGTTGGTTTCCTCGATGTCAAATCGTCTTTTTGAATTAATCCTGGCTAAAGGCAATTCAATAAACTATTAATCATCTCATTTCTTAAGTAATTCCTTATGAATTGTTCGTAAATCTATAATAAAGTAAAGGTGAACCAAAGCTTAGTGGTCGCTTTCTCCCTCCTCACTTTTGGTTTTTTCGCCCTGTGACCCCGCTAATTGTGGTAATGGGTTGAAATTAGGCACACATTCGTCTAACAGCATGACAATTACTTGCAAAAAATCTGCCTTTCAAAAATTTAGCCGTATAGAAGTTATTCTCAATAAATGTCCTGAACCAAAGCTAACTGGTTGGGCTGTATAAGGGCCTGGTCTAGAACACAGGTAGGCGATTTGGGTACGGCAGATACGCCGTACCTAAGTTACGGTTACCTTACGATATTTCCCCAATTTATTCGTTAAGGTACGGATACGGGTAAGGTACGGATGATTTAATTTCTAAAGGTACGGGATATGAAGATACGCCGTACCTGATGGTTACGGTTACGGGTGCGATACGGCATATTAAGCTACAGGTGCGAAGGTACGCCATACCTAATTGACAGATATGTTGTATTAATTTTTTCAGAATTTTTTACAAGAGGGAATTTGAACATTGGATAAATTTTTTCTCTAATTTTTTTTTTTATTTACTAATAATAATCAAAGTCCGGTTTTAAAGGGAGCGGAATAGTGAGCAAATTTTTTTTTTCAGAGGAGCAAGGACGAAGGCCGGATTTTTGTTTCTGTTGTTTGCGATTGTTTCTGTAAAAGAGCGGGAATGATAATTTTTTGAGGATGGGGGGAGCGGGTGAGTGATCTACACATTCTTTTGGGACAATGTACAGGGTAGGGCAAAAGTAAGTACACATGGAGAAAGTGTTAACTGCAAAAAGCCATGTATAAAAAATTAAGGGGTTGAAACCCCCGATCTCACTCCATGCTAACTCACATCTAACTCACTTCTTCGATGTGTACTTACTTATGNTTGAAACCCCCGATCTCACTCCATGCTAACTCACATCTAACTCACTTCTTCGATGTGTACTTACTTATGCCCTAGCCTGTACATGAGAAGTTAGGTGTCCCAAACGAATGTTCCGAAATTACAATTTTCATAAAATCCTAACTTTTTTTGTAGATGTCGCAGAGACTTATTAAAAAAATTCTCCTCTCTACTTTCGCATAATTTTTCTGAAACATGTAAATAGTGTCATCTAAAAAAATTTTCTTTAAGGAGGCTTACTGACAATAATTTTTGGAGCACCTCTTTCTCCAGCAAATAGCATGGGTCAAAAGTAACTTCACGTCGTCCCAAAAACACTGATTGGACTGTATGTAGACTNTTCTCCAGCAAATAGCATGGGTCAAAAGTAACTTCACGTCGTCCCAAAAACACTGATTGGACTGTATGTAGACTAATCTCATTTTTACATTTTTGTTGTCGATACCAAACACCTGACACGAGTTGAGAATCTCAACCCGGCTCACTGATTGAGCTACGGCAGTTAAGTTAACTAGTCTGGCTCTGGATCACAGTTGCAACACTGACCCGTCGATCTCGGTCTTTTGGTGGTGAGATCGATGGGAGCCGATCTCGATTTTTCGCTGAGATGATCGATTGAGTGCGGATCTCAATCGCTTGGTAGAACGATCGACTGACCCCGATTTCGATCTTTNGATGGGAGCCGATCTCGATTTTTCGCTGAGATGATCGATTGAGTGCGGATCTCAATCGCTTGGTAGAACGATCGACTGACCCCGATTTCGATCTTTAGTTAGAATGATAGACTGACGGCCGATNTCTCAATCGCTTGGTAGAACGATCGACTGACCCCGATTTCGATCTTTAGTTAGAATGATAGACTGACGGCCGATCTCGCCCTCGATCTTTCAGTTGAGCGATTGATAAGTATCCATCTCGATCTCGATTTTACGAACGAAAGATGGACTACTGCCGGTTGCGATCNAGTTGAGCGATTGATAAGTATCCATCTCGATCTCGATTTTACGAACGAAAGATGGACTACTGCCGGTTGCGATCTCGATCTTTTCGTCAAGAGATTGGTCGATCTCGATCTTTAGGTGGAAACCCAATTATGCCAATGTCGATACTCGATCTTTTGGGTTAAAATAATCTCTTGTCAATTTAATTCTTTCGATCTATACCGATCGGAAAAATTTGATGCAGTGAAATTTAAATTGATACATGTTACATTTCTACCGGCAAAGAATAGTTATTTTATTTTTATTCGCTGCTCTGTAAACTTCCCATCGTGTGAAGCCAGTCCAAAAATTAAAACCTTATTCTGCATTCTATAAAACAAAAAATGACCAGAGGATATTTCATGAATAATACTAATCGGTTATTGATGAAATGTAGTCAANATTCTATAAAACAAAAAATGACCAGAGGATATTTCATGAATAATACTAATCGGTTATTGATGAAATGTAGTCAACATATAAGTAATTTTTTGCTTGCTAAATAATTCATTGATTTCAGAAAAAAATACCTCCGTTGAGGACGTGGAACTGAGGACGTCTAACTGAAAAAATATCTCCGAACTAGACGTGGAACTGGAAATGAAACACTCCGGAATGTTTAGACGTTAATTGAATAAGTGAGAGCGTCGTGGAAATTGAGTAGACCTGAGACCTGATGTTACATTCAGCACAGAAAAGTTAAATTAACACTAAATATGAANATTCTATAAAACAAAAAATGACCAGAGGATATTTCATGAATAATACTAATCGGTTATTGATGAAATGTAGTCAAAATATAAGTAATTTTTTGCTTGCTAAATAATTAATTGATTTCAGAAAAAAATACCTCCGTTGAGGACGTGGAACTGAGGACGTCTAACTGAAAAAATATCTCCGAACTAGACGTGGAACTGGAAATGAAACACTCCGGAATGTTTATACGTTAATTGAATAACTGAGAGCAACGTGGAAATTGAGTAGACCTGAGACCTGATGTTACATTCAGCACAGAAAAGTTAAATTAACACTAAATATGAAGAATCCACTTGTTGCATCACGCTAGTAGTAACAAACGCAAAACTGTTATGGTCTGATGTTCTGTCTATCAATATACACCCATATAAAAATAGAAAGGTTATTGAATTATGATGTGAAGCATCGTTAAACAAAATATATGTGAACGGATTGATAAAAGGCGGTTGTGGTAAAGAATATTGGGTTTCTGTTGATAGTTTCTAGTAGATAATTCTCACTCACTAGTTTATCAGATTAGCCGATCTATATCTCGAACACCCTGTGAAAATATCGATCTCGATCACTTGGTTAAAAGATCGACGAGTACCTACCTCGATCTCGATCTCCAGANCCTGTGAAAATATCGATCTCGATCACTTGGTTAAAAGATCGACGAGTACCTACCTCGATCTCGATCTCCAGATCGAGAGATCGGTGGATGTCGATCTCGACCCCGATCATTCGACCAAAGGTAAGATAGCTTTCGATCTCGANTTCTGTTGATAGTTTCTAGTAGATAATTCTCACTCACTAGTTTATCAGATTAGCCGATCTATATCTCGAACACCGTGTGAAAATATCGATCTCGATCACTTGGTTAAAAGATCGACGAGTACCTACCTCGATCTCGATCTCTAGATCGAGAGATCGGTGGATGTCGATCTCGACCCCGATCATTCGACCAAAGGTAAGATAGCTTTCGATCTCGATCTCGACGATAAAAAAGTTGTCGATCTCGTTCTCCTGTTCAACCAAGAAAGTCGATCCCGATCTCGATCTGATCGAAGATCGAATAGTTGCAACTGTGCTCTGGATTTTTGTCTCTGGAAAGTTGTGAAATGGCAACTAAATTATTTCACCGAATACCGGAAATCTTAAAATGTACCAAATTAAGGAGACTTCAGAATCTTCTGCACAGTTCTGTACTGCTAAGAAATCAACAAAACATGAATTCCAGCACATACCCCATAGATGACATAATTTTCGGTTTGACAGAAGAACAGAAGCAGGTACTTTTCTTCAACTGCTGTCTCTTTATAATTGTTCATGTAATTTTTTTATTCTGGAAAGTAGCTACGAGAAGCTGCGTTCTCTTTCAGTCAGAAGGAATTGGCACCATATGCAGATGAAATCGATAAGACGAATGTGTTCACAGATATCCGAAACTTTTGGAAGAAACTGGGACATATGGGATTCTTAGGAATCACTGCAAAAAGTGACTACGGTGGGACAGATTCAGGATACTTGGAACAAATTATAATTCTAGAGGAGCTATCACGAGCATCAGGAGCAGTTGCGCTTTCATACGGAGCCCATTCGAACCTATGTCTAAATCAAATCCATCGGAATGGGACTGAAGAGCAAAAACTAAAGTATTTGCCAAAAGTACGCCAACGAAGAATATACTAGAAAATATATATAATGAAATGGATCAATTGAAGGAAAGGTACTACTCGCGGAATCGATAATGTGGTACCTCAATCGATCAGAAGTTCACGGAGATTGTGAATGTGGAATTGGCAATCATATCAAATTTTCTAAAAATTTAACATAAATATCTCTGCGAAAAACAAAATTCTTTTAAAACTCTCCCATTCCTGCTTGGTGTGTCACCGCTGACACACCTTTAAAAAAAATTAACTATAAAAAACTTTGGAATTCTCCGACCAAAGGGATTTTCCATTATGTTCACCCTGAATGGTTCTTCTATTGGCAGTCTTGTCCAAGGCATTACATATTAAACCACCCCGGATAAAAATTCCAAAAAATTCTCGCATAAAGTTAAGGCTAAGTTAGGCATTCAGTATGTCCCAACTAAACCTGTTCCTAATTTTTTAGTCTCTCAAAAATGGCACTGTTAAGCGAACGCATACGAACTGTGAGAGTAATGAATGAAACTTTTGGCTGTCCAGGCGAGTGACCAACCATGTTTCGTAAAATCTGTTAGTGACTCAAACGTGGGTTGGATTGCACGAAAGTGGAGCTAATATTCTCCCATTAGATCCTTCCAGAGGGGGTTCCATGCATGTAGGTACTATTTCCATGTAATAATACCGTTTCTGGCCTAAGGCGAGTAGGAGACGAGAACAGTTTATTCAATATTTAGTTAGTAATGTAGTATACTAATAAATCTAAGAAACGCGCTTGCATAAATTGGCATAATGACTGTAAAATTTGACTTGACTGACAATAATGATTCGTAATCTAGTTGAAATTTCTTTTCGATAGATGTACCACTTACTCATATNTACCGTTTCTGGCCTAAGGCGAGTAGGAGACGAGAACAGTTTATTCAATATTTAGTTAGTAATGTAGTATACTACTAAATCTAAGAAACGCGCTTGCATAAATTGGCATAATGACTGTAAAACTTGACTTGACTGACAATAATGATTCGTAATCTAGTTGAAATTTCTTTTCGATAGATGTACCACTTACTCATATCAGCGAAGAGTATTACCTTTGCTTTGATTATATAACCAAATGGGGTCAACTGTTACCGATTATCCACAGTTGTGTTCTGGAGATTATATAGGCGCATTAGCTATGTCTGAAGCAGGATCAGGGTCAGATGTCGTAAGTATGAAAACCAAAGCCACAAAAGATGGAGACTATTATGTACTCAATGGAACGAAGTTTTGGATTACTAATGGACCGGATGCAGACATCATTGTTGTATGTCTGATTTTACTCATTTGGCATCAGATTCCGATTTAGATTTAACAGTCTTAAATACTTTAGGTATATGCAAAAACAGACCCATCATCGTCAAAGGCATCACACGGAGTGACAGCTTTCATAGTTGAAACATCGACACCAGGTTTCTCTGTTGGAAGGAAACTCGACAAAGTTGGGATGAGAGGTTCCAACACATCTGAACTTATTTTTGAAGATTGTCGAATACCAGGTAAGATTTTCGCATTGTGTATTTGGTCTTTTCAACTTATTTTTATTCAATTTCGAATGTGTGTGAGTTTACTCTAGAAGTAATTCTGTCAAAGTCAGTTTCAAACTTTCAATTTGAAGAGAAATGGGCATAAAATCGATTTTTCATATTTTTCTCCAAAACAATTCTCCAGTGAACCTTTGAACCTTTGTTTTCAGTTTTTAGATGATAGACTAGACTGAATTGAAACAAAGATTTTAACATACTGTCCCCTTTCAGAACTCCGTCAACACGAATAGAGTAGAAAACTGGATTTATTTAGTTGGTTGTTTGAATAAGTCTCCTTTGGCAGGACACATCAGCATTTTCGTACTCCTGCCTGACACTTTCAGTCACATAACCATAACCATGCAGAATATGTGAACGTTTTTTATCTTTTTACTAGGGATCAACCGATGCCGATTTTGAAATCGGTACTTCGACCAATCGGCCATTTTAAAATAATTTTTGGCCGATGTCGATTTTCTTCCCCACTTTTTGGTTTAGTTCTAGAGAAACGGATTCTGGATATATTAGTGGTAAAATTTATTTAACGTAACCTGTCAATTAATTTTGGAATTCAAGTAACTTTTTACAGTTCGAAACTAAAATTTAATTTAGGAAGGTTTTGATGAAGGAATACGAATTACTCGGCTGTCTGGATTCAGACAACCTAACAGCCTAACAATCGGTCACAGATTAATTTTAAATTCTGTTTACACTGTTTGATGTTTGTAATTTAATGATTCTCGTTGCAGCAAGCAATGTATTGGGAGAATTGAACAAAGGAGTTTACGTGCTATTCAGTGGGTTGGATTTAGAAAGATTGGTTTTAGCTGCCGGACCAGTTGGGTATGTTAAATTTATAATATGGCTTATAATAAGATGAAGTTCAAGAAAAACGATACCAACCTTCCACCAACTAATCTGGTTGAAACGATTTTTAAAATAAACCCAACACTCAAATTAATTGTTGAAAATTCTTCTGCTACGACATATGATCTAACAGCTGTGTGTATCCCATTTCCCATCTCATTCCGCAAAATTTTAAGAAAGATTCGTGCAACTTTTTAGAAAGGAATAATCTGCTGTCTGATTATTAAGCTTTTTCTAAATTCCAGGATGATGCAAGCATGCGTAGATGTTGCGTTTGATTATGTCCATACCAGGAAGCAGTTTAACACCAAAATCGGAGAATTTCAACTTATGCAGGTGATTATCAAACCAGGGCCGTTTGATCATGTCTATTCGAATGATTGTTAAATTTCACATTACAGGGAAAAATTGCTGACATGTACACAATTCTAAGTGCTTCTCGGAGTTATCTATACAATGTGGCTCGTGCTTGCGACAAGGGGCATTACAACCGCAAGGTATTTTTTTAATTTCTAAAAGAGCTCTCATTGCTAACATTAAATTTGATCTCTGTTCTCTGTTCATGCCAAGAATTGGTCAGTCATTTTCATATCCTACGATATGTCTCTTTACTTACGATTTTGCAGCAATATCCATTGGAATCCAAGAATTTTATACAAAGCTTTTAATTAAAAACATTTAGCAACCCGTAGCAACAGCGAATTAAAACAGGAATGTGAACAGTTGAATAGATGGTTAGTTGGATAGATGGATAGATAAGTAGATGAATAGAGTGATTTCATAAAAAAATAATTCAATCGTGCAATTAATAGTCGCGCAATAATTGCGTGACTAAATTTTAAAATTATATATATTTTATAAAAAATAAACGGAACATCTAATTTAGAACCAATTCGCACCGAATGAGCTTAATCTGATTATACCCCATTCTAGGTATGTGACGGATATCCGACATGAAAAAACGTCCGGATAGTCTATCCATTGGATATAAGTATATACAGTAAGAGATATCTTCGGATAGTGTCGAATATCGTATAGTAGTAGTTTTAGTTGACTATAATGAGAAGAAATTGCACTTAAGTTGTTGAGCAAAAAAAAAACCATGACTGTCTCAAAAATCGATTGGTTCTATCGAATTCGCTTTTTTAATCGCTGTTGCAAGCCTTGTCGGGGAACTTGTTCTCCGTTTAGCGAGTTTTGACGAATCACTCAATTTTTGCTGCTTTTATTGGACAAGCTTTGTGTATGAACTTAGAATCTTTTTATAATATAGGATTGTGCTGGTGTAATTCTATACACTGCAGAGAATGCTACACAACTAGCTCTTCAAGCGATACAGTGTTTGGGTAAGATGCATTGAATATTTTTGAGATTGGTTATGTATGCTTTGTGAACATTAATAATGTATTTTGTCGCCTCTGTACAGGTGGTAACGGTTATATCAACGACTATCCTACTGGAAGATTCCTACGTGATGCAAAATTGTACGAAATAGGAGCAGGAACCTCCGAAGTTCGAAGACTAGTCATTGGTCGTTCTCTCAATGCAGAATATAAATGATAAAATTCGTGACGGCCATTTTTCGTTAAATGATGTTACTAAATATTCAATTACACCTGACTAGAAATCAAATCAAATATTTTCGTTCTTGCATTTGTTGATAATAAATAATAATCAAGTGTTAGAGAATAAACCGTAGCAACGATAGAATAACCCGTAGACTAACCCATATCAAGATTAGCAACAGATGAACAGGGAAGATATGTAAGTTTGCAGAACCAAATGGAAATATAACCAAGAAACAACCTGGTATAGGTTTCCCGTCGAATAAGTTGGAACAGATAACTAAGATCAGATATAATAGGATAATTTTAAAGGCTTATCTTAACAGAAAATTACAGATTAGATCAGGTAAACTAAATAATTATCAGAACGTCTTCAGATAAGATAAAATAATTCTACAAATTCGCCCGATATCTGATCAACAGGGATACTCAAACGCATAAAACGCATAATCGTTGCGAAGTATCTAGATCATGCGGGAACAACGTGTGATCATAAACCTCATACCAGACAATTTTATGCAATAAAAAGACGCATAAAATGCATAATTTTTTTAGTATTAATACCGCTTAATTTTTTCGATGATTCATAATTTTAATTTTAGCTCGCAATTTTTTAAAATGGAACAGATTTTGATTAGCTTTTTGTTTATGGCCAATTACAATCTGTATGTGAAAAAAATGTCACCTCAAAATTAGATTTAAAATTAATTTTATAAGTTTTCGTAAAAAGCAATTAATACTTTGGTAGATTCATTAGCAAAGCGAAACAGAAGAGTTTGTTGGTCGATGAGTCTATGTAAAAATAAATCTGATTTAGCTTGAAAAATTCATTTGATGATCCATATGTAGTAAAAGTTAAACAATTCTTAAAAGAGTTTTAAAAATTTCTTCCAAAATTTTATTAAAGGTAACGCCCGTTTCATGTTTTTCAAATCGTCGTGTTTTCTTTTTTCATAAAGTTGTCATGACGTACTCTAAATTCGATGTCAATGCATACTTTTTCAAATCATTTTTTGTACCGTTTTCCAAAAAAGTAGAGATGGTTCAACTTAACACGACGATCGGAGTTCGCAATGAAAAGAAAAAGTATGTACAGCCCAACTAGTTAGCTTTGGTTCAGGACATTTATTGAGAATAACTTCTATACGGCTAAATTTTTGAAAGGCAGATTTTTTACAAGTAATTATCATGCTGTTAGACGAATGTGTGCCTAATTTCACCCAATTACGATAATTAGCGGGGTCACAGGGAGCGAAAATTAAAAGTGAAGAAAGCGACCACTAAGCTTTGGTTCACTGTTNACGATAATTAGCGGGGTCACAGGGAGCGAAAATTAAAAGTGAAGAAAGCGACCACTAAGCTTTGGTTCACTGTTCGATTTTGCGCTTTTTCTTGTGAAATATCATCTTCCGCTTATGAAAATTACATAATTAGGTAAGTATAATTATCNTAAATCTATAATAAAGTAAAGGTGAACCAAAGCTTAGTGGTCGCTTTCTCCCCCCTCACTTTCGGTTTTTTCGCACTGTGACCCCGCTAATTGTGGTAATGGGGTGAAATTAGGCACACATTCCTCTAACAGCATGACAATTACTTGTAAAAAATCTGCCTTTCAAAAATTTAGCCGTATAGAAGTTATTCTCAATAAATGTCCTGAACCAAAGCTAACTGGTTGGGCTGTATTGTTTTTTCAGAAAAAATTTTTTTTCAAACTACGGGTGAAAAACGCAATGACAACGAAATGAAAAAGTATGGATTGATTTTTCAAACTTTCAGAAAAAATTTCCTGAAAAAGCTGGTTTTGTAAAAAGCATGGAACGGGCGTAAGAGTGAAAGATACTCCACTCAATAAGTTCAAAATTAGTTACATCTGTATCTCAAGATTTGTTTCGCGACATTTTTCCTGTTAATTTTCTTATTGCTAACTTCACTACACCCCATCCGGTGTTCACCGCTTACTTCAAAAATATCAGCTGCGTTTACCTCGCGCGGGAAATAGACTATTTAAATATCTGTCACTCCAACGACAGGTTCTAATCTTGGGTATGAATGAATGATTATACTACATATTCTCTCTTCTCACACTCCAGCTTAAGCAGAGCTGGTCTCTTGTGCGATTCTTTTATATCGCACCAAACCTTTCTCTACTAAGCGATTCAAAATAAATTAACAGAAATTTTTTTCTCATCTTTTTTCTACATGCCAAGTGAAGGAAAGAAAAAATGACAAAAAAAAAATTTCTGTTTAATTATTCTGAATCGCTAAGTAGTACTGAACTTTCTCCATCCTTTTTCCCTAATCGTTTGTCATCAGTCATCAGCCAGTGAGAAAAGGAGTCATTAATATCCCTGAATTATTTGTTAAGTAATTGAAATTGAACACCTCATGAGAAAAACCAAAGTTCTTTGACAAAAGAGAATGTGTCTTTTGATAAGGTTGTCTAACCTCGAAAAATTTCAACAAAAAATATTTGCTCAAATTTTTTTTTTGAAACAACATGCAGGTTGAGTAATCTTTTTTAATATCCTTTTTCTCTGCATTCACCGTAGCTCCTCCCAACTGATGTTGTCCATTAGAACGACAACAGATTATCAGTCAAGTTTCCTTAATTTAATTGTTTATAATTCATCTGATACATGAATATGAATGGAAATCTTTATGGGGGGGGTATTGAAAAACGACATGACCAAGGATAGGGATAAAAAAATTTGGACATGACCTGGGGTGACAAGCGGTGTTTGCTTTGTCGTGGAATCAAAAACTTTAAACTTAATAATTTTTTTATGGGACTTAGTTTCAGGGAGCCTTAAGACTCCCTGAAAACCTTAACTAATAGAGAATGATGTTGGGTGGATGCTGGTGGCACTCGTTTGATGGAAGAAGTGGAGGTGTTCGTCTTCTCCACACGAAACTTGAATTCGAGTTTGAAGACTCAAGGGGTTTGGGGGTACATTTGAGGGTGTCGAAAAATTTCTGGTTTTAAAAAAAATTTTATTTTCTGGATTTTTACGTTTCTCCACAAATCATGACATTTGAAAACATTTGAAACAGTTTTTCCAAAAAAAATTTTTTAATTAAAAAAAAAAGTATTTTGGAAAAAAAAAAGTTTTTTTTGGAAACAGTCTCAAAAATCTTGAAATATCATGATTCGTGGAGAAATGCAAAAATCCAGAAAAGAAACCTTTTGTAAAAAACAAATTTTTCCAAAAAACCCCCCAAATGTATACCCCAACCATGGGAAATGGTTCGGGGAAGTATCTGGGGCAGGGTTTGATCAGAGGTCAAACAATCACGAGACGTAAATGGGAAAAAAGGGAATCCGAATTGACTGTTTTAGGAGAGATGTTGACGGGACGAGGGCTGGAGAGACAGTTATACAACCATACTACTGGAAATCTGTGATTTCCAGTAGTATGAAGTAGCTAGATTTTGTAAGACATGGGAACCAAACTTCAGGCGCCTCAAGAGGACGTCTGTCGTCTGGGCAGTGGAAGAGAGGGACACAAGGGAAAGTGGAGAAAGGTCACTTTCCATCCAACAATACAGGGTGTTTCAAGTTTTTTAGTGATGGTGAAAGCAAGCTTTCACCAGTTGACAGAAATCTTATGTTGTGGCGGAAACCCATTTGTGTCAAAAACCATTCCGCCACAACATCAAGATTTGCCGGATGGTAAAGGATGATGGCGCGAAATGAACATAATTCAAAAGTGAAATTTTTAAAATAAATGANTACAGGGTGTTTCAAGTTTTTTAGTGATGGTGAAAGCAAGCTTTCACCAGTTGACAGAAATCTTATGTTGTGGTGGAAACCCATTTGTGTCAAAAACCATTCCGCCACAACATCAAGATTTGCCGGATGGTAAAGGATGATGGCGCGAAATGAACATAATTCAAAAGTGAAATTTTTAAAATAAATGAACTGAGCAGAGTCAAAAATAGGCTAGTCCTACCAACAGCAACGGACACAAAATCACACATTACTATACCCAGATAATTTTTGTATTCTGCATTCTCTGTTCTCAATAACCGGAGGGTCGGGCTTTTGCGTTGCTAGTGCTAATGTTAAGAGTTAGGTATTTAAACTTGTGACCAACTTTTGATTTGCTTAAATTTTTTATTCCTTCTCATTTAAGAAATCACAATTAATGTGATTGTTTTACAAATTGTATAAGTTTTTGATTGTATTTACAATCTTCAACTACAAGCTAATTCTGGACTTTCGTTTCAGGTAATACAGCCCAACCAGTTAGCTTTGGTTCAGGACATTTATTGAGAATAACTTCTATACGGCTAAATTTTTGAAAGGCAGATTTTTTACAAGTAATTGTCATGCTGTTAGACGAATGTGTGCCTAATTTCACCCCATTACCATAATTAGCGGGGTCACAGGGAGCGAAAATCAAAAGTGAGAGGGAAGAAAGCGACCACTAAGCTTTGGTTCACTGTTTGATTTTGCGCTTTTTCTTGTGAAATATCTTCTTCCGCTTATGAAAATTACATAATTAGGTAAGTATAATTATCAATTTGCTAAAATCTTGTTAAATACACTTCTCTTTTTATGTCTATGCTTACTTTTATCCTAGTTCATTGAAATGGGACGAGGAAAGTTACTGACTCCATTTGAGCTGGGTCTAATTTTCAGCCTTTNGGAAAGTTACTGACTCCATTTGAGCTGGGTCTAATTTTCAGCCTTTATCGTTCTAGACGTTCAAATCGTCAAATTGCAGTTCTAATGGGTAGATCCATTAATTGCATCAATTATCAGATTCGAAACAACTGCAAGGAAGGAAAAGCGGTTGTCATGGGCCAAAGAAAAAATCGATTGGGAAATTCAGTGGCAAAATTGTGTATGGAGCGNGAAGATGACAATAAGTACCCTTATCCAATCAATTTCTAATTCCCTTAAAATTTAAGATTTAGAGGCATAGAAATGACAAATAGAAAATGAATATATTATCATAGTTATCAAATTATTGTTTTAGTTTGGCAAGTTGTCATAATTTTTTGTGTCACACAATGACAATTTTGAGTGAATTGTATTCAAGATCAGCAAGCCTAAAAATTCTAATATTAAATTAAAAAAAAAATTTAATTAATTTATATAATTTAAATTTGTTTTCAATTTCGCGCTAAAATAGGTTTCCGCCACAACATAGATTTCTGTCAACTGGTGAAAGCTTGCTTTCACCATCACTAAAAAACTTGAAACACCCTGTATATTGCTTAGGTGTGTACAGAGTGTGATTTTGGAATTGGTAATCAGGAAAAATATTAGTTGTAAAATTGCATAAAATGAGGACATATTATGGCTATAAAATTCCATTAAATGAGGACATACCCATATGCAACTTTATAAAATGAAGACGCATCTCTATAAAATATAGTAAAATGCGTACACAATCAAACTGCATGAAATGAGAATATGCTGAATAATTGTCAAATAATTTACTCTAATTTTAATTTTTAATCCATAAACCCTATAGCGGGCATTTCCCCGCTTTGCACTTTCCCACAGCTCTGCCGTTTGCCCATATTTTTGGGGTGTTTGGTGTGCATATTATTATGCCCGTGAGAAGACGAAGATCAATTTCAAATTTCACAATTGAATTGGAATTGGAAAGTAAACCGATTTGTTAGCGTGTGCTACTGCTTCTCTTTCCGTCGTTTATTTATTGATTTGACTGACGAGGACAAGTGGACGTAAGTTTTGTTAATAGTTTCCTAGAT
The DNA here is from genome assembly GCA_002738285.1 of Holacanthella duospinosa. Taxonomy (NCBI): domain Eukaryota; kingdom Metazoa; phylum Arthropoda; class Collembola; order Poduromorpha; family Neanuridae; genus Holacanthella; species Holacanthella duospinosa. The sequence goes on along the minus strand of NIPM01000177.1, from coordinate 136,001 downwards.
TTGATGATTGTTACTTTTTTCCTATTCAGGTAACCTTGCTGCGTGTTTGTGGCAATAATTATTTTATTATTTGATTAGAAGGTATGGAACAGAAACAGACATAGCTTAACCCCATAGCATCTCTCTGGAGGTCAAAATGACCCCTTCGAGAGTCAGTCTTCTGAACCAATACATATTTTAATTGAAATTTGATAAAATTCAAATAATGAACGTAAAACTTTCAATGAAGTCGGACTCGACATTCAAAACTTCATTCTTTGTTCTAATTTATCGCAATTCTCCAGAGGGTGAGTGAGTATGGCGAGTAATTGCCAACACTAAGGCATGTAGTGGTGATAAATGCATAAGGGTAGGCGGTACCACTAAAGACTAAACCCTAAGCAACCCAGTGATAGATCTGGTGTCCTTTAAAAGTGTAAGGAGCAGGCTGCTGGATTTAACAACTAAGCCACTATTTTGAAGGCCGAGACCCTACATTTACATAAACACAAATCAAATTGTAAATTTGTTTTTACAACGGAATCTTGGTAGCGGAACAATAATAAAAGTCAAGAATGATTGGCACGCGGTTTTTGTGTAAATATTCCGATGGGGGAAATGAATATAAGAGTACATTATGTTGGATAAAACTTCTCCAAGTNAGAGTACATTATGTTGGATAAAACTTCTCCAAGTGAAACCAACTTTTGTTACGTGCTGGATGGTAGTTCGATCATTTTTTTGCAACTGCTTTCGGCACTAATTTTGTTTTATCTTTGAAACCACTTGCAGTGTTCTACTGTGAAAAGTAGTGGAGGACGTTCGAAAAATTAGAATTTTCAGTCCAATCATTCAAAAATTACATGAATTAGAAATCCAGGGCGGAAACAGCTTCTCAAATATAAAAGTATGCCTTGAATATAAACTTTCCAGTAAACTAAATACAATTATTGCTTTGGCAGAAAATTGTCCTGGATTTACCTAGTAGAATAATTTAAAGGCAGTAAAACTCAGGGTATGGAATGTGGCAGGTTTCCGATGCTGAAAAAAAAATTTTTTTTTTCTTGCGAGCTTCGAAGCTATGAGCTGACCGAGAATTTTTTGACGAATACGTCACTCCACTGAAAAATACGTACTCTCGAACCAAATAGCATTGAGCCCACGAAGTTCTCGCCGAAAGTTGTTATGTTTTTAATTTAGAGATGTGCGCGTCTTCTCATTTCAATTTTTAGGCTTTGAAGTTAAAAAGTTTAATTTGTGATTCAGATAATTCTTTATTCTTTGACTTACTTTTAGCTTGCCACCAAAAATTCAAATAGACAGAACCAAAGGTGAAACAGTTTCTAATTATGTTGAAGGAGAGTGTATACAAGGAATTAGGCGGGAGACACCCAAGAAATTGCTGGAAAAAATTGAAATTAGAATTGTGAATCAGGCACTGCTATAGCATGTAGTGTTAACGTATCTAGGTAAAAAGGTCATTCAGTTCTACCACCAAAAACAGAAAACTATACACCTGATAATCAGACAAAACAAATTGAATCGTTTACAATCACTGTAATCAGACAAATATCTCATCGCTTTTATGAAAGTCTTGTGTATTTTACAATGAAAACTTGCACCAAAGGTGTTTAGAAGGTGACAACATTCCAGGTTTTTTTTAGAAATTTCTTGGGTGTCTCCCGCCTAATTCCTTGTATACACTCTCCTTCAACATAATTAGAAACTGTTTCACCTTTGGTTCTGTCTATTTGAATTTTTGGTGGAAAGTTAAAAGTAAATCAAAAAATTAAGTATTATCTGAATCGCAAATTAAACTTTTTAACTTCAGTCTAAAAATTGAAATGAGAAGACGCGCACATCTCTAAATTAAAAACAGAACAACTTTCGGCGAGAACTTCGTGGGCTCAATGCTATTTGGTTCGAGAGTATCCATCCACCTCTGATTGCCAAGCTATAGTTCTGAGATTTTGCAACATGGGCGTAGTGTTGGATTTGGATTTGATACATGCCTGACAATGAAAAAAAAACACATGAGTTTGGATTTGATACACGCCTGACAACGGAAAAAAAAACTTCGAATTTTCCATAATGATTCCCTGTGATCGAAGAAAAATAATCCCACAATTCACACAATTTCCAAAACCCGCAGGGAGGAAATAATGCACGGGCCTTCAGCCAAGTATTTACTATAGAACTACATTAGCTGATTTTTGAAATTTTTTTTATTTTACAGTAAACTGGGCCTCAAAGTTTTGTATCACTGTTGATTCCACGTGCTATTATTTTCAGGGTTTTAAGCCATGTCTGATATGGAAGTACCTTCCCCGAGAAAACTCAGAGGGAGGAAGCGTCGGATAATAGAAAGGCGAAGGTCATGCAGACGTAGAAATATGATTGTGAGTTCTGCTACCACCGACTCAAGTGCTGATGAATCTAACCATATTGAACCTGATAATTTGAAAAAAGGAGACCGGAAACGGGCTAAGAGCTGGAATTCAAAAGTTGATTACTTGCTACGAACTTCAGATGGAAATCAGAAACTCCACCGAGATGAAATACAGCCGATAGCAGTTGATCAATCGATTACATTCAAATCTATTGGAGGCCTTGAGCCTCAAATCAACAAGTTGAAGGAAATGGTCATTTTCCCACTACTATACAAGGAATTTTTCACTGCACGTGGAGTTATTCCACCACGAGGAATTCTTTTTCATGGACTCCCTGGAACTGGGAAAACACTCTTGGCACGAGCCTTAGCCAGCGAAGCAAGCACTGTCGGTGGAAGACAAGTGTCGTTTTTCCTTCGTAAAGGTGCCGACATTTTGAATAAGTAGGTGGATTTAATTTCATTCCCAATTTTGATTTCATGATTAAAAATTAATTTTAATTTCTAATAATTTACTCTTGGTTTTTAGATGGATTGGAGAGTCAGAACGTCATCTCAAATTACTGTTCGAACAAGCGGTTTTGAAACAACCGAGCATCATTTTCTTTGATGAGATTGATGGTCTCGCTCCTATACGCTCGAGTAAGACAGAGCAAGTTCACAATTCTATTGTTTCGACTTTGTTAGCTGAGCTAGATGGATTACAAGACCGAGGTGACGTCATTGTCATCGGAGCTACAAACAGGATCGAATCCGTAGATCCCGCCGTTCGGCGTCCCGGACGATTTGATCTGGAATTTCAGTTCTTACTTCCATCTTATCAGGTAAGTCCACAGATAATGTGGACGTTGATAAAAATTAGAATCTTTCTCAAAATCTTAGGGTCGACGAGATATTTTTGAAATAAATCTTAAACACTGGACCCCTCCTTTGGAACCAGAGTTGTTGGAGGACCTAGCACTCATGACCGTTGGCTACAGTGGAGCAGATATCAAACTTTTGTGTGCCGAAGCTTGCATTTCTGCGCTGAGAAGAAGGTATCCACAGATTTATCAAACAAATCAAAAATTAGTCTTGGACTACAATTCCATCAAGGTAAGAATTTTGCCAAAATTTATTGAATCAGTGATGCATCTGCATCGACCAATCTTGTAATAAAGAATTGGCTACCTTGTCTATGTATATTACTAATATTAGCGTTGTAAGGTTAAATAGAATCCTGATTTTGTAGAAGTTTTTATAGAATTTTCTTTTATTGAAATGGAAATTTTTTCAGTAAAGTCAATTTTTTCTTCTAAATTGCCTAAATTTGCCTAAATTTAGGCAAATTTGAAATTCAGCCAATCATATTTGGATAAATTTGATAATTCATGTCTTATTGTCTGAATTCGAGTAAATTGGAGTTTCTTCAAAATTGAAATAAACAGGAAACTATGTAGTTCAACACTCTAAATTTCCAATATGCGTTTTGAAATCAGCTTTTTGAAGAAGGCTTTTTGAATTTTTTTTGTCTTTGGTTCATTTGGTTGTAGGTTGGCCGAAATGATTGGGAAGGAGCTATAAATGTTGTTGGAAGATCCACAGAACGATCCGTTTTTAACTCCACATTCACTGGTCTACCTCTTCCCCGCTTCTTGGAACCTCTCCTCTCTCACGCTGTGCAAGAAATGCAAAATGAAATTAGGGAAATATTCCCTCAACAGACGAAAAAGATTTTTAATCCTTACAACAAGTTATTGATGATTGATATGGGTCCTAACCATGATGTTCTGGAGCACGTCGTTAGTGCCACTCTCAACAGCGGAATGGACGGAATCCCCATTTACTTGCTAAGCATTCAAACACTCGCCATAAAGAACACTTCAACTGACGAAGCCGGAATAGCCCAATTTTTCACAGATGTTAAAAGAACCAAAGCTCCTGCAGTTATCTTCATTCCTTACGTAGATCATCTATACGAATCACTTTCTCTACCAAGTCGACTCATTTTTGAGAAGGAAATCGTCTCACTATTTTACCATCCTGTTCTGGTTATTGCATTTTGCAAAAGTCAAAAGCTTCCGAAGAATTTTGCTGTTTATTTCAAGTGTATTGAGTTGTCTCCTACACCAATGACAGGGAGGTGTGACTTCTTCAGAAGTATTTTTACTCATACGCTTTATATCAAACTACCTCCTAAAGTTACGACCAATGAGGAACTTCCAATTGCTCCACCTCTACCGATTATTCCTACTCCGGAGAAATTGCCTATCTCTGATAAGCAGGAAGGTCGTATACTTCGAGAACTTCGAGTCTTTCTTCGTGAAATTACTTTCAAGCTTCTGCGGAATAAGAAGTAAGTAGAAATTAGTACATATGCAAAATCAAATATCCTCATCCTCATGCATCTATTCGAGATTTTATTATAAAGTTTTTTTTTAACTCGAATAGAAAGAAAAAGATTAGACTACATTTGTTTGAAGATGAAAGAAGTTAATTGAAAATTTTATATAAAATTTAAAATCAGATGTGAAATTTTTGTAGTGGCGCTACTCAAAACTAAAACTAAAACTACTATTTCAATATGATAATGTAAGCTATGGGTGAAATGATCACGATATCACGCCATGGATCTCTCAATGATTCCATGACGTTTCATCACGAAAATTCATCCCAACAAAATTCGTCAGTGAAAGTTCGTGCGACTTAAATACGGTGACGAACTTTCCGTGTGACGAACTTTACGTGTGAGGAAATGCTACGTAAAGTTTTCAATTTTCGCGTTTATTTATTTTTTTTTATAGATTTAATGACTTCGTGAAACCTGTGGATCCAGAAGAAGTTCCTGATTATTATGAAGTTATTGCTCAACCAATGTGCTTGGATACGATGTTGTTAAAAGTAGGAGAGGGTTTATATCATAGTGCAGCGGAGTTTATGTCAGATATCCACCTCATTACACAAAATGCTTTGGACTACAATCCAACTCGGAGTGAGGCTGACAGGGTAGGCAATATCGAACCTTCGATTGGAATTCTTTCGAATTATTTATAGATTCTTATCATTTCAGGATTTACGTCACCATGCAATTGATCTTAGAGACGTCGCTACACTCCTAATTGACAATGAAATGGATTCTGATTTTGAAGATCTGTGCCAGCGTAAATATATTATAATAATGATAAATCAAATTATGTGAGTATAATTTTTTTTTCATTTTTTTTTTTTTTTAGAAATTATCAAGAAACATGAAGAATCAAGAGGTATGAAGAGTGCGAAAGTGATGGGATCGGGTTCCTCGATTGAGGTGCCTTCTTCATCATACACGCGCGAAGGCAACAAGAAAGGAAATTTGCGTGAAATGCCTACATCCACCAGTCCAAATGTAAGAAAACTGGGCAACTCAAGATCAAGAGGAAACGGTTGGGCTAAAGGCAAAGACAAGAAAGCTGAAACATCACCCACGTCAAGACGAAATTCAGAATCGAGCTGTTGTGCATCGTCGTCTGCACAAAATGGTGTTTCGACAACAACCTATTTTGCACCTGAGGTAGCTTCTCGCCGATCGTCGAAGAGACATGTCAAAGAAGAAGAACAAACAAAAATTGAGTCATCTGAGATTTCTCCTCCACAGCAGCAACCCGCCGAAGAGTCTCAGATGGATGAGGATAGTTATGTTTTGTGTAAGTAAACTACTTACAAACATTTTCTATAAAGAATTACAACATATNTGTGTAAGTAAACTACTTACAAACATTTTCTATAAAGAATTACAACATTTTTGTTGGTTGAGGTACACGAGTACAAACAAAACGAAAAAAAAACAGCCACTTACGACCCTTTCCATTCTAATNGAGTCATCTGAGATTTCTCCTCCACAGCAGCAACCCGCCGAAGAGTCTCAGATGGATGAGGATAGTTATGTTTTATGTAAGTAAACTACTTACAAACATTTTCTATAAAGAATTACAACATATTTGTTGGTTGAGGTACACGAGTACAAACAAAACGAAAAAAAAACAGCCACTTACGACCCTTTCCATTCTAATTTGTAGTTAATATGGCTGCCCGCTTAAGCTACTATAAATTTTGTTTGATTTCNTTTGTAGTTAATATGGCTGCCCGCTTAAGCTACTATAAATTTTGTTTGATTTCAATTCAGGTTCAGAAGGTAGTTTGAAGAATCACCGTCGTCAGGTCAAACAATTATATAAGAATTCCGTAGAGTTCACTATGTGCTACACAATTCGTGAGCTTTTGGAAGTCAGATTCAAATTGCTAAGTGTCATTGAGGACTACGAAGTGAAAGAGAAGAAGACAAAATTACTAGAAAAATTGAAAGTGATAGTTGAAGCATGTCAATTTCCCGAAGAGGGATCATGAATGAAAAAGTGACACTTTCATATTTTATAACCGAAACATAGAAATTAATGTATGAATTTATGGAACAAGAACCTAAAGTATTCTGTGCATAACTCAATCTTACATTTTAACTTATCTTGCTGTGGTGAATATAAAGTAATTATTCTATTTTCACTGCCAACAATAACAGCAAATTATCTCATTCTGCTAAATCATTCAAAAAGTAGCAAATATGGTGTTTTGTTTGAATCATTTCAATGCAACCTCATTTTGTTCATTTCATTTATGTGAACCGTGGAAATGGTTCATTGGACCTCATAACCATTTATGTGCGTAGAGTCATTTATGGAACAATGAGAAGAGTAAAATATGGGATTGGGTACAATAAGTTGCACAAAACTTATCGAACTTGAACTTACTTTTGTTACCTACTGTTTGGTGGAAAAAGTAGTTCCATAAGTTTTTTGCAAGCGCTACTTTCTGTTCTAATTTTTTTCTTAATTTAGTGGAACACGTCCGAAAAATCAGAATTTTTGGTTCATTGGTTTTAAAAAGTTATAGCAAAACATAAGAAAAAATTTGTTTTAGAGAGAAATTTTAGGACATCCCGTGCCGCATGTGGAATGTCTCAGAATTTTCTTACAAACCTTTTCAAACAGTTGTAGCTTTTTAACATGTGAATAAAAAATTCTGAATTTCTTAACGTTTTCTACTAACTTTTCAGTTGTGCATAAGACTCAATCGCCTATACTGTACTCATAAATGAAGCAGTAGACTCCTTACTTGGCAAACACAGGTGAGTTTCTGAGTTGTATTGAGATTGAGGATAGGTTTTTTGTTTTTTGTTTTTNTCCTTACTTGGCAAACACAGGTGAGTTTCTGAGTTGTATTGAGATTGAGGATAGGTTTTTTGTTTTTTGTTTTTGAAAAAAAAGTCGGTTTTTTTGGTTTTTTGAAAAAAAAAAATAATAATTGATTTTTTGGTTAAAACCGGGTTTTTTTTGGTTAAAACCAACATTTTGGTTAAAATTAAATTCATTAAATTTGACANATTTTTGGTTAAAACCGGGTTTTTTTTGGTTAAAACCAACATTTTGGTTAAAATTAAATTCATTAAATTTGACACATTTGACGAAATTTCAAAAGTTTAACATACATAGAGCGATGTCGATTTCGATACTTTGATGCAAATATCGACTCATGTCGATCACTTTGNTCCTTACTTGGCAAACACAGGTGAGTTTCTGAGTTGTATTGAGATTGAGGATAGGTTTTTTGTTTTTTGTTTTTTGAAAAAAAAGTCGGTTTTTTTGGTTTTTTGAAAAAAAAAATAATAATAATTGAATTTTTGGTTAAAACCGGGTTTTTTTTGGTTAAAACCAACATTTTGGTTAAAATTAAATTCATTAAATTTGACACATTTGACGAAATTTCAAAAGTTTAACATACATAGAGCGATGTCGATTTCGATACTTTGATGCAAATATCGACTCATGTCGATCACTTTGGAAAAAGATTGACGGCAACCAATCTCGATCTTGATATTCTGACCGACAGATCTATATAGATATATAACGATTAANGAAAAAGATTGACGGCAACCAATCTCGATCTTGATATTCTGACCGACAGATCTATATAGATATATAACGATTAAAAATCTACCGATCTCGAGCTCGATTTCAGTGCCAACATGACAATTGATGCCAATCTCGATCTTAGTTTTAAGCAATGGGGGGGTTTTTTTTTTAAACCACTACGGTTTTAACCATGGTTAAAACCATTTAGTTTTAACCAATCCACCCTGAGGATAGGATTCTGCAACTAGAGTATGTAGCACAATTGGTAGTGTGTTATGTCTGGAAAACCTATGGCATGGGATCATGACTCACCACAGACCATTATTTTTATGACAATCTCACTTTCTCCAGCAAAGAGTTACGTAACAAAAGTAAATTTCAACTCGATATGCTTTGTACAACATACTGTACTTTATACGTAACTAGTATCGGAGTTNGTAACAAAAGTAAATTTCAACTCGATATGCTTTGTACAACATACTGTACTTTATACGTAACTAGTATCGGAGTTTAATTAAAAATGTCTAGCCTGGGGGATTTGTAGTGAAGGTAGTTATTTTTAATCACAATTTTATTACTATTCTATTTCTTGTTTCGGTATGTAAACTCCTGGTACATAGATGAACGGATGTTTTATATTATTTTTATCATNGTAACAAAAGTAAATTTCAACTCGATATGCTTTGTACAACATACTGTACTTTATACGTAACTAGTATCGGAGTTAATTAAAAATGTCTAGCCTGGGGGATTTGTAGTGAAGGTAGTTATTTTTAATCACAATTTTATTAGTATTCTATTTCTTGTTTCGGTATGTAAACTCCTGGTACATAGATGAACGGATGTTTTATATTATTTTTATCATCTCTTCGAGCTAAAAACCTCTTCGTCAATTTTGCATTTTCCATCTCCAAACACAAGCTTTAGTACTCACTCATTTTGAGTCAACAATAGTGAAATTTTGATAAGGATTGAAGACTCAATGAGGATATAATCTTTCAAACAAACATGGTTTTGTGATATGTGGTCACTTTCTCTGCTTCGTTTTGAAGCAGGATTTTCAAAAATTGGAAAAAGAGTCAAGTACTTTAGTTTAAGTACGTGTAGGACTGAGAAAGAAAGGAAATTGGGTATAGAAGACGTTCTAAACCGTGTAAAGAAACGAGACGGATTGAAACCGATATATCCACATATTGAGTATTTGATTGGACGAACGAGTGATGGGGGAGGTGACAAAAGAATTAAGAATTTGGGCATTTCGGACAAAACACATTTGATTCTTCAGTCATCTCATCCAGTTCGCTACATTGTTCAAAGGTAAAGTTATAAACGACTATACTGTTTACTCATTATTATTGAAATTAAACTAGGTTTTATTTTTGTCCCAAGAGAAATCAAAAACTTAAGAAACGATGATGATCGCCAGAATCAGATCAGCTACCACGATTGGATTACAATCTTTGCAAGATGTTTGGTCAACGAAGAGGAAATGGCGGAAATAAGGACAAAATTTGAGTCTCAAATCAACCATATCGCAACTGCTGCAGATTGCGGAATGTTTTCTTCTGAGATTCACCAGACTGTGCTCAATATCCCTGACGCTGAGTCTTGGATCCAATCAGAAACACTGAAGGAACTGAATTTAGGAAACAAGTATGCCGTCCTGGTCGGAGATTACTTTTCCATCAAGGCTATTTTTTTTTCAGAGAAAGCTAAATGTAATCAAGTGATCCTCTCAATCACACGTGGTGTTGAGGATTTCACTTCTGCGCTTGTCTCATCCAATCTAATGGACTCTAACATTTGGACACTTTTGGTCCCATCCCTTTCAGCAACCACTGACGACTGGATTCAATATAATTCCAGAGTATGTGGTTACTTCACTGGAGGACTCTACGCTGTACTCAATGTACTTCCTGAAATTCTGTCACTCACTCCATCACAGATAGAAAAATTTGTCAAGAATTTGGCACTACTTATCAAAACTGTGATAGAGTTGGATGAACTTAGAGTACTTGATAGAGTTGGTCAAAACTGTGATAGAGTTGGAAATATAAATGACGAGGAATTGATAACGTCGCCTTTCATACTAACATCACTCCCAGCAATCATTTTCCAGAATATGTATCCAACTGCGTTGAATTCACTCCGTCGTCAGGCAAATGAACGTTCAAACTTTAAGGAAGAGGTATATAGAGTAAGTAATTATATTATTTATATTATAACTTATAATAACTGTCATAGTTTCGTTTCTTTCTTTCTGGAAACGAAACGAAACGAACCGGACTGAAGCAGAAACGAAACGAAATTGTGTGAAAGAGACGATGTTAGAAACGGACACGAAACGAAACGGTTAAAAAAAATCTCATAGGAACAAACACTTCATTTTATGTCGTATTATACCAACTACTATTAAATTGAATTTGAGTTGTATCGGAATAATTCTTTTTTCTTCTAGATTCGACAAGAAATCCTTAAAAGCAATGCAATTTCGGAAACTCTCCACTTGATGAGACAGTTTGGAACTTGTGCAAAATTTGAACTATCTACATTCGCATCAAACAGTTTCTACGTCTCTATATTCAACGAATTAGTTGATATACTCATCGAAACTTCTAAACCTAAACCTACTCAATAAAAATAACAATAATAATTACAAAATTTTTTTTTTGTTTTTGACCGAATCAGAAAACCAAATATGGAATTTTTTATTTACGCCAATTTTGCCAATTAAATTACCGGTTAATAACAACGGAATAACTCATCTGGTAGGAAACCAGAGAGACTGTACTTTACAAATATTAAAAAAAAATTATTGTTAAAACTCAGATTAAAAGAAAATTACATGTTGTCATGTTGTATAAATAAGAACGATTAAAAAATAAATTTTTGATTTTGAAGCATAGACACTGATTGTACAAATCTACCACTTCAAGATGCTTCGTTCTGGATTTTGTTCTTCTTAGAAGCTTTTTTTACTCTTCCAGAATACATTAATTTAAAAATGATTCTTAATTTTTCGTGTGGTCCCTCGTGATATTCTACTAAATGGTAACAATTTTAGAGAACAATGTCATAGGCCGAATTATAATATAAGTAATTTCTAATCGAGGGTGTTAAAAAGTATTTTGTTCTTAATGTCATTAGACGTATTGCACATTTGGCCTTAACTAGACAAGTTTTAACTTGGATTAGAGAGGAAGCCAATTGAGAGAGATTTATTAAAAACTTGTGCATTTCAATTCTCACTGATATGTCAATCTGACTTCCACCTTTTGATAACAGACAATTGCCTTTTTTTTTTTAATTCCATTTGCCAAATATTAACATTTCCAAAACCCTTCGTTGAATTGTGACTAAAAATGCATTTGCTTGTAACTTGCTCATATATTCTATTCCTAATCAATGAATTTGAAAAAGAATTATATCGAATTTTTTCAATTAGAATACCTCAAAAAAAAAAATTCATATTTTCAACCAATCAGAATTGAACTTTTAATTTTTATAACCAATTAGATTGATTGAATTTAAATATTTGAATTTTTTTTTTGTTGAAGAATTCTGATTGTAAAAACTCGGTAGTCTCATTATCTGTTTCAAACTCATTGTTTCTAATTGAAATAATTTCTAAAGTTACTGGATTGTTTGGATTACTTTTTTGGTAAGTTCCACCATTGCAATTTTTTTGTATAGAAACTCTTGCAAACGGTAACTTTGAACTTAAATATTTTAAAACTTTTAAAAAATCTCACGAGTATCGGAATCTCTTAGTTTACTATTACAGTGCTAATTATTCTAGTATAGCGTAGTCAACTAAGAAATTCCGATACCCGGAGATTGAAATAAGAATTGATTTTTTTTTGTTGTTTTTTTTTTGGATACACATCAAATATAGCCAATTAATATAAAATCACAAACTAAAATAATAAATAAAAAGAGATTCAACTTGGAATTAGTATATTTTCATGACAGAAAGGACCAAAAATCTATTGTTACGCAGCCTAATTATTAAAATGTGACCAACAAGAGAAAAAAAAAACAAAAAAAAAACGAGATCTTCCTAGTCACTTCTGTCCGTAAAAATATTCCAATTACAGTTAGCAGCGTTATTTCACTATATAATTGATGTTAGATGATGCACCCTTCGACCTTATGAAAGACATTACGAAAATATCCGAGTAATTTTTAAATAGTTAACTCTTTACCCTATTAACGAGGAGGTATTCTTTTGTCATTTCATCAACAGGGAAATAATCTTTGTACTCAACCGTCTGAGAATCTTAAGGAAAAAATCACGTTAATTACAATTAAAAAAGTACCATTTTAGTAACGTACCCTTCAATAAAATATTTTTAAAATAAATTTTCTCATTTGAAATGAGAAAATTATCTTTTTCATACTTTATATCATGGCAGTCTTTCAGTCTTTAAAATGGCGGTTACGACTAAAATTTGTTTGAGAACTTCCTAGCCAATGAAAAAAAAAATCAAACATTTAGCATCGTCAGACGTTCACTTTAAAACATGTCATATTTCCCTGTTCTCGTCGAATTCCGCAATAACTTATTTTAACTAACTTAGCTCCTATTTGCCTAATTAGCTCGTGGTTATTGTTTGAGTACAAGTTACATAATAAGGAAAACTTGTGATTTTCATAATCTAAAATTTTTTTTTGGAATTTAGTTAACGTCAAGTGTCAAGGGATACGAATCTTTTCGATAAAAAGAAATTTTTTTTAGATTAATCATTTTCTAGGTGCTAGGTCTAAATAGGTAAGGACGACTTTGTTAAAATTAAATCACAAACTTAAATCTTAATTCTAATAAGTAGATTTTTCCAATAATTGCGTAACTTTTGAATAACTATTCCCAAGGAAGGATTTGTGCGAATATCAAATGTTTACAATTAACAACCCATTCTACATTGTTACAAAATTAACTCTTCTTTTTTTTTTCATTAATTCTTTCTCAGAAGAGTTTCTATCATCTTGCCTGATTATGGGTTGAACTGAGAACACATTAATTTCTGATTATATAGTCACGCATTTGAGGTTCTAAAGACAAAAAAAAAATTTTTTTTTTGTTTACATTCTACGAAGTAATCAAATAACGATAATTAAAACTTTGGAAGGGTTGTGTATATGTCAATGATATACAGGTAAAATTCTAATCAATAATGTTGACATATCCGGGTACATTTAGGTATGGTAAATTATTTTTAGTAGAGAAACAACTACTTATACGGTGAGATTCCTCAAAAGGCTCTAGGAACTTTATGAGAAAGTTGACATGACTCAAAATCTTTAAAAAAAAAAAAAAAGAAACTCCGACACTTCACTTTAAATGCAACCTCGTTCATTCTTCTAACCGGAGAAAGCAAGCCTATAGGGAGATTGCAGAATGAAGTAGCCGCCCCAAATGACTATCACAAAATTCTGTGGCTGTTGAAGACTTCTTTGTACCAAAAAGAGACTCGATGTCTAGCTTGATTCTTCTCGGTGGTAGTAGTGATGATTTCCCGTATACTGAAAGTGGCGGTGAGGCTTTGTCATATACTGTAATTGGTGAAGACGGAGTTGACTGAGATCTGGTTGGCTCTTCAATTCTCCAATGCATCGGTGGAACCGGGACTTCAACTAGTTCTGGAACGGAGTCAAACTTTGCACCAGCATAATAATCATCATCTTGACTCGTCAATCCTGAAGAATGCGCTCGTCGAAACCCACTAACAGGAATCGAAACTCTTCTCGGGTTCGACTCGGAAGCTGACTTCGACCTTAATCTTTGACTTCTCATCATGGTTATGCTGGATATGTCACGGTTAATGACTCCAAAATATCTGGAAACAAGATAATACAAAAATAATTAAAATTTGAAACTCTACTACTTAGTAAAAACATGACTAATAAATAATATTCAACTTCCAATTCCTTAGGCTAAAACTAAAACTAAAACTAAACCTAAACCTAAACCTAAAGCTAAACCTTACTAAGGTAAGCTCTTCAAAACGGTCAGCATCCTCTGCCTAAATTCAACCAATCATAAGAACCGGTGGTAATAACTNCAACCAATCATAAGAACCGGTGGTAATAACTTAAAAGAAAGTTGCATTATCAACAATAATAATTATTAATTAGTACCTACTTATCTAACTTTGTGTCCCACGTCCACCCAATCAACCAGCAGGGAAGAATGAGATTCTTTTCAATAATAACCAAATGTTTTAAAAACTGTTGTCTACAGCTGTACGAAGAATGATTAGAAATAATAGAAAAACAACACTAATGAAAATCTATTAATCAAATTCTAAACCTTTTTAGTAATCTGAGATCCGCTGAGGTGAGGTAACGTAAGGAAGTTGACCCTTCTAACTACTCAATCTTGTATCTTCTGATCGATTTTTTTGTTCTCTGGTCTGTGATATGGTGAGGTGACGTGACGTAGATTAGTCAGAGAGACGCTTAACTTTCCAATAACAAAGCACTCATTCCAATGACGCAGTTTTGAGTTAGTAACAAATTACAGAAATTCTAACGAGTCTACCAGCCACTATTTACGTACATACTTTTGAGACAGAGATGTAGAAGAAAAAAAAANGTCTGTGATATGGTGAGGTGACGTGACGTAGATTAGTCAGAGAGACGCTTAACTTTCCAATAACAAAGCACTCATTCCAATGACGCAGTTTTGAGTTAGTAACAAATTACAGAAATTCTAACGAGTCTACCAGCCACTATTTACGTACATACTTTTGAGACAGAGATGTAGAAGAAAAAAAAACAGACGAGTTCACTTATTTTGATAAGCCATACAATTTTTAGACATAATGAACTCTTCCAATGTTANAAAAAAAAACAGACGAGTTCACTTATTTTGATAAGCCATACAATTTTTAGACATAATGAACTCTTCCAATGTTATTTACAAGAAACTTTGCTAGAGTACTAAATAGTAATAAAATACAAGAAGTAATTGTGATTTTTAAGTGTTTTCCTTACCCCAAATTCTTCAATCCAAAGTAATTAACCAGATCCGCGACAGGTCACTGTTATTTTGTACAAAGTTGAAAACAAAGTCGTAGTAAGTAAGAATGAAACGCCAGGGCGTTAGTCCCAGAAGTCTAAAAAATAACAGAGCAAACGTAACCACACTGACTCTTCCCTTTCACTTCTTCACACGATCTGAGGAGAAGAAAAATGAAATTCAACGAACAAGAAGATGATGATCAGACATCGGATAAATAAGTTTATATTAATATAATAAACAAGGAAGGAATTCTTTTTTTATGCTTATTGCCCTCAAAATCACCCGATGGCTATCACTCTTGCTAAATAATTTTCAAAAAAATTAAAACTAAAAATTAATATTTTTTTCTTAACCTTAATAGCTTGCAACAATCTAATTTAAAAAAACAAAATCTAAAATAATCTTACATAAACGAGACTAAGCATCAGGAACCGCTGCCATAATTCCAACAAGTCTCAATAATCTGTGCTGTTTTCAAAGTAGTTAAATAAGTTAAATAAATTACCAAATAAATGTTATGATCAGATGTATAAAGTTGAAATTTTTACCAAATATTAGTCCATAGTGTACAAAATTACAAATGAAAAATGCTAAACATNGATGTATAAAGTTGAAATTTTTACCAAATATTAGTCCATAGTGTACAAAATTACAAATGAAAAATGCTAAACATCGAAAAGTTTATATTAAATGAAATGTTTTATAAAAGGTTCCGCTTTTTTATTTTGCCAAAATCTACGATTTCGTACAAGTTAAGCCGCAACTTTGGCTAAACTTGGAACCAGAGTCAAGATACCCGATCTCGAACCCCAGCACCGACCACGAAAATCCACGACACAGCTCAGCACTCGGAACTACTCGGAACACATTGTACTAAAAACTTATGTCTACGTAGTACACCATTAATCACGAGGTAAAAAAAAGTGAAGTAGAACGAATTTCAAATATTTGAATATTATTATCTTCTGTTGTTTTCTCTCGTTTAACGAATTTCAGCTGTTTTCTGTGTCTCGTTTGGTGTTTTCTTTAATCTTTCAAAGTGACGATGGATCTCTGCAGTCCCTGTGCCCGATCCTTCTNGTGTCTCGTTTGGTGTTTTCTTTAATCTTTCAAAGTGACGATGGATCTCTGCAGTCCCTGTGCCCGATCCTTCTGTTTCTGTGCATGTGCCATCCGTGCTTGAGCCTGTTCCATCTGCACTTGCGCTTGTGCCATTTTTGCTTGCGCCTTGCCAGTGCCAGCGCTTATTAATTTGAAACCTTGGTGGCACAACTACAAGAAATGTGACATACAGGTCATAGACGTTGAATGTGTAGACGTGATCATTGAAAGGAAGCAGAACAGAAGAGGAAGTTATAAGTGTCGCCAACAAGCCGCCAGTTTTGGTGTGTGACTTTTACGGGAAAGAAGTTTACTATGAGAGGCTCTACCACAAACAATGTTATTTAACAATTATCTGAAACAATGAAACTTCTGGATAATTGGTGCAATAAGACAGGTTTATTAATGAATTATGAAAAAACAGAGTTCATGGTTTTTAAAAAACCTATGGATAATTGAAATATAACAGTGGGTGAAGTTAAATTTAATGATAGAGTTATAAAAAAATCGGAATCTTTTAAATACTTGGGAATAGTGTTAGATGAGAGACTCTCTCATTTTCTCAACACATTTATAATGTGGAAAAAAAAGTGGCAAGAGGGTGTGGTCGCCTAGAATTTGTTAAAAGAAAAATTAATCATCACATATTTAAAATACTACTTAATGCTTATGTTCTATCACATATCAATTTCTGCTATTCAGTATGGGTTGACAATCAAAATAAACTGACTAATCTTCAGAACAAAGTTGATAAAATTTTAGTCTCATTCTTTTTTCCAAATACAAGTAAAAGAAAAAATGTAAGGGCCCAGTACAAAACAAGGATTTTTTACAATTCTAAACTACGATTGGAATTTGACATAATGATATGAACAAGCTATATGACTCATGTAATATTCTTAGTTTGGAAGAGAGACTAAAATATATTACGTTAATTGAAACTTATAAATTACCAAGTACAAGAATTCTAAATCTTGAAAAATACTTTATGGTAAAAGAACACATCTATGACTCAAAACTAAAGGGAACTTTTGAAATGATTAGAAAAAATACTGAGTTTTCTAAAAAGTCTTTCAGTGATAGAGCAATACTGATATGGAATAAATTCATCCAAACTCATAACTTGGACGAAATAGTCACATTGGGAAAGTTGAAAAAAGAAGCTAAAGAGTGGGTAAAGGAATCGAGAACTGTAGAATTTACCAGTATGTAAATTAACTATGGGCTATAACCAACTCATGCCAATTCAAAGTGTAAATCACTCTAAAAATTAAGATTACTTATTATTATTTTACTTAATTAGTCCTGCGTATGCGGGGGTGTCTTAGCAAATTAACATTTTTATAAAAATGATGCTCTCTGACACTTGAATAAATTATCAAACAAACAAAAAAAAAAACCAGTAAGCTTCTTTACAAACAACCCGGTAACTGGATTCAAGGCAAGTGATTTTGAGAAGGAAAAAAAACTAACTACAACGCAGTCAGAATTTAGAGAGGTACTTCAAGGCAAGCTTCTCATTCCACACAATGCATACAAGGATTTTCAAAGCCTTCAGTTACCTATGTCGCAGGATATATGAGATATTTTTGATCTGCAGAGTCACTTTTACCAAGTATGACCTTGACGAGATCGTTTTTTAGAATAAGGAATTTGGCATGTTTCATCAAGTATTGTATTTTCAGGTGCGTGGTGAGGCTAATTACTTTTACAACGAAGATGATGAATATAAAAGCAAAATTAGAGAACCAATTTCTCTGAAACGACTTTTTCGGTTTTATTTCAAGGGAGAAGTGTTTCAAAGTACAGTACATAGAAAGATGCAATTGCAACCATGCGACATTTTATAGAAATTGATGAAACATTAAAGCAAAATAACCAACATTCAAGAGTAAACTACGATGGTCCTTTTAATCATATTCCAAGAGCAAATTAGTGCAGTCAATAGTAAGACCCGTCGACGAAGTGTTGGAAAAATAATATTAAGTATAAAGTTTAAATCATTTGAAACAAATAATCGAAGCTAACTACTATTCATCTAGGTTGAAATTTTTTTTTCAAAGTTTGGCATCACAAAATTTTTATTCAAATCAATTGGAAAAGATTCGGCATGCAGAAATCAACATGAAGACTATGTGCAAGAGTTTCTTGTAAAAGTCGATGTCGTAAGTTAGATTGACATTTTAATTAATTTTCACTTTCACTAACACCGTCTTTAACTTCAATTCACTTCACTGGATTATGTTTTATCATGAAATTTTCTAGGACGACCTATCACAGGCAGGAAGATTAATGGCCACGACAGAGAATCACTAGAGCCTATCTAAGTCGTCAACTGCAACTTAAAAGGTGGACGTGTTACAAAGAATTAAAATATTATTTTATTTTATTATTTCATGCGTATTCTTTAACACAAAAATGTCTAGTTTCATGTTTAGCATCTTGTTTTTCTACTCACTCCGAAACAAATAGCGCTGGAAAATTGTAATTAAATTAACTACCCAGTGTAGTTTAACATGGGGTGGTCCTGATTTATAAATATATATATATACAGTAAAAATTTGCCTAAGCCGAATCCGGTTAAGCCAAAATTTCTGTTACCACGAACGAAGGCATAAGCCTTTTAGCGGTTCCGGTACACAAGTCATGTGTATTACCTGGGTTCCCACAAAATGAATATTCCGGTCCCTCTGAGGTCTACTTATCCTTATTAAGTTTGTACCATATTTCCAAATCAATTAAATATAGTGATTTGTCTCAAGTTTTCATTTATGTGGACATTTGTATTAAAAATTTTCTTTAAACCATTCAACAAACTTGTTAATTAAAAGGACCGCAATAGTATGGTAGTTTGACACTTTTGTACTTAAGCGCAGCGTAGGAATTGGACTATTTAAATATGAAAATTTCATAACGTGAAATTGAAGTGGTAGGTTTAAATGCTTCTATAAATTCACATAAAGTTTATTTAGATACTCTATCATACACTTCATAATTTAGAAATCTTTTCCTTAAATTTTACGATAATTCTATTTGTAAATACAACTTTTTCTGTTATAACATTAGATATAAAATGTCCTTTGATCTAATAAGCGAGTTGGTTTATAAAGCAAGTTCTGATAACCGAAGTGTTCTGTATAAATATTTTCCCCAATGAGTAACAAATTTAGTTAACCACTTTTTGTTCATCAACCCCAAGTAAGTTCATTGACAGTTTGGTTATATGATGTTGCTCGCCCTTTTGTTGATGAAAACAAGGATGATATTATTGATTCATTCTCCTTTGATCCGGCTAGAAAACTGTAAAATTAAACAGCTAAATATAAAAAAAAAATTAGAAATGGCACAGGCAGCTTACTTTCTATCGTCGTCAATCATCAATGTTGTAAAGTCTTCATTGATCATTAAATTGTCCGCAAATTCGAGACATGTTTGGCAGAGAAATAGTTTAAACCCTTTCTTACCTGGTCGATCAGCATCACCATATGACGATATTGCGGATATAAAAACAATGCACTGCTTATGATTTGCGGATTTGCAATGTCTACATCGCGTCGTAATGTATCCTTTTCTCATGGTTTCTCCACACAAAGTACAGGGCGTTTCCGAATGTAGTGGATTTTGGGGTCCCCACAATCGTCGTTCACTTATACAGTCCATCACATCGAGGCCTTTAATTTCTGAATCTTGATTATGAAGATCCGCCACCACGTTTGGCTCAGTTATGTAATCTTCATTTTCATTCAGTTACTCCATTCAGTGTTGATTCCCCTTGTTCATCCATAACATCAGTCTCGTTTTCAGGTCCTTGTTGTAGAGTTCCATATCAATTACTGGATCCATTTTCTCCCATTGGGTTTCCGTGGTGCGTTTGCGCTTTTGCTGCCCATTCTTCGATGTTCTGGCTTGTCTTTTGCTCCAGATTTCTTCGTCACTGTAAGTAAAAAATTAAATGTATGAGCCGATATACGTGCCTGCACATAAAGTTTGTTATAAAAATAAATTGGATTTTCTGTTATCTCATTACCTTTTGCCAAAAGTCGTGCAAGTAAAAATAAGTTGTCGGCATTATTTAGTTTGTAGGAGTCGTGCGTATCGTTTTGTTGGTACTTTACCACAAATTTTACATTACTCTTCGTCACCCTTGCGGAGTTAGACTTTTGCTTACATTTTCATAGGTTAATCTGGTCTTGTAAGAGATTTCGCGTACTTGCTCCAGACCTTTTCCTTCCAGTACATTACCGCACAATCACTGTAGACTGATTTCACATGCTGGGAGAACCTTTCAGCTAATACAGCTGGTCTTATCCGGTCTTAGCGTCCACGTATGCTACCAAACCTCTGCTCTGCGCTACACTGAAGTCTTGAGCTGGTTGATGTATGGGCTCCATGTTAGCATCGAATGATTGAATGATGAGATTCAATTCATTAATACTGGCAGCCTAAGGTAATTCACACACAACTGTTGGTTCAACTAAATTTGTGCTCGATTCAGGAACGAAATCGAAAGAAGCAATAGATGGCACTGGCACACTGACTTGCACAGGCACATCTGCATTTGATAGTGAAGCTAGAACAATGAGACCATCCAGCTGCAGTCCAGAATACATAGAAATTGCGAAAGGCTCCTCTGTGATCGTTTGTATGTAACCTTGGCAAAAGTTGCTTCGGAACATAGATTCCAACTAAGTCTTCATAATTTTCACTTCGCAAAGCTCGTCCAGACACAACTTGTCGTTCTGGTTAAACTCATACCGAACCTGCTTAGCGACGCCCCTTCTCAGAAATCTGTTCCGGCACGCTATAACTCTGATGTCGCTATTCGCTACCGCGCTTACTCTGTACTTGTACGGAGTGGTTGTTGATAAAGCAACTGCAGCGTCTTCACGTGAAACTTCTCTTAAGGGTATAATTTTGGATGCTTCATGTTCTGCGAATAAGCCTATCACCTTGACAGCTATGGTAACTTGCCTAAGAGGTATCGGAGTCTCATTCATGGTGAAAACAAAGTTTACCAAACATCCGCGATCCTTGTGAAGACAGTCGACATATATCCTGTCATCCTTTATATTGATCTTCGACGATAAGAATGGTCAGAAAGGATATTTCAATCAAAGCCAATCCCTAACAACAGAAGCGCAATTGTATGGGATGAATTTAGAATTTCCATAATTCCAAATTTGTGCCCATGTTGCTTCGCTGAAATTAACTTCAAATGGCGACTTTGCTGCCTCAAAGTCTGATACTTCCCAAGATGAGCAAATGAGTGATGGTATTAAGCCCAATGTCACTACTGTAGTACCTACTATCACATTTATTTTTGTTAAAATGCCTGAGCCACAGTTTTTGCCTGTGCTTTAAACGAGTTGCGTCACTTCGGCCTAATCTGGAGCTGCCGCTACCAAGACCTACGCCATCGATACCGTTACCGAAAGTTTTCCCGTTCCCACTTCAAAGGCTCTCTATCGCTAGTTTTCGTAACTTTATCTCAGCTAGCTAAAGCTACCAAAAGTAAAGGCGCTAGTTGAAGTGACATCTATACTCTAAACTTAATATAAATCTTAGCATCAGACACGATTAACGGTACAGGCTAGTTTATAACTTACCCTGCCCAGGTGAATGAGTCGTGTTACCGAAAGCCGTCAGCTCATTCTTTACTTCTTTCTGTGGTTGCGGTATTTCGGTCACAGTAAATTTGAATCTTGCTTTACAACACTTTTATTGACATCAGCCTTTGATAAGTATGAAATGCTCTCTGGTCTCTTGAATTGTTTTTTCACTGGTACGGAACCCGCACAAAGGATACTCAGTTTTGTGCAGGAAATCATTCATGAACCGAGTCCAATTTTTCTGGAACTCTCTAATATTGTAGTGCCATATGACACTCCATGCTTCTGCCGAGATAACTTGAGCTGTACCTTAAGTAAAAGCAACAGACATAGTAAATGATACAGGCATGCTTTACTAAATATGAAGTGTTGGATTACCGGACATCGTGCGACCTGCTTTGCACAGTGTGATCTAATAGTTCAAAATTAATGTTAACTAATTGAATTAGTAACACTAATATTCAACGAAGTAAACGCAACAGACGCAAGGAATGGTACAGGCATACTTTATTAAAGAAGGTGTGTTGGATTCCTTCGCACAGTGTGACCTAATATTTGAAAATTAGTCTGAACTAATTGAATTATTAAAACTAATAGTCAACAGTTTGGCAATATATAATTCCTCAACGAGATAAGACGTAGGTTTTTAGTATAATGTTTCTCGAGTAGTTCCGAGGGCTGGGATGTGCCGTGGATTTTCGTGGTCGGTGGTGGGGTTCGAGATCGGGTATCTTGACTCTGGTAAACTTGGAGCCTGCTTTTCTCAGTATGGAAAGCTCGCACATGAGTCGGATTATTTGCATAAGACTTAATATTACACTCCTTCGAGGTGTTTTTTTGAGAAATCCCGACTTTAGTTGGAATATTCACCGCCAGGTGTGCCAAAATCGAGAATAAATAGTAGCCACTGTGTACTTAAATAGTTTGACCTTTGACCCATTGTCATCTGTGCCCCAAGTGATCTTGCCGTTTGAAATATTAACATGGATTAGTATTTTGAGTCATGTTAATTCAAGTATATTTTGGTAACAATATTTAGATTAGATTCGTGTGCACCTAGTTGGAAATATTCTAAGTTAAGTTGGGGTATTACAAAAAATACCTCGTAAGATTGTCATACTCGCGGTCCTAATTTCTCATCGGTTTTCTTCAAGCATACTAGAACGTTTCCAACTACATTTTCTGCACAATTTACAATGTATTGTACAGTGTATGAGTGAATCACAAGGTTTTTTGGGGATTTAGCATAACCAAAAACTTTCTTTTCGGCGACGTGTGTGAGGGTGCTATTTGAGACAAGTTCATAAGTGAAACCACACTGATCTGTGTTAATGATGGCACAGGGTGGATATAAATTTATGCGCTTCTTGGTTTCACGTTTGAATATCTCTGCTCAGTGAGCGATGTCGTCGAAGTGAAAAACTTCACGCTTGTTCACATGGTGTGTAACTTTTGTTGAACTAATTCGGTTGGAGGATTTCAGACGTTGTGCCCAGGTTGGACTTGCCTTGAAAATATCCAAAGCTTCAATCTCAGTAGCTTTTTGAATTCCCCATTGTTGTAAATTTAAAGTTTTAACTACCTTCGCAGCAATCCTTGATTCCTCGAATTTTTGAAGCACATGATCACGAATGGCTTTAAACTTAATGACTTGTACCTCGTCTTTCAACTTGCTTTTTCCACAAGACCTGTTGACTCATTGAAGTTAGGGCAGCTCCACCGTGAGTTCTGAAACTTGTTACTT
This sequence comes from Holacanthella duospinosa, assembly GCA_002738285.1. Classification (NCBI taxonomy): domain Eukaryota; kingdom Metazoa; phylum Arthropoda; class Collembola; order Poduromorpha; family Neanuridae; genus Holacanthella; species Holacanthella duospinosa. Next base: position 112,234 of record NIPM01000177.1, on the reverse strand, counting down.
TCCATTTGGGATGAGCAGCATGAAAATCCAAGATTCTTCTTTTTGTTCCAATTGGAATTTTGACTCTAAAGTCTACCTTACCTTCATCTTCACTCCAACTTTCGTCAGCGGCTTCTACCTTTGATTCTAGATGTATTAATCACTTATCTTAGTTTCACATAAAAGCATTATGTTAGTCATAATATTGAACATAATTACCATTTTTTGACAAATCATCCAAAATTAACAAATCCTCTTCACGGAAAACAAAATCATCTAATAGTCCCAGAAACTTTTCATAAAGTTCGGTTGAAAATTGAATATCAGATTCACATGGTGTGGCGTCTTGATGGTGAGGAAATTCTCTCATCAGAATACTCAAGAATTTTATCCCAACAGCTGTAGGATTAATCCTTGTCCATGGGGACATATCCACAACATTTTTGGAATCATTGAATATTTTGGTTGGACCCTTCAATATAGATATTTTTGCATAAATTTTAGCAAAATATTCAGAATCTAATTACATTATTCATACCGCTATATATATGAGGACATCAATAATTTGTTCTGCAGTAGTTTCAAATTGTCCAATTCACAAAATACAGAAGTGTTTAATTTAATAATAATCTAATTTACTCATTCGCATTTATAATCACCCATATCAGTTTTCCATCCCAACCCTAATAAAATTGGGCATTAAGGCTAGGGTGGTAAAGTCATTTAACTAATGTTTTCACAAATGAATGATTCGAAAATTGATTTATCACCAGCATTAGTAATGAAAATTGTCAAATGATGCTAATTTATAATTGTACGCCTCAGAATCAAAAGAAATTGCATTAATTTACTTAGCAATGAGTGCTGGTTGTACTGAAGCTAAAAAGAGACTAAAATAAAGGAACGAAGACGACGAAAAGTGAACCCTCGACCACTCTTCCACAACGCAACACCAAGTCACTAAGCCACATGTCTAGGCTGTGCCAAACAGATGTAAAAAGACTCACTTGTGTTGCGCGTTTTTACACGAATTTTAATGTTTTTACATTTTTGATAATTTCAAAAACTTTTACCCTACAGCATACGACCCATGCGGCCAAGCTGAAATAATGTTACTATTGCATTACTAGTTCACTAAAATAAAAGCCTAGTTTCATAAAAAAATCGAATAATAGCATCTGATTTATTTCTCTTGAGTGTAATGCAAAAAACCCGACCCTTCTACTTCTCTTCTTGACTGAGAAAAACAGACTCCAAGTTTGACTAAAATAGCGATTTCGTATTACGAAATTAGCGTGAAAAATGTCAAAAAAAAATTTAAATGTTGCTTCACTATCACATCATCGATGAGTAGCTTTAAATATAATTTGAACAGATTACGTGCTATAGCTCTCCGTGCCCAGCCGAAAAAGTACTGTGGACAATATTTCCTCTGCAATAATCGAAAACACTGGTTTTGATAGATTTTAAAAATTATTAAAATGAAATTATCGCTACTAAAATTCAATTCATGGTATACGTATAGGTAGCTGCTAATAAATTTGATTAAACAAATATTTCAACTTTAAGGAAATATTTCGAAATATTCACAAAAAATTTTAATAAATTACATACTCTCTCTAAATGGGCAAAAATAAGTTGTAACTTAATTTATAGGGGCCAAAATATTAAAACAAGTAAAAAAATCTTCTTTTTAAGTTTTTGATAAAATATTCGTAAGGTGGAGATAACCATGGATCATCATAAGCTCTAAAGTTAGACCTTGAATAAACTAAAAACTTACTTATCCGATGCCTGATGGATGATTATTATACACAGGTAGAATCTGGCGCGGATAAAAATTAAAAGTTGCAACACCACCGTCTCAGTTAATTTTAATTTAATATTTTTGTCAGAGTCAGCAACTAATTCGCAAAATATTATTTTCATCCTCATCATTGGAATTGTGTTGCGCAATAAATATTATTAGGATGATATAGTAAATTTGTTTACAATGAAGTTACCACAAAATCCTCTATTGATACATTGTTGTCAAATGCAATATAAATTCTAATAGTGCGGGTAAGTTGTACAAGGGAACGAAAAAATGTGGTCTGGTGTCAAAGTTCAACACGTATATATCTAACCGGTTCTTTCACCAGCTCAGAATAACCTCGAGATAAGCCGAAAAGTAGTACCTTGGAAAAATTTTTCTCAAAAAAAAATATAAAACATTTCGAACTTTTATTTTGCGTTGATGTAACAGTCCTTAAGTAGTTAAAGAAACGAATGAGAATTTCCAAACTTTAAGCACAAAATATTAGTTGGTTTAAGTTTTGTTAAGACAATGAGTAGTTTACAATCTAAGCCTTCACATTTCCGTCACATTCGGAAGGCACAGTAAATACCAAACATGCCACAATCTCCATCTCCACCTAGAATTGAATTTTTATGTAATTGATTTGATATTTCATGTGTCATACCATGTTCAGAACTGCTGAGACTATAAAGAAACTGAGAATCCATCACTTCAACAAGAATACAATCAGAATCTAACTTAGCATTTACGCTTTGTTTGAAGTATTGATCTGCGGTGATGCAAGACTCGTTCAGACCACACGTGAAAGTTGAGGCAACATAAAAGAAGAGGGAGCTACAATGGTCGCGATATTCTTAAAATCAGCAGGCATTTTCGTGATTACTGGAGCAACAATGGACAAAAACTGTGAAACTTTGTTCAATTAGGCACTAATTTTTCAGAAATAGAAAGGGTAAGTTGTTTTCCGGTTTTTAAACTTTGGTATAAAGTGGAACTTTTAAATTTTCGGCAGAAAGCGTCTGATTATTCTTAAGGTCATCCTCCAATTTTCAGGGATTCAGATGTTTCTTCTCAAATCTTATTGCATTATGCACCAAATAGGTATTAATTGGTGCCTATAAGAAATAGATAATAGATAAGATAAGTCATTGCAAATTGCCAATGAAAAATTCAGGTTTTTTGTGAATCTTTGAACACTGACGGCGGCTACAAAATTAAGACATAAAAATTAAGATATAAAAATTAAGACATAAAAATTAAGTCTTTCCGCATCCCATATACATGAATACGCAACCGCAAACAACTCCAACAGATAAAAAACAAAATTTCAAACGCAAAATCCAATTAACAATAATTCAAATACATAGTTGGTAAGGGAGGGACGCCCGCTTCCTGCCAAATTTCCCACGGTTCAAGTAAGCAAAAGAGAAAGTCTCTAGAATAAAAATAAGCTTTCTTCCAAGAATTAACGTTTTATTTTAACATCGAAACTCTTCTTCCCACAGTTATGAACTTCCAACTGATGGGGAAATTAACATGGTAAAGAATATTTTCATTTAGCTCACACAGAAATGTCTATCTCACGCAAACAACAAACTTAACACATTCGTTTACAATGAAACATAAGAGAAATCAATAAAATTCATGTTCACGCCATAAAATGCAACAGCTTGCATATGCAAATTTCACACAACATCCAACATGTTTTTACATGTATCACAATGTTAATAATACAAATAAGAATATAATCAACCAGTCAATTATAAAATACATAAAAATAGACAAATTCCGGTGCTAAAAGTTCCGGAGCTCTCGTTGTGTGAAGAGGTGGTGGATTGAAGAATTCAAATTTTCCGGAGCTCTGAGCGCGAAGCTCCAAAGCTCTCCTTGTTTGAGGAGGTGGAGGTGGAGGAGGCAATTCAAATTTTCCAGAGCTCCGGAGCTCTCGTTGTGTTCGAGGAGGTGGTGGTGAAGGTAAAGGTGGAAGGGGAAATTCAAATCTTCCAGAGCTCCGAGCTCCGAAGCTGTCGTTGTCTTTGAGAAGGGAGAGATTCAATTTTTCAACAGCTCCGAGCTCCGAAGCTCCGGAGTTCTAGTTGTATTTGAGTAGTTGGAGGATATAATTCAAATTTTCAAGAGCTCAGAGCGCAGAAAGTTTATAGGTTAACTCGTCTCTTACTATCGCAGAAAAGTGACTAACCCTCATGTATGTAAAGCATGCTTGCTTACCTAATATTTGCAGGCTCTAGTACCCTGCTTGTGGAGCATTCTTACTTGCATAATTAGCGATGAAGTCACGTTTTGGATAATGTTATTGTGTAATTAAAAATTATAATTTTACTCAATACCTTTTGAAAACTAGAACAATACATGAAAAAAATGCTGAGCACCTATTCAATGCCCAGCAGCATTGGCGGAAATTGATTTGGTGAAAGTGTTCAAGCTTGTTGTTTCCTTATTGGTATTTAATACAGAAGTATAAATAAAAAGCGCAAGAAAAAAACAATACATCGAACAGCGTATCGAGGGTCTTACCATATAGGCAAAACTATGTTCTCAAAAAGCCAGTCTTTTATCATTAAATTAAAAAAGACAGAAATGTAAGTGTTAAATAAAAATAGGGCATTTTGTAACCACGTCGTAGTAGAAAGAAATTTGCTATTATAACTAAACTATGACTAACGAGCCAGATCGCGAGCTGAGAAACGAGCCCAGCCGAACTGATATTTCCCAACTCATGCGAGCAGTGAGCCGAGCTAAGCTGAAAACTTAGCGAGTTGAGCCGAGCCCCAAAAACACCCGGATTGGTCGACTCATTTCCACCCCTACTTGAACCATGATTGATGATCCTATTGACTTTCTTAGCAAAATGATTCATGAACCCTTTGAAATTCCAACTAACAAAATTCACAGTTCAGAGTTAAAAATTAAAAAAACAAATTAAATTAAACTTATAAATGTTTATCTCTATAGTATAACTAATTTTCATGCATGCGCAGTCGTAATTGACGTTTTCCTATATAACCGCGTGGTGCAATGAATAAAACGTCAAGTTTTGTGAAAAGAAAGCGGAGAAAATTAACTTCCAAATTCATTATTTAATTATAATTAGTCAACTATTACTACTTTTTCATGATGAACTGAGNGCTCGACTCATTTCCACCCCTACTTGAACCATGATTGATGATCCTATTGACTTTCTTAGCAAAATGATTCATGAACCCTTTGAAATTCCAACTAACAAAATTCACAGTTCAGAGTTAAAAATTAAAAAAACAAATTAAATTAAACTTATAAATGTTTATGTCTATAGTATAACTAATTTTCATGCATGCGCAGTCGTAATTGACGTTTTCCTATATAACCGCGTGGTGCAATGAATAAAATGTCAAGTTTTGTGAAAAGAAAGAGGAGAAAATTAACTTCCAAATTCATTATTTAATTATAATTAGTCAACTATTACTACTTTTTCATGATGAACTGAGTTTAATAACAATCAATACTTTTGAAAGACAACGTTTCTTCCAAGTGTTTCTACCTTAAATTTATGCTGAATTTCCATGCTGAATTGCCAAAAATATTTTTTTATTTCATCTTCACAATATATGGCATCGTTTTAATACACATGTTCGTTGGACTTGCATGACAAACTATTTCGAAATGACCTTTCCAACGAGGTGCCAATTTTTTTCAATGACGGAGTAAACATAAATTTTCGAACTATAGAAAAATTTGACACTTTTCGTAAGTAATTGGCTCATGCTTCGAATTAAACGAATAATATGAACTCCTGTTGGTTATATATTGGAATTGGGCCACTGGCTCAATTCCCGTAGTTGTATTCTTAGAACTATCAGACTATCGGATTAATAGAACTATGAACTGTGACTCATTTTGGAGGTTTCTGATTGGTTGAAAAAACTATCGGCTCCTGATAGTTCTAATCACCTCAGAGGCATGTATAGATGTCTTATAAGGCCCTCAATGCAATCCTCTCCACTCAAACTCAACAAAGCCAAATTCTCTTTGAGAGGAGTTGTGGGGATGAGAACTCATTTTCTCAATTGCGTAGTGACTTTATGGACACAGGGTAGTTGTCTCCTTGCCTACACATTTTCCTTACTGATGTGACCAAAGCAAAAGAACAAAAAATTTATACATTCCTTTTTTCGTTAGCAAACTGCATGCATCAGCTGTAAGTAGTAAGCTTTTGTTCTTTGGTTTTGGCCATTTCGGTAGAAATAGACAAAGCAGTGAATTCTATCACAATATTTCTATCATTCGACAAGTTTTTCGTTCCCATAAGTNACAAAGCCAAATTCTCTTTGAGAGGAGTTGTGGGGATGAGAACTCATTTTCTCAATTGCGTAGTGACTTTATGGGCACAGGGTAGTTGTCTCCTTGCCTACACATTTTCCTTACTGATGTGACCAAAGCAAAAGAACAAAAATTATATACATTCCTTTTTTCGTTAGCAAACTGCATGCATCAGCTGTAAGTAGTAAGCTTTTGTTCTTTGGCTTTGGCCATTTTGGTAGAAATAGACAAAGCAGTGAATTCTATCACAATATTTCTATCATTCGACAAGTTTTTCGTTCCCATAAGTTNGGTAGAAATAGACAAAGCAGTGAATTCTATCACAATATTTCTATCATTCGACAAGTTTTTCGTTCCCATAAGTTTTCTATAATCTGATAGTACTATAAGCCTTAATACTAAAGTATCAGGCGCTCTTTACAATTAAGGGAATTGGGCCATTATATTTTAACGAGTTTCTGCTATTGCGTCCTGAAAACGAAGTATGAAAACACTGCTCCTCGTCTTCGAACCATTTTCTTAAAGTCAGTAACAAATTATTACACGGTAGGTTCAGACGCACTATCAGGGCGCCTGAAGTCGGGTTCCCATGCCTAATAAAATTTTGTAAAGTCATCTTCCTGAAGTCCTCGTCTCGCCAACCTCTCCAAAAACAGTACAATTCGGATTCCTATTCCCATTCACAATTCTGTTCCATCATTTGACCTCTGTCCATACCCTAGCCAGGCCCTACTCCTAACTTGTAGTCCCCGAAACATTACCTAAACACCATTCCCAGTATTCACCATTGCTGTCCCATACTACCATATACCAGAAAATAAGGCGAATGCCCTGTGAATTTATGAATGGTAGAATTAATAGCGAAAGCTGCTCTTGGAAGATGTAAATTCCAATCTTTCTGGTTAGCCTAAACAAACTTAGCTAATATACNAATAGCGAAAGCTGCTCTTGGAAGATGTAAATTCCAATCTTTCTGGTTAGCCTAAACAAACTTAGCTAATATACACTTTGTTGTACCGTTTGCACGTTCGTCAACGTCATTACCCTTTGGATATAGGCTGATGCTCGGATTAGTTTGATATCATTAATTTATGCGAAATGAAGAAATTTCATGGAAGAAAAATGTGTCCCTTGATTTGTGACAATTTTATTTGGACAACCATGCCGAGAAATCAAATCACGTTGTACAATGGACCTCGCCTATAATGAAATTTTAGGGACCAGGAAATTCGGTTTATAACAGCCGATGTTAATTAAAGCTGAAAAATGAACAAATATTAAATTTAAAGTTATGTTCATAACATCCGATGTTTTTTTACTTTTTTTAGTTCAATTATTTCCTTTTTCTAGAGTCTGCCACCTCACAATCCAAATAAACCAAGAATTTACTTCAACAGAAAAACAAAACAAATAAAACTGTTTACAATGTCTTCAGAATTCTGCAATGCTAGTATTTACTCACAATTTAGAGATGCTGTAACAGTGGATGAAGAATAATAGATAATTAAAATATGACAATTGTCTTATTTTGTTCACTACGTCTCGGAATAATTGGAAAAATGTTGGTGCAGTTATTCAAAACTTCTTCTTTCATTCACAAAGTATTTTATTAAATTGGCATGACTTTTTCAACAAAATAATGTCTGGTTCATCTTTCACGATGGTGAATTGAAGAGCTAGACCGCAAGATATAGTTCATTACACCCGAGTGTTCATTTTAACCGAGTTCATTATGACCAAGTTTTTAACATTAATTTGCATATATCTAGGCAGGGACAGACGGTTCAGGTTCATTGTAAACGTGGTTCCATTACACCCGGGGTTATCATAGGCGAACNAAATATGACAATTGTCTTATTTTGTTCACTACGTCTCGGAATAATTGGAAAAATGTTGGTGCAGTTATTCAAAATTTCTTCTTTCATTCACAAAGTATTTTATTAAATTGGTATGACTTTTTCAACAAAATAATGTCTGGTTCATCTTTCACGATGGTGAATTGAAGAGCTAGACCGCAAGATATGGTTCATTACACCCGAGTGTTCATTTTAACCGAGTTCATTATGACCAAGTTTTTAACATTAATTTGCATATCNATGACCAAGTTTTTAACATTAATTTGCATATATCTAGGCAGGGACAGACGGTTCAGGTTCATTGTAAACGTGGTTCCATTACACCCGGGGTTATCATAGGCGAACTGTAATAGTCCACTGTAGCACTCAACTAGCACTTCCGTAATCAGCGGAATGCACGGGACAAACTTAGATGCATCGTGCCAACAAGCAAGTATCAATTAGTTCATACTGGTTAAGTCGTATTTGGTTACCACGACCTTCATTATTTCGTGACAATACTTTTTATCGTATTTTTTTTGTACCAAAAATGATGCTTATGACACGATAATAAATTATCTCAAATCAAATCAAAAGTTGTTCCATGGAGGAGTGGCGTGTATTTTCAATTGGATACTTTTCTATTTCGTCCAATTTGGAGCATTTCGTCTGAATTTACCCATTTTGTCCAATCAATTTCACCAAGTTGTGAACTCTGGCGTCGATTGAATTAACGTAAGAATCCGCACAATGATTCACTACTAAATAAGATTACTTTGTCTGTAACATGGAATTCCGTTTCTTTTCACCTACTTTCACCGGAANAAACTTAGATGCATCGTGCCAACAAGCAAGTATCAATTAGTTCATACTGGTTAAGTCGTATTTGGTTACCACGAACTTCATTATTTCGTGACAATACTTTCTATCGTATTTTTTTTGTACCAAAAATGATGCTTATGACACGATAATAAATTATCTCAAATCAAATCAAAAGTTGTTCCATGGATGAGTGGCGTGTATTTTCAATTGGATACTTTTCTATTTCGTCCAATTTGGAAGCATTTCGTCTGAATTTACCCATTTTGTCCAATCAATTTCACCAAGTTGTGAACTCTGGCGTCGATTGAATTAACGTAAGAGTCCGCACAGNGAACTCTGGCGTCGATTGAATTAACGTAAGAGTCCGCACAATGATTCACTACTAAATAAGATTACTTTGTCTGTAACATGGAATTCCGTTTCTTTTCACCTACTTTCACCGGAAAAAGAATTCATAATGATTGAAACCCCAATGGAGCAAAAACTCCAAACCTTAGAGTAATTTCAACTTCTGAACACTTTTCAAGTAGTTAACGACATTTCATTGCTTTCACTCCTATTCACTAACATAGTAATAGAGAAAGTGAATAGAAAACCTGTCACCACCACCACCTTAGATTCGTAATGCCTATTTTCAATGAAATGTTCGTTGGTAAATAGGGATTGGTTGAATTGAGTAGGTCCTTTATAGGAAAATGGTCTCTGAGAATGTAGTCTGTCTCACTTTCTCTCAATTCCACTTTCTCCGTTGTCTAGATAAAATAAGACCTTATGACATCACTGCCATTTTGAAGAAAAAACTACTGGATACTACCACTGCGGCTAAGCACTTTCCAACTTAACCATGTGAGACCTTACTATTTCATGCAGAAAAAAACTGAATCGATTTTATAACAAAGCCGGCATGTCACTAAAATTTTATTACAATATTCAAAGTAACTTTCCAGACAATAGAAACGATTACCAGGAAATAAATTTATGAAAATTGTTCACATTTTCAGAACTCAATAAAATATAAATCCAGTTGCTTTGCGTCAAAGAAGAAATCATTTTTTGCTTCTTATATTATAACAAATTTCTTTATGATATTTAAAAAAAAAATTTTTTTGATACTTTTTAGTAATATGACTATTTATACACCTATTGTTTCTGAAAAGAGAATTTTATCTGATTCTGATTTTACATTTTACTTCATGCCTGCATATTTAGGGCTAAAGTGATGATAAGGAATGATAGAAAGTCGGAAGTAAAAATTTCAATACGGCACAGCACTCTATATAAAACTAAGCCACATGACCCTTTTCCCCCTTTTAATAGGACCTGTCATTTCCATGCCTCCTTCCTCAAATTAAATGCAACGAACACATAATAGGCTTGGGACTCTAAAAATAATCTCATATTTGCTTTCTCCCACTTCAAATCACTTCAGTTCATTCACAACTTTCCCTATTCTCCGCCGACCATCCAACTTTCCCCTAAATTGCTACACTTTCAAAAATTCTCTCACGGATTCAAAAAGCTCTTTAATTCATTGTCCCTCTTGCCTATCCTTTCTTTATGAATAATTTACTGCTGACTCCAATCTTTCAACATTTTCTTTACAATCCCTTAATCCTGAATGTAAAATTTCTACAAGTCAAAAAGATACAATTAGTCCCAATGTTATAACGTTTGAAGAGAGTGGGAAATGATACGATAAGATGAAACGTAGTAAATTTGAATTAGAGTATTGCATGACTCACATTACAGGCTGAGTCAGAGTCATTGACTCACTGAGTCGGCTCTCTGACTTTTTGGGTTTAGTGAGCCGACTATAATACATTGCGTCCACATCTTACGCCTGATGCAAACTTTCTCTTTTCGCTCCTTTCGTTAGAGGATTCTCATAGCAATTCTTAAGCAAACGAAATATTTTGATTTAAACTTCCTCCTAACGTCACCTAGGCGTTTGCCTTACAAGCTGCGAAGAAAACATTTTCTCTAGCGAAAGCATCTAAACTTTATTTTTTCGTTCTTTATCGTTCTCCAAGCGTTCGCTCCCAAAAGNCATTTTCTCTAGCGAAAGCATCTAAACTTTATTTTTTCGTTCTTTATCGTTCTCCAAGCGTTCGCTCCCAAAAGTAGAACTTTTTCAACTTTTTATCGGCGAACGCAAAGCTTGTAGATTTATGTAGATTTCTCATAGCAACCTTGGACGAACGGTAGTAGAAAGTAAATATTAAAAATCGAATCTAAACTTTCACTGGAGGAATGACCCGCGAATGAAGAGAGAAAATAATTTCTCCGACGACTAACGCCCGTTTTATACTTAATGTCATTTGTCCTTCGTTCGAATGAAATGCAGTATGATTGATGAATTTTGCAACAGATTTTGCAGAAATATTAATTGTCAAGGTGAATTGGATTGCAAAATTTGTTGCAAAATACATCAATCATACTGCATTTCATTCGAATGAAGGACAAATGACATTAAGTATAAAACGGGCGTAAGGGAAAGTTTAAATTCAGGTAAAGTTGAAGGACAACAACTAAGAACGCAAAAAATATTCGCTGCCAACGCAATGAGAAAGTTTGCATCAGGCGTTATAACACAAAATTTATTTTGATTTCACACCAGGGTCCATGGAGACTGTTTGTTGTCGCTTCGCTTTATAGGGTCGCGCAGTTTTGGTGTTTGGCATGGGAGATTTTTGGGAGAAAATTTGGGAATGTTTTTCGTTAATTAAAAGTCATAAAAACATATTTCGTCACGTTTTTGTTTCTCATGACAACAATCCATAGAGAACTAAATGTACACAACGGTCCCAAATTTTCTCCCAAAAATCTCCCATGCCGAACACCAAAACTGCGCGACCCTATAAAGCGAAGCGACAACAAATGGTCTCCATGGACCCTGTTACACTCTAAATAAAAATAAGAGTTTATTTCCTTGAGATTTTTTTGAACGAAATCCGAGAACTAAATTCACTTACGTGCAATAATTATACTGGTTATTGAGATTTATTATTAACTTCAACAACTGTAAAATATTAGAGTACAACTTTTTGGTTTACTGGTTTAGTAATTGTTGGGATCCCGATTTTGTTTCTGCAACAGGAAGTTCACCTAGTACAATTACTGTCAATTTCACGAATTAACAAAAATGTACTAATATTCTGCTTCTGCTAAAAAATTTATATAAATATTATATAAATTTAATCACATTAGTCTCGTTAGAACAACCGCAACATCACACTCATTCGCGCGAGCTTGGTGACAGCATTTTAATGTCAATGCAAATTGCTTTATAGTGCTACTAGCATCCTCCAGTGCAAATGCGAAGTGATTTACTAAATTTTGATAAGAATTTTGATTGTTGTTATGGGAAAGGTAGAATTGGTTGTTAAATTACTGATTCATAACTGAATTTGGGCTGGAGGACGTTAACTATAAAACTATTATTACGCCCGATTTATACTTCCGCTTCATCCGTAATACCTCCGGCGTTTTGGCTGTTGAACGGCAGATTATTCAATTTACGCTTCATCGGACGATTATCCGAACGTTGCTCGGACGATCAACGGATGAAAACTTGTTTCAGTAAATCAATCTATGCTTCAACTTTTTCTCATCTTCATCTCATCCTCATCTCCTCCAACAGAAGTTGAACTAAAGCCCGATGCAAACTTTGTCATTGCGTTGGCAGATAAAAGTTTTAACGTTACCTTGCCGTTACTAGTAGCCAATGATAGAATACAAACTTTCTAATTACCTCCGGATTAAAAAAATTCTCTACTCATTCTCTTGATAATTGTCAAAATAAAGTTTAAACAACTAACTTTCACTCGTATCTTAGTTTTCGAAAAGTTGGAAAAGTTCAACTTTTTAAAAATTACGAGCAAATAATGTAAAGAGAATGTTTGCATCGATTGTTTGGAGAAATGATTTTCTCTGAAGATCGGTAAGAGAACGCCCAGCTAACGGAATGACAAAGTTTAAATCAAAATTTTCTTAACTGTAATAATAGTTAAAAGAATTGTTGTAGTAATGGTAAGAGAAGAGAAAGTTTGCATCGGGCTTAAAGCCCGATGCAAACTTTGTCATTGCGTTGGCAGATAAAAGTTTTAACGTTACCTTGCCGTTACTAGTAGCCAATGGTAGAATACAAACTTTCCAATTACCTCCGGATTAAAAAATTTCTCTACTCATTCTCTTGATAATTGTCAAAATAAAGTTTAAACAACTAACTTTCACTCCTATCTTAGTTTTCGAAAAGTGGGAAAACTTCAACTTTTTAAAAATTACGAGCAAATAATGTAAAGAGAATGTTTGCATCGATTGTTTGGAGAATAATTTTCTCTGAACATCGGTAAGAGAACGCCCAGGTAACAGAATGACCAAGTTTAAATCAAAATTTTCTTAACTGTAATAATAGTTAAAAGAATTGTTGTAGTAACGATAGGAGAAGAGAAAGTTTGCATCGGGCTTAAGAGATTACTTTTTACTTAGTGAATAGTTTCATTTTTTAATATACAGTGTGTTTGTAAATGTGGTATAGGCTTTTGAAAATTCATAGCTCGCGTAAATGACGACTGATTGTTGTTATCGATGCCTCATTTTACAGCTAAAAGCCTAGAAGGATTGTGTGAATTTTGACAGGCACTCAGGTCAACGGTTACTAAGGCCAAATTCCAGTCAAAAGGCAAGAGCAAATTTTTATCATTAAGTTGGCATGGGAGATTTATGATCCATTTTTATAAACAATCCTTAGCATCAGAATTGTTAAACTCTATTTATGCTTTATTTCTTGTTTAAGCAACATTCTAGAGGGTATCAATAATAATTAATTCCTGTTCATCACAAATAAAAAAATTATGATTATTAAATTAAAAATTAGCAATTTAATTAGAAATTTGATTTAATTGATTATGCCAAATGTCTCTTGACTGTTGCCCAACTAGTAATTGTTAACAAAGTTGAGATGAGTGTAGTAAAAGTTAAATATTTTGGAAATTGAGTTCAACGGTCTTTGGAATTATCTTTATTTTAAAATCCATTATTGAATCAAAATTTAATAATTTTTGTCTGTTTTTTTCATTGCTAATTAATTATGGCTCATTTTGGTTTTACGGCAGCAGCAAGTGTGTTTATTGTAAGAGAGTACGTTATTGTACAAAATTTTAGCGAAGTTAAAAGACGATTTGGTCAACATTTTCGATTTTAAAATAAAAGATAATTCCAAAGGTCGTTGAACTCAATTTCCAAAACATTTAACTTTTTCCCATACTACACTCATCTCAACCTCGTTAACAATTAGTAGTTAGGCAACAGTTAAGAGACATTTGGCATAATCAATTAAATGAAGTTGCTAATTTTTAATTCAATAATCATAATTTTTGTTTATTTGCGAGGGACAGGAATTGATTATTACTGATATCCTGTAGATGAGGTTGCTTAAGCAAGAAGTAAAGCATAAATAGGGTTTAAAAATTCTTTTGCTAAGGGTTGTTTATAAAAATGGATCAGAAATCTCCCATGCCAACTTAATGATAAAAATTTAATCTTGCCTTTCGACAGGAATTTGGCCTTAGTAACCGTTGACCTGAGTGCTTGTCAAAATTTATACAGTCCTTCTAGGCTTCTAGCTTTAAAATGAGGCATCGACAACAACAATCAGTCGTCATTTACGCGAGCTATTGATTTTCAAAAGCCTATACGACATTTACAAACACACTGTATACTTCCTTCAACAAAATTAGAACATGATTGGAATGAATGTTGAATGATTTTTCATCCAACTAACATTCAGCGAAACTATAAACATGTAAATATGTGTGTTATTGCGGATAATAATTCCTTCGTGATTTGGTTATTGTCTACAATGATTGATGATAGTGATGCACCGGATATACTTCACACCGGAATTTCCGGCACCGGAACCGAATATCCGGTTATTCCGGTTCCGTCAAATTCTACCGAAACGTTCGGCAGTACATCCGGCCGGAATTTTTTCGCTTTGAAGTGTCGATATATAGATAGTTTAGTAGGTAGTTACAGCACTAGGTTAGGAGCACGAAATGCAAACGTAAGCGGAATTTCGACAAAATCACGAGTTAAATTTATTTCTCAAAATATCCATACTATTACCTTAGCGGAACTGTCTATGATATTTAATGTAATTATGCATGAGCTTTCCGACAAAAATGACGGACTCAGACCCCTGTGATAGAAATCGACAGTGATGAGAATTAAATTCTGATTTTACTACCCCTCCAAGTCCATGTCCAGGTGAGCAAACTAATTAACTTATTATTTCTTTGAAATGAATGAACGCTAGATTAAAATTAATTAATAAATGCTGTCAGGGTCTTCATCAAAATCAACAAAAAATTCTAAACCTGGGACAAGGCGGACTAGCTCGTTCTGGAAATATTTTATAGACTCTAGATCCAACAAAACTCAAGTATACGTTGTGTAACAACGATTTTTCTCGCGGTGGTTATGGGAGAAATAAATCTAAGACACCAATGAGATTACACCTGAAGGCCAAACATAAATCAGGTAGGCCTAGGGGAACTATCGTTTTAAAAACATTTATAATACTTAATTTTTTCAGTTTGCTTCTCTCGACACACTTTCACTGACAAAAGTGTCAAAAAAGAAGCCAATTCCAGCGGAGTTTCAGGGGAATACAAAGTGGACTATCACTGACCTACAATCAAAAGAAATTCACTATAAAATCGTTTGCAAAATTTTCAACTGAATATAATGAATTAAATCGGTTCTAATGTTGTTATTCAAGGTCGTTTTATTTCGCTGGACACCTCACGAGGTTTAAAAAAATGTTCCGGCCGGAATTTTGGCAGTAACTTTCGGCTCCGTCATTTACCACCGAATCGGATTTTCGGTTCCGGTGGCTCGTGACGGAAGTCACTTCCGGTGCATCACTANCCGTCATTTACCACCGAATCGGATTTTCGGTTCCGGTGGCTCGTGACGGAAGTCACTTCCGGTGCATCACTAATCGATGACAACTGACCCCACATGCGCTCTGACCTTGACCTTAATTCAATAAACTGGAATACTCAATGAATTGAATGATTAATAAATTTTCTAACCAAGAGCTTCGTTATCTTTAAAACTATTTATTTTATTTGAGACTCGAGAATCGTACCATTGTCCCTTGGCAAATTGGCCTTACAATTCAATTCTCTCCAATGTGTCAATTACAATTATCAACTGAGTGCATACCATAAACCAGAATTGGAGCCACTGCTACCGTAACTAGTTAAATTAAGAAATTCACAGACTTTTTTCTTATCAAACAGCAAGATAGATAGGTCACTTTTTCTTCTTCTTTTTACTTATATTTTTTCAATAATATTAAGTATGGCTGACTCTTTTCTATTTCCCGGAGGTGTGCGATTAAGGGAGACAACTCTCATAGATGGGCATTGCCCAATAACCTTATCGTACAGCTTCAGAATTATACTTTCCCTAACAATGTGAAAAAACGTCACAACAACGACCACCTAAAAGATAAGGAAGAGATGAAGCGGAAGCGTAAAACGCACGTTAGTAATTATTGCGGCCCAGCCACTGGATCAAAACGTGTTAGTTACGACGCAATAATGACGATATGGTTTGAGAAGCATTCGTTAAGAATGTTTACTCTTTCTGATATAAATCATCTTTTTGTGTTTTGTGTTCGTCTCATTCTTACTGACTTTTAATTAAGAATGGAAGATGATTGTATTGTGTTAAATGTGGAAAATTCTCCAGTTAATTAAAGTCAAAGTTCATCAACATCGATTCAAGATAATCTAAATTTACAAAAGGTGAGAAAAAAGCAAAGTGACGTCTACAATTTATAGAAATTTTATACAGTTTATAGAATTTTTCTCAATATTTAAAAGAAGATATTAAACATTTTTTAATGACTCAGAGTCAGAGTCAGAGTCATGACTCAAGAGTCAACTCCTAAACTACAGTAAGTCAGAGTCAGTGACTCGGGAGTCAATGACTCTGACTCAGTGAGATTTGGGAGTCACTTTACACACTACTATCAATGTTTCAGAAGTTATGGTTTTTTGAAAACTGAAATTTTTTGATATTTTTTTGAACGCCCATCTCTTAGTATATCGTTTTAAAATAACATCCAAGAATTTTAATTTTCAAAAAATCATAACTTCTGAAACATTGGTGTTAGATTTAATTTTTTCAACTTCGTATCCTACTTTTCAATGGTCTTTCTGAAATTGAAAAGTCTGTCCCTCTGAAAAAAAATACTATTATACTTATAATTGTCGTTTTGCTTTCCTCAGCAAAAGGCATGCGACAAAAGTAGCTTCCAGCGGTCTTAAGAACCCTAATTGCACTGTATGTTGTTGAGGACGAACTGTTATGCGTAAATTTGAACAGTTTTAACATTTAAAAAATTGCCCGTCGCCATTAAAATGAAAATGGAACCCGCCTAATGCTTTTAGCATGGAAAAAGCAAATTTATTCAAACTAACGAAAATAATAACAAACCATTTACTTTCCCTAAAATTTTTTTTCTAGATATCAATCAATCCGCAAATAGTGTGTGTTACAAAAAATTTGAGAAAGCAAAGCCAGTAAATCAATGAAAACCCTAAAGTGACCTTAAGAATATGATCATCCTTTCTCTACTCTCACTTTACTAAATTCTCTCTTGCTCTTTCAGTTTAAATTCCAAAATATTTTGATTAAGCTTTCCAAATTATCTATCATTTTGTGTTTAACTTGTCAAAATCTCAAAATTTTCTGATTATTTTAATCAAATAAATATTAAAAAAAATCCTGCTGACCTTATAACTTGTTCAGCATTGTACATCACAGTGAGGTGGGCAGGACATAGAATTTAAACCCACTACTTTTAAGTTCCCGACAGAAGCAGAACTCAAAGAGAAAGTTGCCGACTTAGGATTAANTAAAAAAAAATCCTGCTGACCTTATAACTTGTTCAGCATTGTACATCACAGTGAGGTGGGCAGGACACAGAATTTAAACCCACTACTTTTAAGTTCCCGACAGAAGCAGAACTCAAAGAGAAAGTTGCCGACTTAGGATTAAGTTTAGATCGAAGACCTAAAATTTAAATCTATCTATTATTTTTAAATCGCAATACGCTTTAAAAAAATACAATTCGTTTAAAAAAATTTATGCCTTTAGTGCCATTTTTATTGGCTCAATCGATTCAATTGGACAAGAACAGCCTAGATACACTTTGAAATCTCTAGCAAGCGTAATCGCAATCATGGGTTTAATGTGGTTCGGTATTCTTGGTAATTAGGTAGTTTCCGTTTAGTAGAATAAAAATTATTATTATTCTCGTTGCGTGAATTGAGAAAAATGGTGTTATAAATAGAATAATAAAAGCATACCGGTGGTTTAAAAGGTAATTGAATCATCATGAAATTTTCTAATATGTACTTGACAAAGGTAGTGAGACACAAGAAATTATGATTGATAAGTCGTGATTGATAATTAATTACGGAATAAAATGACTTGAATTCTACTCTGACTTTGCTACATTCTGTTTTCCTCATAATTTTGTAAAAATTTTGGTATGCCTAAAATTCAATTTTCGTAAGCATTGTTTACTTCCAACAGCATCGTCACTCTTCCATCGAGTCGATGATGAATAGAAACACTCAATCATGTCAATTCCCTACACGGGTCAGTCAAAAAATCAACGACGGTTTAATACACCCTTACCAAGCTATTCACGAAACTTCTGTTTGTTCTCTTTTATTATTGAAACCCCGTTTCCTGACACATTGTTACCAATCATGTTAGTTGCTCTTTTTACCTTTAATCCTGATAACATAATTCTCCGCATATACTCAATATAGTCATGGAGTTGAAATTATTTCTTATTGTTACAATCCCAGCCTAACTATAGTATGTGCAGGGTGTTTAACATTTTTTTTGCATCCTAGAATGCATTTCTACACACTTTTTTTGCTGGCAGTAGCATGGGTTGGGAGGAGCTACGATGAAATTTGAGAAAGAGGGTGTAAAAAAAAGATTAAACACCCTGTATTATACCCTAGTTACACTATACAACTTTTCTTTTAGCACTATAAATTTTTTTTTAATTTTGGATAAATTTACATCTTGAGTGTAGAATTCTGTGATGAAACTATTGGTAAAAACTCATGTTGCTCCATGTTTGTTTTGTGTAACATAAGCATAACCTTANTAATTTTGGATAAATTTACATCTTGAGTGTAAAATTCTGTGATGAAACTATTGGTAAAAACTCATGTTGCTCCATGTTTGTTTTGTGTAACATAAGCATAACCTTAAGTAATGAATACATAAATTTATTCCAATATGATTATATCAAGGTAGAAAGAATTCGAATCTATTTTGACACTCTTAGATGTAACCTTAGA
The DNA here is from genome assembly GCA_002738285.1 of Holacanthella duospinosa. Taxonomy (NCBI): domain Eukaryota; kingdom Metazoa; phylum Arthropoda; class Collembola; order Poduromorpha; family Neanuridae; genus Holacanthella; species Holacanthella duospinosa. The sequence continues at coordinate 93,080 of NIPM01000177.1, read as the reverse complement.
GAAATTCAGTAATTTGGAACAGAAATCAAATAAACTTGATTTCCTTGCACCCACCTTCACTTTCACTTATATAGTTACGGGTTTTTAGTAGTCAACAAGAGTAACTGAAGGATGGATTTGATTGGTTAACTTTCTTTGAAAATAGACCTGTCATTGCCAAAAACAAATCCATCCTACAAGTAAAGCTTTTCACTTGGTTGAACCAAAAACTGAGAAAAGGTTTTCATTTTAAGAATGTTACCGACAAGATGATGAATTATACGCTAAATTGCTCTCTACTCATTTGTCATTTCCAATTCCTAATCTCAATTCCCGAATCCGTCAAAAACTCATTGTTGTAAACCAAAATTAACCAAGTTTAAGTAATCTAATTAATGCGTAACACTCTGTCATGAATGAATGGATGAGGATTTATAAATTTAGGCAAAAACAGATGAAAGGGGGGCTACAAAAAAAAGTCAGAAAGTTAGCAAAGACCGATCAGAAAATCCAAACGTCATCCAAAACCACTACTCATGGTTGTCTCAAGTTGATGGGTAAAAATGAAAAATTATGACAAACAAGGTGTGAAGTTTAATTTCCTAGACTGGTGACTCTATACCCTTTCGATTTTGCCCAAATTTTGGAAAAGAATTATTGGGAGATGTGGGTTCAAGTCAGGCTACTTGAGATTGTTTTTTTCAGATATTATGTAACGCATAAACAATTAGGTTCACTTTGAGTCTTTATCTGCGTGTTGCAAAAGCTGTCATACGGAGTCTCAAGTTTCAATAATTATAGTATGCTGCTGTGTCGTTTTGAAGGTATTTTTTTTAAACTTTAGGCTTTCACAACGGTCGGCATCAATTGTGTCAAATTAGGATAGTAACGGACAGTCAGATAGGCAAATCATAGGTTAAGCTCCTACTAAAGGTTTAAGCTCCACTGTTTGCATATTTTGCTTGCAAATGTAGATAATTCTAGATAATTTTTGATGAATAATCAACGACATATCGTAAGTTGGATGGAGTTATATGACTTTCAGGCAAGTTCGTCAGTCTTTAGGGTAGATTTTATGCAGCAACAAAAAGCTAACTTCCAACAAAAAGCCAACTGACTTTTTTCGCCTTTCAGTTACAATAGCTAAAGTAAGTAAATTCAACACAATTTACCATGCGTTGTTTGTTTTACTTTTTCTGTCCGTTGTCTAGAGTAGAGTATCGTATGACTCCGACTCAGGAGTGACTCTCCAAATTTTTGTTTGACTCTGACTCATTGAAACCAAAGAGTCAGGGAGTTGACTCAGCAAGTTGTGTGTTTCCGACTCAGAAATTGGTAATACAATCCGACCGTAAATTATAATGCATAAGGAAGAGACTTTTGACCCGTGCTCTTTTGCTCGAGAAAGCAAGTAATTTTTTTTTGCAAGGAAAGTTTAGTTATAATTTTTTTTTCAGGGAAAGTGCTAACAATTTCACATGTTTCTTTTTTTTTAACAAACGAATCCAAAATTTAATATTTAAGTCTGTTATAAACCTTGCATATTATATATGTATAACCAAGTTTCACATATAGAAAGCATTAGAAAGTAGTATACGAAGTATAAAAAATCAAGTCGCTAGGATCAGTAAACCAAAAGTTTTTTTGAAAATTGAATTTTTTGGATATTCTTTTGAAACGCCCTTACTACATCGTTTAAAAAGAACAATCAAAAATATTCAATTGTCAAAAAATCATAACTTTTGTTCTACTAATCTTAGAGACTTGATTTTTTCTACTTCCTACCCTACTTTCTAATGCTTTATTTGAAACTGTCAACACTTTCCTTGAAAAAAAATTATAACTAAAACTTTTCTTGCAAAAAATAAAATTATCTGCTTTCTCCAGTAAAATGGCATGGGCCAATAGTCTCTTCCTTATGAAACATAATTTATGGTTGGACTGTACTAAAGTAATTGGGTAACTCAACTCTGAGTCGACTCAGGGTCACAATCTGACTCTGGCGCATCAATTTTTAAAGAGTTAAATTTTGACTCTGATTCTCTAAAAATAAAGAATCAAAGAGTCGACTCTGACTGTATCAATGACTCAAGACTCTTGGGTAAATGTGAATATGTAATACTCTAATTTTATAGGAAAGTACAATAACTTCATTTCTACTAACAATTTCAATACTATTCCTATAAGAAATTAGATTTATTGGAACAAAATCCACTAATAATACTCCATTTTCTCTAGACAAAAGACAGAGAAAGCAAAGTATACAACGAGCTTTACGTCCATTTTATACTTAATGTCATTCGTCCTTCATTCGAATGAAATGCACTATGATCGATAAATTTTCCAACAAATTTTCCAAAAATCTTAATTGTTAAGGTAAATTAGATTGTAATTAAGATTTTTGGAAAATTTATTGCAAAATTTATCAATCATACTGTATTTCATTGGAATGAAGGACGAATGACATTAAGTATAAAACGGGCGTAAGTTACTTCAAGATAATTTCAATCTCATAACTCTTACAACTATCTCAACTAACCCCATTCACTCAGAATGACATGTGACAATAATAAAACTTATAGTCATAAGCCAACCCATCCCATGCTACCGTATTGGATAAATTCCCTCTCTTTTTTTACAATTTCGCGCGCATTGAGTCACCCCATTGAATTTAAAAGAAAATGACTTATTCTTTTAGTTAGCTTTTTATTGGAACAAGTTGTACCACATTGGTAACTAATTGTAAGAATCGTATTGATTGTAAGACTTGAGTCAAGTGGATTATTAGCTAAGAATAATAAAGAGAAAGCAGAGTTGATACAGGGGAAGGAGATATTTTTTTATTTGATTAGCTAGATCCACTTTCGGCATAATCCAAACAGAAGATAAAATCCCTATTATTTACGGGGAAAATAAGGTCCTCAATTTGGGAAAGTCTTATGTAAACAGTCACTCAAAGGACTCTCTTTTACCTCATACTCCAACTCCACTTTCAACACTGTGAGCTATACCTTATAGCTTATAAGACCTAAACTATTGTATCTAACAAGAGTTTTCCTAATCCTGACATATGTTTCCATGTATTTGACCACTTGAAAAGAGAGTGCTAATGTCATTTTATCAAATGTTTACTCTTTCCCTATTCAGTTTCAGATATTGTTACTTGGGTTTTGTACTTTTTCAATTGTTTCCATATGTATGTTGGTGGTGAAGTTTGGTAGGGATGAGTGGCGGATGGATAGAAGTCACTTGAAAGGATATATATATATAAAAAAGTGAAAGTCTGAACAATCTTGGACAGAAAGGGAAAATTCATTTGATCCACTTTAGATGTAAAATCTGCAATTGAGATTTGTATGATTAAGAGTGAGTCTCGAGGATATAAAACCCTCATCCAATGAATTCAATCAACTTTCTCTTTTATTTTATTTGATTTGAAATTGAACCGCCAGACTTTCACTCCAGACTCTCAAAATTTAACATCAAGGATTGAGTCGATTCTGTCGAAAATCCTGTTTTCAACAACCGCTATGATGAGATCTTATCCATCCAACAGTATACGGATTCTAAAAATCGACCAATGACGTAACTTTTCATATGGTTGTAATAATGTAATGTACAGACGCTCCACCGCATCCAGGGAGAAAAGTGAATTGAATTGTTCAATCTGGCCTTATAGAAAGCAAAAAAAAAAAAGTTGATGCATATATCATTGGGAAATGTCAGTTGCAGATATTGGAAACCAGGAAGCATACATTACAATTTAAAAAAAAAATTTTTTTTTTTTTTGAAATCTTCATGATTTTCCATGTGGCAGAACGAGTCACACAGACGGTTCTGTCGAGCAGTATGACTCCAATTTCAACCTTTTTATGTTATTCATAAAGTCTTTATTTTTATTTATTTATTTTGACTTACATTAGAATTTTTTTGAGATTTGAACTGTTTGTCAAGAATACTAGTGTCAAAAAAAAAAAATTAAAAAAAATTTAAAAAAAAAATTTTTTTTTTTTTAAATAACTTTTCCACGTCACTAGAACCGCGTCATTTTAATTGTGAGCGCATACACTTTGAATTTCATTTTATAAATTTAAGTCCATTTGTTGCTATTCATATAAAGTTATTTGGAACATTGTGTCTTTTGACACAGGTGTCAATTAACTGCTAATATTTATTTTTTTTTTGGTATTTGGGGTAGTTTGAGTCAGATGATATTTCTATATGTTCACAATCTGTGACCACATAATAGGTTAAACCAGGTAGAGCTGTAGATTCATGAGAGAAGTTCAAAAGTCATAAAATCCTTCATTTTTAGGTAAAAATTGAAAAGAATAGAAATGGGGAAGAAAAAAATAAAATATAGGAGTCCGTCTGTTACACAGAGAGGGTATAAATGAAAATTTCACCCCCCTGATGCTGATGGTGACAGGCTCTTTTCTCCTCCAAATCTAATACTTTATATAAATAAATAAATAATCCATTCCAAATGTTACATCTAGGCTAAAAGTACGGGACCATGAAATTATATATCTTTTACTTCTTCCCACATTGATTTTTTTTTTTTTTTTTTTTCAGTTTTAAAATTGCGGAACGAGGACATGTCTTCTCTGTTTCTAACCCTGAGACCACACGGTGATATATCATAAACCAATATTATAAAAATTACAATAATATCTCCCTCTTTTCTCGGGACTTTTCATTATTGTCATCTCTAACGCCTAATCCCATTCTTCTCAGAACAAAAGGATTCACTATTATGTTCATCATCCGCTTTTTATCTCTTTCACCTTTCTCTAGCAAGAGGACAGAAGGGATGTTGTCATACCTTATATACTCAATTTTTTACGCTCCAAAATAATAAAAAAAATAGACGAAAACATCATCCGCCTTTGATCACTGATATTCCACTGGGCTTTCCGTTTTATTGTTTGTCCTCAGGTTTTTATTTTATTTTTTCATTGACGCTCAGCTTTTCTATGACCAACAAAATTACAATTAGAATATACTAATATTACACGGGGGACTTATAAATTGATTTTAGAACTGAATTAGTTTCACGCCTTCAACTTTTATTCTTCCTATTATACAACTTCCTTTGTTTTTCAATTACGCCTATCTATTTGTTACATTGAATTCCAATTTTAAACTCCTAAAATTAGAAAAATATTTAGCTTAAATCAGTCTTTTGTTTATTCGTTTGGTTTAATATAAATTATTAATCTTGAACAGCGAATTTGGAGGGGTTTATAACAACGTCATGTCCGTCCGTCTGTCCGGATCCAATATCTATGATTAGCTACATAGGTGCTACTTACATAATACGGGATATTTCGACCAATTGAAATAGTGATCAACACAGTTATCTTTAAAGCTGAAACTACAGTTGCCTTTCCCCCATCGTGCTTCGAGGAAAGTGCGGTGTGGTTAAAAACATTCAGTACCTATTTGAATGCTGTTGCCTTGGAAAAAACTGATTGTGTCATTGAAATTTTTTAACCACACCGCACTTTCCTCGAAGCACGGTCGGGAAAAGGCAACTATAGATCCAGCTTCAGTAAGAAAAGGTATGATTGTCTCAAAAATCGATTGTAACTATAAAATTCTAAATAATTTTTAGTTCATTTGGTACAATTTGGTTGTAACTGAGATGTTCCGCTACTGTTTTTAGACATTCTCTAATCGTTGCTCCATATGTGTCAGAAACTATGGTGCTACTCAGATGAAACACGGGGCATCTATGTTTACGATTTTATTACTAGGTGCAAACAAGAGAATCATTTGTATCTAAAAGCTAAAGCTAAAAGCTAAAATAGCATTTGTAGGCAGCAAGCGTTTCTGTTTCTAATTTAAGATAGAATTTTAGGTTCTCTTGTTGGAAACTGGTGCTATTCAAATAAAACACGTAGCATTATTTTGCACAATTTCGTTAGTAAGTGTTAGTAATACTAGGTTCATCTATTTAATTAATTATATTTCCACTATCTACGTACCTAACTCAACCTATCAATGAATCTAAGCTATTAATCTATTTCTTTTATGTTCGGGGTTCTTACCTATTTTTTTTTTAGATAATATACTTAATTTTCTGTCGAAAAGTAAGTAGTGTTAATATTGTTATACAAGTCTCTTGCATAGCTATAATTTGTAGGTGCTGATTTTTTTTTATGATCAGACAGATGGACGGACTGACGCAGGGTCAATTGCATAACCACCTCTGACTCTACCATTCGTGGTTAATAATAGTTCCGAATACATTGTCTTCATACAACTAAACAGCATGGGAAGTGTAGTTACATAATAAGAACACCACATAACACCAGTACCACACAATATATGGTATATACTTTGAAAAATATTTTACGTTTCTTACGTTTATTTAACGTTTATTGATAGTAAATTTAATTAATCAAATTTTTTGATTTTTTAAATGCCGCGTAATTCGTATAGCCCATATTTGTTTGGTGCATATTGGCCTCGCGGAACTCATGGAACAACAACACTAAGTAATGTTTGTTTTGTGACAAATATAGCTTCGGCTCAAAATTTTTTGAATAGAGTTAACCTTATAACTACAGTAGACTTGAGTTGTAATAACTACCCAACGAGCAGAATGATTAGTTATAGCAGCCAAAACTTATTGCAAACGAGCCATTTAACATAATATTTATTTTACAGGCGTAATGAGCCGAATTTCACATTTCAATGCTAGAAGTTCACAATACCAGAGGCTCACTTACATCCTATAACACTATATTGCCGACTTCTATTGTATTGAATTATATAAAACTTATTTTTTTTTCAACTTAAAATACTTGATGCAAGACTCAAATATTAAAAAATTGACCAATTCCTCCCACGCGTATTAGACATTATTGTATTGAATAAGAATCCTTCGCGGAATGTAATTTATCTTTTCTACCTGGAAAGGGTTGAATTGAGTAGAAAGTATTAAAAACTAATGTGAGTTTAGGACCGGTTTCCAAAGGGTCATAAGGCTCCTTTATTATTGAGAAAGGTGAGAACGAATTGATGTCGGAATATAAAAAAAAAAGAATGTGTGTAAGTCGTAACGATTTCTTTGTTGGATGAATTAGTTGGTTGAATAAATTCATTGGAAATGAGCCGACAGTAGTGTGGAGAGCAGAGAAGACTATTTAGAGTTCTTTTACAAGAATAACAACCCTTTGATTAATACTTTATGTCCAAGGATCATAATAGGTTATGTAAGGGCCTCCTTCCCAACTAACTATCTTTCATACAGACTCCTTCAACCGGAAACTAGAGGAATATCAATAGGTATTAAGGGCCCATAGTAGAAGATTCTATGGACCCTAGCCCACACAGGATCATCTCTAGTCAGGAGTGGCCCTTAACCACCCCAGTCCTTACTTAACCCTCTCTACACGCAAGGATTCGAATCAGACCTACCTACACATGAAATAATACTATCAACTTTTTATTTCTATTCAATCTTATACAAAACGGTTGCTCATTTAAAACTTTTATGGTTCCTTTTTTTTTAAACTTTTATTTTCAAATCATTCCAATACCAAAATCGTAATCTTTTTCTATAAAGTTATTATTACGAAAACTAAAGGAATTATTGGAATTGAATTGAAAGAAAAAAACATACACTGATTCAAAATTATATAACTTCAAATGTTTAAAAATGTTTATAAGGGCATTTTATTAAAACGTTTTTTGTAATAAACTTTAATTATTTTTGTTTTATTATTTTTTATCAGTCAATTGATTAGTTAAATAATATATACGTATGATTCTATATGTTGAAATTTCTTTTTATAAATGTTCTATTTCAAAACTTTTAAGTTTTGAACCTAACGTTTCATTTTGAAACAAACCGAATCATTCTTTGTTTTGTATAAATAAAGTACGGATGTATATTTTATAGTTCTTTTTTAAAAGTAAAGGAGGAGTTTTCAATGTGGTTCAAAATTTGAATGGAAACTTTTTACTAAAAAAAAAATTATTGTTACTGCTGGTAATAGGACTCGAACTCAGATACACTGTTTACTTGACAGTGTGCATACCATATCACCATAGTGTTGTTCCCAGCTGTCTTGGGGACACATTCTTTTTTTTTTCTTTTTTCTTTTTCTTTTTTTTTTTAATTTTTAGAAAACGAACTAGGAGTTTCGTTTCGTTCCGTAATGAAAAAGGCAAGTTGATACGGGGCATAAGAATCAATGCGACAGTTTGAACCAAATTTTTTAATTCTCATATGAAAACCTATGAATTTGATTGGTTATTCATGATTTGTATGTTATCAAAGTAAATACATTAGCTCCCTTTCGTGGATTTTGGTGAAAGACTATTAAAATGTTTATCCCAAACTACACTCGACATGAGGCTTAGGTATTTCCAGTCTGTATAATAATTAATATGTAAAAATTAAATATTAATTTATGTTAACTAAATCTAATAAAATAAATAAGTTATTTCATATATGAAAATTAGTAAAACTGATAAAATAAATGAGAACAATGTTAGCGTATTTCCTTTAGTTAAGATTAAGAAATTTCACAAATTTTTTACTTAACCCTTCGACTTCGTCTTTCTATTTGGTGTTACCATGTAAATATAACGTTTTGAATACAATTTTCTCTATTTATGTACAAATAAACGCATCGAAATCGATTGTTTTAATTTTTATAGTTTTTGAAACAAAAACTTAAAGTGTTTCATTTTTAGATCAAAACGAAGAAGAAGTCAAAACGAATTCACAACCATTTCTATCACATCACCATAATATTTAGTTTTGGTTGTACAAAAAAGTATTTAGTGAACACATTCACTATTTTAACTTAAATTCAAATGAGGTGTAAAACTTAAAAAAAAAAAACTCAACAAGCCTACGAAAAAGTTCATAAAGAAAAGTGCCAAGGGTACCATATTTTATAGAGTNTAAAAAAAAAAACTCAACAAGCCTACGAAAAAGTTCATAAAGAAAAGTGCCAAGGGTACCATATTTTATAGAGTTAAGAATAAATGATACAAAGTGATTAATTGAATCTCAACACCAGGCGAAAGAGGGGGGGCCACTTTCCGATTAAAAAATTAAAAAAAAAAAGAGAGGCTCAAAGTTAAAAAAAATAATTTGAAAGGACCTTTTCCACAAATTTAAAATAGATCCTTCAGAACAAGAAAAGGCTATTCAACTTGAATTTGACAAAAATAAACAATCATTTGTCGTATTTTTTTTNGATCCTTCAGAACAAGAAAAGGCTATTCAACTTGAATTTGACAAAAATAAACAATCATTTGTCGTATTTTTTTTATTGGTTGATTAATGGTTTATACTGAAAGGACGTTGAGGAGAGCAAGAGGACATTGAAGAGCTAANGATCCTTCAGAACAAGAAAAGGCTATTCAACTTGAATTTGACAAAAATAAACAATCATTTGTCGTATTTTTTTTTATTGGTTGATTAATGGTTTATACTGAAAGGACGTTGAGGAGAGCAAGAGGACATTGAAGAGCTAACNTTTTTTTTATTGGTTGATTAATGGTTTATACTGAAAGGACGTTGAGGAGAGCAAGAGGACATTGAAGAGCTAACTAGACTCAAAGACCTAGGTCGGTCTAGAAGATGTAGGAAGACATGCAATGCATTTAATGACACTAGATTAAGTTTTAAAAGTAAAAGATAGTGAAAATACAACAAAATCTACAGTACGTCTCTAAAAATCTTCATCTTTTAATAAAAAATTCTAAAAATGAGGAAAATCTTTACAAATTTTAAGCGCAAAATTAAAAAAAATAATAATAATAAAAAAAATGAAGTTTTTCTTACAACGTCAAATCAAGTGCGTGATTTCTATACCACTTTGTATTTCCAACAGAATTTGGACACCCTGCAGTCCTTCAATGGTTTAAGTCTCAAGGGAACGCTTTTCCCTAAATTTCACTCATTTTTACCACTTTTTGAGAAAGTAGAGAAAAAGGGTGGGTAATTTGTTGGGACATACTGTATATGGTATATATATATATATTTTTTTACTTTCTCTTCAGAGAGAAAGTGTTGGAACAGCCTGTGCTGACAGACAAGAAGGGAGAGCTAATAAGGGAAGGAAAGAATAACGGACTTTCTAATATATCTTATAACAAAAGGGATGTACCACATGAGACGGATTGAACCATTACAACCAACTGACTCTTTCATATCAATTTAAGCTACGACGACACTTGGGAGGCCTTTGAGATCAAAATTCATTTCACTAATCTCTTACACAACCTCTCATCTCATACAGTTTTAATATCTTACACTAGATATCTCTCTTTTAAAACTTTACAAATATTTATAGAAAGTGTCGACTGTAGAAGAATTTTATTTTTTTTTTTGAAAAATACGCCCGTTTCTAACAGACCACGTGGATTGTTGGAGGAATTCAATAAGATTTTATGATAAACTTTCTTTTCTAATAAAATCTTATTTCCATTACTTTCCGTAGGTAAGTAAGGGTTACTCACTCCTAAATCCTTAGTAAATTGAATGACTTTTTCTCAAACAGATTTCACCTTAATCACCAGATGTGGAGACTTGATAATTATTATATTAAATCATATTTCGACACAAGCTGTTACATTATCATTTCCTTTTTGTTAGTAATTGAATCTGCTCCACTTCCAAACAGGAGACTAGTCAATGAGCAGTGAGCCGTGAAATGGTTGAAATTGATATTTGGATGAGTCTTTTGGAGTTGAGTTGAGTTGAGTTGAGTGAGAGAATTCTGAAGAATTTAAGTGGGAATGGTTGAAAGTTATGAGAAAATTTCATCCAAATTTCGATGGATTTCTTGAATCCTCTGGATTTTGAGTGGGAATCTAGTCAATAATGTACAAGAGTCATAATAATAATAATAATAATAATAATAATAATAATAATAATATAGGAGGTAGTATGGGATGGGAATTGAAAATGATGTTGAAGTCATACGGGAGAAGGGCGGTATTTACACTCATATGACATATGGTATTGTCATCTCTAGTTTTTCGAGTACATACTCAACAACATGGATTCAACTTGAGCAAAATCAAATAATACCAAAAACTACTACTATTTTATAGATTTTATATAACTTTTCATATATTTTCTCTCTTTTCTTTAGGTTTACAAATATTCAGTCCCTCTAATGTTATTTCAACAACTTCCCATTCAATAGACTGGGATTTTACATTGATTTAAACATGTCTAAATTAGATATACAGTGTATATAGAGTAAGTAGACGATAAATCCGGCACTAAAGTTTTTAAAATTTTTATAATTTACTAGTCTTCTGACACTTTTTAACTTAAGAAATGTTTTGTTTAGTTAGTTTTGGAAAATATAAAAATGAGTGGATTTAGTTTAAAACTACCTTTTATATTTAATAGTTTTTGTTTTTACATGGGAAAAGTTACCTTGTACCCGAAATCATTAAGACACCCTGTAGAATCAATAGGGGGTGTTCAATAATTTTGACACCAGATTTTTTTTTTCTTTTTTTTTTTTTTTTGATTATTCTAATATGAGTCTTAAAGATTTGAATTAATAAAAAAAAATAAAAGATTTTCAAATCAATAATGCCATCAAGACAGAAATGAGTTTTACTTAACCTAGACAAGTATTATGAGATGAGGGCCAATCTTTGGATAATTTGATAAATCTTTTTCGACATTTTTTATTAATTATAAGGATCTCTACAGAAAATTCAATTTGAAAAGGTCCTAATTTGGTTTTGATGAGAATAGGATGGAAATTAGAGATCTGGCATGGCATTCTTGATTCCTTTCAACTTAATTCTTTTTTTTTTTTTTTGAAAAGAAAAGAAAAACGGAGTTTAAGTCAAATGGAAAATGAGATCATCAGGAAATGAAATTATAAGATGTTTTTCGTCTTATTTCTCTCAGCTTTTCTTAATGTGCATCATAGATGAAAAAAAAGGAGGATAAAAGCCTAATTATCAAAACCATCACTGTTTCTGACATGTGGCTCACAAAAATGAGAAAAAATAATTCCATTAAGGGAGATTTGGAAGTTGAGATTTTTTTTTTTTTTTTTTATAAAAGACTTTCTACGAGCCCGTTTAATATGCATCTTTTTTTTTTCTTTTTTTTTTTTAAATTTCTCCCGCAAGGGCTTTCCCGCATATAAATTTTCCCATCACTATTCTCTTATGATTCAATTCTCATTCTCCATCCACTTCTAAACAAACGATCCTCTCAAAGAAGAAAATCTTCCTTACTTTCCTAAAATTAAAATCAAGGATTTTCATCTTCTTCTCAGAAACTTTTTTCTTCTTTTTTTTTCTTCCTTTCTTCCGCTGTCGTTTCCTTCAAACAAAACTTTCTCTTAAAAGAAAGAAAAAAAAAAGTCTATTACCACTAACAATTTACGACGACTATCTTTTTTCCTCTTCCAACTTCCTCTCTTTTAACAGAAATCTCTTTCTTTTTCTCCCTCTTTCTCATCTCATCTCATGCTGAGAAGTATCTCACAAATCACAATTACAGTCAACCTCGACTATAATAATTATCAGAACCGCGTAACTTTGTTCATTATAACCGATGTTCATTATAACCAAATGCAAAACAACCGCTTAATTTGTAGCCATGTACATATATCCGATATGGCATAGTTGAAGCATAGCTCCTTACCCAAGCAGTAGGAAACATACACTGAAGCGCATAAACATGGGTACATGGGTACATAAAATTTTTTTTAAATGCGGCCTCCCATCTCATTCTCTTTACTACCATGTACCCATGTTTATGCGCTTCACTGTATACTCCTAAACCCTTATAAAATCTTCCCCGTTTCTAAATACTAAGAGATGAGAAGCATAGATGATAAATCCACCCAACCCCCCACACACAATGCAAAAAGTGAGTTCTTTGTGATAACTGGTGGATCATCATCTTAAGTCAAAGTTACAAACAGTATTTTCCCAATCGGCTCTTTACCACAATTATGTGAATTTACTAATATTTTATTACAAATACAGCATGAAATTTCTTATGCAAGATTTGATGAAATTTTTAGCTAAAAGGGATGAGTGNCCCAACCCCCCACACACAATGCAAAAAGTGAGTTCTTTGTGATAACTGGTGGATCATCATCTTAAGTGAAAGTTACAAACAGTATTTTCCCAATCGGCTCTTTACCACAATTATGTGAATTTACTATATTTTATTACAAATACAGCATGAAATTTCTTATGCAAGATTTGATGAAATTTTTAGCTAAAAGGGATGAGTGTGTCCGTCATTTGGGTGACTTTTTGTTGAAAGATTTCTTAATCTTTGATCAAAATTGGAATCGGATGAAATTTTTATGTTTCTTGCGCAAGATACTTCCATCTGAACATGGGTGTGATATTTGAATTAATCATGTTGATGTTAATGCATAATGCTAATGTAATGGTAACTAATGCCAAAGCGGAGGTGTTATAGAAACTAACATTTTAAGGGATAATATGGTTCTGTTAAAACTGTTTTCACTCACTCACATTCACCCAAAAATTACATCAAATCTTGCACCAAAAGTTGCAAGTTGATCTAAAGACGTGGGATCATGCCCCATCAGAGACAAAAATTTGGGTTTATTCGATCNATGCATAATGCTAATGTAATGGTAACTAATGCCAAAGCGGAGGTGTTATAGAAACTAACATTTTAAGGGATAATGTGGTTCTGTTAAAACTGTTTTCACTCACTCACATTCACCCAAAAATTACATCAAATCTTGCGCCAAAAGTTGCAAGTTGATCTAAAGACGTGGGATCATGCCCCATCAGAGACAAAAATTTGGGTTTATTCGATCTTTCAAGCTTTGACCGGGAACTCGATCTCCGCTATATGGCGACCACCNCTTTCAAGCTTTGACCGGGAACTCGATCTCCGCTATATGGCGACCACCCGATTCCTTCCTCCCACAAAGAGTGGTCGGCAACCTTCATTCCCGAAGCCGAATGGAAGGAATGTATGAAATATTTGAAGCTTAGCTCCTATACAGAAGGAATATTGAGCTTAGACTCCTCTACTTTAAACAATCTGACAAAAGATGAGAAGCACAGATGATGAACAACGCAAAAAAACTTGCTGATAATTAGTTGATAGATCTTTATCATATAGTCATGTTTGAAACAGCATTTTCCCAATCGGCGCTGTAGCATAATTGTTAGTGCGTTAAGTCCGGTTAACCTTGGAAGTGAGATCGTGCCCATCAGAGACCAAAACTTTTATGTTAATCACTGTTTCAAAGTGAACTTGTTCTCCATCAACCATACGTCAAATATGTTTGTAGTTTTCCTTATTTAAAGCTTAAGTCTTAATATCTTTAAGTCTACTGCCCCCCCTCCTCCTCCCTCACCATTGACCAAGAATTTACTTATCTTAAACAACATTTAAAAAGCACCACAGAATTTCTTAGGTATTCTCCACTGATAAAAGGATAACTCACAATTTAGAAAANACAACATTTAAAAAGCACCACAGAATTTCTTAGGTATTCTCCACTGATAAAAGGATAACTCACAATTTAGAAAATTGTAATAGAAAATCAAGAATAAGAAATAATAATAATCTTGCTTAATTATTTTATACTGTTTCCTATAACACGTAATATTAACAAATTTGTTCTTTCGATGATTCAACACTTATTTCTTCATTAAATTATTAATTTATTAAATTAATTTGACTTTTTCAACAAAGCAGCCGCTAATTCATCTCTCACAATAGAAAAGTGAAAGGCTACATAGCGAGATATTGTTCATTATAACCGATTTGTTCATGTTATCCTAGTTTATTAGGATCAAAACTTTTAACATTAACGTTAATGCGCCTAACTCTATCGACAAGAAAAACGGGTTTACGGGTGTCATTGTAGGCGAGGTTGACTGTATATACCATTTTTATACTTTTCAGATCCCTACTCCTCCGGAAATTTTCTCTTGAACTTTTTTAAAACTCACTTGTTTGGAGAACTAGTCAATTTCCAATCTTTTAATCATAAAGTCTAAATACTTTCATCCTCTAGACATAAACTCTATACTAAATCCTTAATCTTCATCGTAAATTTTCAAAACTCAAACCACAGATGATTAGTTTTGATCATGAATAAACCTATTGTACTTTTAAAGAAATACAGTGCTTCACAGTTTCAATATGAAACTTCACTAGACATTTTGTGTTTTCTATAATCCTTATTTGAGGTAAATTTTGAATCATTTCATATCCATAAACAAAGAAACCATAGCAACTGTAAACCCATCCGTAGACAAAACCACAACTTAAAAACTATTCATTTTCAAAAAAAAAGTGTCAAATTACACCGTGATTGCGAACTGACAGGCGGACAGATAGATCGACTTCAATACCCTCTTACTACTGAAATAATACAGTGTATCTCGGAAAAGCCAAAGTTCAAAGGTACCACAATATTTGGTTTGTGGTAGCCGAAATTTGGCTTAACATATGTAAAATATACATGATATGATGTGTGCACTGTGCGCAAGAAAAAGAGTTCGTCGTAACCAATTTCGCCTTCAGCGAAGTTTACTCTATACNATGATGTGTGCACTGTGCGCAAGAAAAAGAGTTCGTCGTAACCAATTTCGCCTTCAGCGAAGTTTACTCTATACAGAATGAAATATTCAACTCTGAATAAAAAAATTTAACATTTTATTTTATTAAACACTTCTTACGCCCGTTTCATACTGTTTCCAAAAGAAGCATTTTTAGAAAAAAATTTCTGAAAAAGTTTGGAAAATCAATCCATACTTTTTTATTTCGTTGTCATTGCGTTTTCCACCCGCTTTTTTTTTTTTCGGAAAAAGTTATTTTCTGAAAAAAAAAAACAATTACATATTTTTTCTTTTCATTGCGAACTCCAATCGTCGTGTGACGTTGAACCGTTTCTATTTTTTTTTTTTGAAAAAGGTACGAAAAAAGATTGGAAAAAGTAATGTATAACTATCCAATTTAAAGTATACGTCATGACAAATTTATAAAAAAAAAAACGAAAATACAACGATTTGAAAAAGCATGAATCGGGCTTTAGGAATAATGTAACAAAATTCCATGTTTTTTAAATGGAGTGAAAGGAAATGAGAGTAAAGTAGTGAGGTAATGGAGTCTAGAAGTGTGACATTTGTCCCGAGCATAAAGTCTCTCAAGAGTTATTTGTAGTAANATGATGTGTGCACTGTGCGCAAGAAAAAGAGTTCGTCGTAACCAATTTCGCCTTCAGCGAAGTTTACTCTATACGGAATGAAATATTCAACTCTGAATTAAAAAATTTAAAATTTTATTTTATTAAACACTTCTTACGCCCGTTTCATACTGTTTCCAAAAGAAGCATTTTTAGAAAAAATTTTCTGAAAAAGTTTGGAAAATCAATCCATACTTTTTTATTTCGTTGTCATTGCGTTTTCCACCCGCTTTTTTTTTTCGGAAAAAGTTATTTTCTGAAAAAAAAAAACAATTACATATTTTTTCTTTTCATTGCGAACTCCAATCGTCGTGTGACGTTGAACCGTTTCTATTTTTTTTTTTTGAAAAAGGTACGAAAAAAGATTGGAAAAAGTAATGTATAACTATCCAATTTAAAGTATACGTCAT
The DNA here is from genome assembly GCA_002738285.1 of Holacanthella duospinosa. Taxonomy (NCBI): domain Eukaryota; kingdom Metazoa; phylum Arthropoda; class Collembola; order Poduromorpha; family Neanuridae; genus Holacanthella; species Holacanthella duospinosa. The sequence continues at coordinate 76,480 of NIPM01000177.1, read as the reverse complement.
GACAAATTTATAAAAAAAAAAAAAACGAAAATACAACGATTTGAAAAAGCATGAATCGGGCTTTAGGAATAATGTAACAAAATTCCATGTTTTTAAATGGAGTGAAAGGAAATGAGAGTAAAATAGTGAGGTAATGGAGTCTAGAAGTGTGACATTTGTCCCGAGCATAAAGTCTCTCAAGAGTTATTTGTAGTAAGGAGTATATTTGTGACGTTGATGATGATTAGGAGANAGGAGTATATTTGTGACGTTGATGATGATTAGGAGAATGATGATGATGATGATGAGAGATGATGGTTTTTTTTCTTCTGAGACTGAGAGTATTGTATAATAAAATAAAAAGAAGGTGTAGTCCGAAATTACCCGACTCACGGACCAATGAGAAGGGGGTGAGAAGGCAGAGTCTGACCACGTGTCCACTGAGGACTTGGGATACATTACTGAGAAACTGGGCGGGAAGTTGAGAATGAGTTGGTTCCGAAATCTCCAAACTCCCATGTAGCTAGTCTCACTCAAAATCCCGGCCTCTTTCTCATAGTCTCTATTATTTATACCAACCTCCTCATTCAGTTACCATCAGTGTAGGAATCGGATTATTCCTCTTACAAATACTTCAATCTCAACACAATTATGAAATACATTCAAAACATTTTTTACAAAAAACAACTAACGTAATTTATAAATTTTAGTCAATTTTTCTTCAATCAAGAATTTAAAAGTGGAAACTCAAGTTTAAAAAAATGTTTCTCTGAGAGAAAACCAATGAGAACATTTCTTAGAGTAATTTCTTCAAACTTGTTCAAAGACGACTTGGTACGACCTCAGAGGACGCGGTTTTCAAACAGTTGACTACTGGATTATCATGCTCCCTAATGTATTGATACCTTCACCGTTCTACAATTCAGTTTTAAGAAATTTTTCTGACAGTGGTCATCATCACCAAGTATTCCAACATCCTTACAATCACCTCCAGACTCAAGGGAGTGGATTCAGTGGATTCCTGATGGAAAATCTTCTTCGTGGTGGGAATGAAACAGCTATGAATCTCATTGCACTTCCATGTACTCTCAAAACAGAATCTGTTATGATTTCTCCAAACAGAAGCAATAATGACAGCTCTTCACCTATTCTTGTCTCTCCACTCTCTCCTTCCACTAGTCCTTTTGGAACAGGTAAAAATTATATATTTTTAAATTTTATTTTTATTTTTTTATACTTAAAATGATTATTTCCACACTTAAATAAACTCAAAATCAATTTTTCTTTCCATTTCTCATCAATAATGTTAAATTAATTTAAAGTTTTAGTTTTTAATTCTGTTGGAGAATATTAAAGGAAATCAAAGCAGTCATCTATGTAAAAAGTATTAGGGTTTTTCAATTTTCAAATGTACAGAGTGTCTACTGTTTTTGACTACTAGTGATAGTTAGGCTGAATTACAGACTTGTCTTTAATTGCATAACGTGAGTCCCAAAAGTGGTGAAAGTGGAAACAAATTATTGAAAAGGCTGTGGAGACNTTGTCTTTAATTGCATAACGTGAGTCCCAAAAGTGGTGAAAGTGGAAACAAATTATTGAAAAGGCTGTGGAGACTAGTGTGTATCATACTATAGCTTGTAAAATATTGGTGAAAGTCAGCCTTGATGCCTGCTAAAAAATTTGAAACTATCTTTCTACAATGTTCAAATTGTGATTTTTATAATTAATTTAGATAAAACGTCCGAGATTAAACTGGGGTTTGAATTCAAAGGGATAGAGTTAAACGAATTTAAGAATTNATTTAGATAAAACGTCCGAGATTAAACTGGGGTTTGAATTCAAAGGGATAGAGTTAAACGAATTTAAGAATTAGAAATCAATACTTTTTTGAATTTTTATTTTTATCCAATAGGCCGAACTTGTGGCACGGTATTCAAACTGTGATTTTTAACTTTAGTTTCATGTTATTAAAGGGAATACAGCTCTTAANGAACTTGTGGCACGGTATTCAAACTGTGATTTTTAACTTTAGTTTCATGTTATTAAAGGGAATACAGCTCTTAACCACTTTCAAATTTTAAATTCGAATACGATTTTTATTTATCAACAAAAAATGAGTAGATTTAGACATAAAATTGGAGGATAAGTTTGCAAATACAGTGAAATTCGTTTAATGTTATTCCCCAAAGGAGACCAACTTTTTGGTGATATANGAACTTGTGGCACGGTATTCAAACTGTGATTTTTAACTTTAGTTTCATGTTATTAAAGGGAATACAGCTCTTAAATACTTTCAAATTTTAAATTCGAATACGATTTTTATTTATCAACAAAAAATGAGTAGATTTAGACATAAAATTGCNGAATACGATTTTTATTTATCAACAAAAAATGAGTAGATTTAGACATAAAATTGCAGGATAAGTTTGCAAATACAGTGAAATTCGTTTAATGTTATTCCCCAAAGGAGACCAACTTTTTGGTGATATAAAGGAAAGGTGACATAAAGCGATAAAGGCAATTTTTTTAATTTTGGTGTTTAACACGATCGTTGGCGACAAAAAACGGATTTGTGAATCTTGGCTTACCTGTTAATTTTACTATGACAGAGTGAGTGTTCAAAATTACATTTAATCAAATGAAAATAAGTCGGTAATTTTTTTCTGCACACATCATGAAAATGATTCTTCGGTGATGAATTTGTCCAAATTTTATAAGCAATAATAGTTAGCATCTTTCGAAGCTCGTTCGTTTGTAACATTACAAAGAATCCACATCTTAATTATTTCAAGATTTTTCTAAACTTTTCGCATACTACGAATATGTTCATGTTCAACTAAACTGTGTTTTTATTTCCAGCATGTTCAATCTGGTCTCTCTTTTTAAGAATTTTACTTACTGTACTTTAATCAATGTGACAGTTGTCAGAGATAACTTTCCTACTCACTTTGTTATCTAAGTTTGCTAAAATCTGCAACTTTTGATTAATTGTGACTCTTGTTCTCTATTATTCCATTGTCAATTAATTGTCTTAAAGTGTAAAGTGAATCTTATACATTTTCGAGAAATTAAAAAGTATAANTGTTATCTAAGTTTGCTAAAATCTGCAACTTTTGATTAATTGTGACTCTTGTTCTCTATTATTCCATTGTCAATTGTCTTAAAGTGTAAAGTGAATCTTATACATTTTCGAGAAATTAAAAAAGTGTAGATGTGAAATTCAAATAATGGCAGCAAAGTTGCCAATAAAAGAAGCAAACTTCCATGTGTGAGGTTGGAATGGGTGACTCAAGATAAAATATGAATTAGGCGATCTTATTCTTACACTTAAGTGCATGCACATCCACCGGGAATTTTAAAATTGGTGATACAAAGAGACTTGTGACAGAAGAAGATGTGATATTAAACGAATTTCACTATAGTTATAAATCGAGCAATAAACGCATTTAAGCATTGTCACCATGAATCTATATTCTATCAAATTATTTTTGAAAAAAATTAAAAGATTTGAGGTTATTGTTTTTTTTTTTTGATTCTTGACATTTGAAATATAAATATTTAAATCGGATTTAAATACAAACAAAAAATAATCAATTATATAGGATTTTCAAATAAATAATTCTATTTTTTCGAACTCTGGTTTAAACTATGCTCCTGGAGTTGACTGTTCAATTTATATAAAATGAGTATATAAGGATTATATTTCACAAGTTTTCAGAAACGGATTGATACACCCACAAAGCATTTTTATTGGCTTAAAAAAAAATTTCTTTCCCAAATACATTGCTATGGTTTTAAGTTCGTCTTTTTTTTTTACCTATGCCATTTAATTTATTCATAAGTAGTCTTAAAAAATCTTAAGTGTATATGAACTTAAGATATTCTTATTAATTAAAATTTTTTAATTGAATAATAGGAAACGGACCACCCTCATCTCTAACAATGGGAACGAGCGGAGATTGCGCCTATGACGAAGATCGTCGTCCAGTATCTCATAAATGTGGAGACAGACAGTCCTGTAGTGGGAATGGATTCTTCATCGGTCCCAAGTCCATCCAACCTAGTAACCTTAGTGTAAGTGGGAGGAACTATCCAGTGTCCCACTGTACTTGTTCGAACAGCAGTCCATCGAGTACTAGTAGTGACTGTGGTGGTAGTAGGAATCATCTCACTGACTCCTTCCACAACAATGACGTCGACTGTCCAGAAGATGACAATTCAAATCCCGGTCGCAGAACTCCCCCTCTTCGACTCAAAAGTCGGAAACAGAAGCCGAATAGTGGTCTAACATCAGATATGAGAAACAATAAGTGCGAGGATAAAAGCAATAACAATAACAATAATAATAGTCGGAAACCAGTGCTAAAATTTAGCGTGAGTGCCATTTTGGGTGGAGATGACCATAATAAAAGTAGTCATAGAAATGGACCAGACTCCACTCCAGTCTTCAACGGAAGTAAGTATGCGGAGAAAGTCAGAAAATGAGAGACGCAGTGGACGCAGATGTCGTCTATGACTTCCAATCTATTCTTTCGACACTATAAACCATTCTTCTCATTCCTTCAGTCCCCTTACCAATGAATTTGACAGCTCTAATTCAATTCTCTTACTTTTTCTATAAAACAAAACCAATAGTGGTCGCAAAATACTAAACTTAGATTTTGGAACATTTTCAACTTACCAACATAAGTCTCACCCCTTCCGACTTATCAATTCTCCCCTCCCCTGTCCCCCTCTCCGCCCCCCAATGCAATACTAGGTTATGTGGGTTTACTTATAACCAAGACTGACCAAATTATGCGATTTTTCAATCAGAATTATGCTCTAGATATTTTAATTTAATGTGATTTTATGCGATGAAATTCAATAATGAATTAGCTATAGAATCAAGATAATGTTAGGTTTGTTGAGCATTTTCGCTCTTAACTTCCTGCCTTTTCTGATTGAAAGGTTACTTTTGATTAATTTCTAAATTTTCAACTCTAAGGCTTGTTTTTAAGCACATGAAAATTAGTCTCAAATATGTGAAACTCTTTCAATCGAAGCACTGGTACTAGTTGAAATATTTAAGTATTTTAAGGCTAATGCACTAAGGATATAAGGCATCTCTGTGCTATAAGATTTCTAACTTCTGAATGGAGCCTTTATATCACATTCATCTACATTTTTCAATAATGACTTCATATTTAACTATTTTATGGAGGGGAATTTCAAAATATGAAGAGTTTGACTGAGGATTGAATACTATGGTCAGTAATGATTTTTTTTTTTGCATTTCACGGGTCAAAATTCTATACTTTCTCCCATAACTTAAACGAGGTGTGCTTCTCGAGCATATATAACTTCAATTTTTCGGAAGGAAGCTGAAAAGTTATGGCAAGCTAAGCAACAGTATTTTTTCACAGAATTATGCAATATTGTGCAAAATTATGCGCTACTTTGAAAACATAGAATTTATGCGTTTTATGCGGGACAAGTTAGTGTCAATCGTCATCACTTTTCTGGATTCGGTGACACGATAAGTATGAAGTAGGCAACCAGGGTTAAAATGCATTTTTTCAAGTTTTTGTTGAATTTTTTCTTAAATTCCTGCCAAAAAACAACAAAAATTTGACTTGAGATTGCAAAATTGATAAAAATATTAAGGCAATAAATTGTTTTTCACTAAAAAATGGTAACAAATCTTACTAGAAAGCTATAAATTTTACTAAAAGTAAAAATATTCCCAAAACGGAAATAAAAATAATGCTGTAAAAGATTTCGAAAAATATAAAACTAATTGACTTATAAATTGGATTCATGTAATCGAATAAAGTTAGAAATTATTACGTCGGTTATATCTCAAAGTCATATAATGAATTTTATTACATCTGCGAATCTTAAAAGTAACTATTTGTTATAGTAAAATTTGGAGAGTTTTTGAAAAAATAACGGTAAAAAGTTTTCAAAATTTGTAAAAAATAAATTTGTTTTCTTTCTAAAGCCTGAGAATCTTTAAAAAATTTTGTTTTTAATCGGTATAAAATTCTCTCAATTGGACTATAAATAAGATCTGATACACGCGTTTGCCTCAGTTCGTTAGTAAGATTGAAGAATACAGTAAACCTCGGATAAGCCGACCTCGGTTATCACGGACCCTCGGTTACCACGAACCACTTGGTCCGGTCCGCGCCCTGAGATAGGGAATTTGTGTATAAATGGAACGTCTAAGCCGAACTCGGTTAAGCCGAACCCTCGCCTACCACGAACGCCTTTCGGTGGTCCCAGTCCATAAGGCACTTGCTTTTTTACCTCGGTTAACACGAACACCAATTAATTGATCAATTTTTAAAGAATCTTCAACATTTTTCTCACAAAATTTAACGAATTACTTCTTTTGAATGACTTTTCAAAAATTGAAATTCGACAGAAAATGAACCAATGATATATTTTTAATCATTTTTAGTCTCCACAACAACTTAACTATTATGAAGCAATGGTAAATTAAAACTACCTCGGCTAACACGAACAAATTATTCCCCAAGTTGTATGTTCGGCTTACACTTAAGCCGAACCTCGGTTACCACGAACCATATTTTCCGGTCCCTTGAAATCCGGCTTAATAGAGGTTTACTGTATAACAACGATGGAAGCTACTTTTATTCTAAGCCTATTTCCTATGGAAAGCAGGTTACCTTTTCTTTTTCGCAGAGAAAACAGTAAATTTAATTTTTTTTTTCTGGAGAAACACTTTTCAATTTCAGAAAGACCATTGAAAAGTAAGTTATAATTGAAATTTTTCGATGTTTATTTTGAAACGCCTATCTCTCTAGTGCATCATCTCAAAATAACGTCAAAAAATTTTAATTCAATTAAAAAAATTTTTTTTTCTAGTTGTCTCACAGACTTCATTAAAAAAAATTCTCCTATCTAGTTTTAGATGATCTATTCTGAAACCATAAACACTTTCACCAAAAAAAAAATTTTTTTTTAGGTTATTTGTCCCAAATTAGTTTATTCCACAAGCTTTCTTCACCAAGGAGCATGGAATCAAAAGTAACTTCCAGTGGATAAATTAATTTCAGATCGGTTGTATATTAACCGAAGAAAGTCAGTTACTTTTTGCTGGAACACCGTTTACTTAATAAGCTTAATAATAATACAGAAATCTACATTTAAAAAGACACATTATATGGAGCATCCACTATGTGTTTTAAATTAATCCCTATACATAATTTTTTTTCTTTTACCGCACACGATCTTGAAATACGGAGTTAAAGAAAAAAAGAAAAAAAGAATGAGTTGTGGAACCAACTGTACTTAATGAAATCTATACAAACAGTGAGTATTTTCAAACAAAACACTCGAAATTGTTGATATAAAAATTCTTATAGTAAATAACATAGGAGTTTAGAAAGAAACAATTTTGCAAAGTGATTTTACATAAAGTTTGTTATCGCTTCACTATATTAGGTGATCACACTTACAAACTCTGTATAACGATAATATTTTTTTTTAAATTTAATTTCTACAAAAAAATTATAGAATCTTGAAATTTTGTTAATCAGACTATGAATAAGACCCGAAGCTTGCATTTGACTTATAGTTGGTTATCTAGCAATATTTAATGCTAGCGGTAATTTTGAATTCTCATATAAAGTAAGGTTGAATGAACTTTCTTTTTATCAGTTTTCTTCTCTTTCTACACAAATGTTTTTATTAAATTGAGTAAATTTCAATGATTNTGAACTTTCTTTTTATCAGTTTTCTTCTCTTTCTACACAAATGTTTTTATTAAATTGAGTAAATTTCAATGATTCAGACTGTATATTGTAAACATGTAAATGATTAAAACAGTAGAATTTTTTTCATTTTATCGTCATCAATCCACGTCCACATGACCTAGACAGTATGATGTCACATGTAAACATATGGCCTGTGAATTTCTTTCAAAATTTAAGCCATCTTGTTATTGAAATTANTGAACTTTCTTTTTATCAGTTTTCTTCTCTTTCTACACAAATGTTTTTATTAAATTGAGTAAATTTCAATGATTGAGACTGTATATTGTAAACATGTAAATGATTAAAACAGTAGAATTTTTTTCATTTTATCGTCATCAATCCACGTGCACATGACCTAGATAGTATGATGTCACATGTAAACATATGGCCTGTGAATTTCTTTCAAAATTTAAGCCATCTTGTTATTGAAATTANTAGTATGATGTCACATGTAAACATATGGCCTGTGAATTTCTTTCAAAATTTAAGCCATCTTGTTATTGAAATTACCTGCTGTAAAACAAAACATGAATCAATTCACTCACTCTCATTAGAACTTGCCTTAACCGCAATCATCATAGCTAAAAGAATTTATGCAATTGGTTTGTCTGTCTGTCATTATCCAGTATGTTTATTTGAAATGTTACCTCAAAGTATATAATTTTAGTGATCAAGATCACCATTTTTGAGAAAATTGAATAGATTACTTACATCTAATCTTGTTACAAACTAGTGTTACACAAACGAAATTCCGAGTACGTATTTTGCTCAATTTTGATGCCAGGTGCTCAAAAGATCATAGGTGGGCAGATTACTTGATCAAAATTTCCAAATTAAAAATCACTTCTTCCAGCAATTCAAATTAAAAAAATTGGACATTGTATTTCCCAAAAATTTCAATTACAAATTAGAGTAATTGCACTACATTTTACTCAAATTACTTTCTTTTCTTTAGTTATAATCTATGATGTTTTGTTATTCGATTAATTTTTATAGAAAAGCCATTTAAATCATGTTCTTTCTGTATGTACGTATGTGTAAGCCCAATTATTACTATGAAGTTATACACGCCCATAAGATGCATTACTAGCCCTAATACCAATTGTTAACTCATGCATAAACCATGCTGAAAGTGAATTCACAGTAGAAGCGCAAAATAAAACTATTTTCTTTGAATGGAAATTAGACTTAAATTTATTCTTGATGTGTTCAGATGGGAAAAATTATAATTAAATAATTNTTTCTGTATGTACGTATGTGTAAGCCCAATTATTACTATGAAGTTATACACGCCCATAAGATGCATTACTAGCCTAATACCAAATGTTAACTCATGCATAAACCATGCTGAAAGTGAATTCACAGTAGAAGCGCAAAATAAAACTAANTGCTGAAAGTGAATTCACAGTAGAAGCGCAAAATAAAACTAATTTCTTTGAATGGAAATTAGACTTAAATTTATTCTTGATGTGTTCAGATGGGAAAAATTATAATTAAATAATTGAATTTGACATGACAATATGGATTTTTTACATTTTGCTAATTTAGGTAATATCCGTATCTGGGCATTATGAAAAATATTTGCCAAAAACTTGACAAATTTGGATTAGAAAAATTAGGATTGGGTGTACTAAAATTACATCAGGACATTACATTTTGACAATTAATTTCTGACAATTATACATCCATTCCGAGCTTATTCCAACAAAATAAAAATAGGATATATCAGTGCTTGTATGCTATTTTTTATTTTATTTTTCTAAATATTTACTTCTGGTTGGAGTACTAAAAAAAGTTTAAATTGAGTCCATAGTGAGGAAGTGAACCGAATAAAATTTTGTCTTTCTTTCATTATTGAGCTAAAGGGTGAACTGTAAATAAGAATGAAATCAGAAGGGTGCGTAAATAATAAATCAAGAAATTATAGTTTGAATAGATGAACAAAAGCGTTTTTACTATTATTCTGATCTTAGATACGACGAATTTAGGGTATGTAAATTCATTCTATTTGATGTTATTGTCAACTTTAGAATTATTACTGACTGTCCTCAGCATCAGTATAGTATTTGTCACGAATAGCGAAGCAGGAAAGGGTTATGCGACTGATGTGTCTGTCCGTCTCTGCGCTTTAAGGGTGTGGCTCTGGCCTATGCACCATTGGTATAAATCCATTCATACAGATATTCGTTCTTAGAATAAATGCGGCCAGGAAAATGTAGCCTATAAAAAATGCGACCTATCAAAAATCCGGCCTACGCCTAATTTTCGTAGAATCGTTTAAACTAATCAAAAATATGAAAAGCCATTAGTTGCTTAGTGTAAGCAAATTAGATTTGGTTGCAGGAAAACTATCTAGTTTTTCCTATGCTGGATTTTTGCAGAATCATAAAAATGGATACGATTACCATTGACAGAACCATTCCTAGTCTTTTATCGCGGAGCTGTTCATATACAGAGGATTATTTGGGAATTGGTAATCAAGATTCTCATAAGAAGAGTGACGCTGAGTTTAGTAATGCTGAGCAGAACAGCAAACTTAGCATCACACTCCTTATGAAGATCTCGATTACTAATTCCCAAATAATTCTCTGTATATTAAAAGTTGCTATTTTTTTTGGTTGAATTGCTGTCACCCGGCTATTCTGAGACAATAATCTCTCAATAGTCGTTCGCTATCCAATCATAAAGACAATGTACTTATAGAGCTATTTTGTTGATCATGCTTAACAAATAATACTGCAACAAATTTCCTCATTTCCTATTTTTTGAGAGAGGCAAACCTATATTTAGGGTTACAAGTTAACAAATATGTGCAGCAGGCAACAAATGAAACAAAACAATCTTGCTTTCTTGCCTCAAGGACGAAACAATTCTGTTTTCATTTTATCTTCCTGATGTTCATTAATTTCATAATGTTTGCTAAATAGCTTGGTAAGATTTTGTCTACTTTCCTGATCCTGCTCAGATTCTCATTTTTTGCATTTTTTAAGATTCTNATGCTGCTCAGATTCTCAATTTTTGCATTTTTTAAGATTCAACTTGTCATTCCAACCTTCTCCATTTATCTATAATTTTTACTCTTTGTCTCACCCTTTTATTTCAAATTTCATTTTCACTCTTCCAATCACCTCTTTATCCGCGGTTGTTACGGGATGCTACTCATTTTTATTATTTACACACAAAGTCAATGTAAACTTATCAGTCCACGACCATCCATGAAGAATTGTGGCTCCGGTTATGCACTTAGTTATTAATTATACCACTTTTGTTTACATTAGACACATTTAGTGACACTAGAGATGAAAATTTCAATGGCTAATGGCTAAGTTTGAGCCAATAAACCTCTAATCTTATATTTGCACGCCTTCTGCAGCTGTGTTAACTTACTTAAAAGACTAAAAGAGGCTAGAAGAAGAAAAAGTTTAAAATTTTCTTAAGGAGATGCTAAAATTTAATAGTCTTAATATGTGCTATTATAAGAAAAGTGCGAGTTGCATCAGTCCTCATGGCAACAAATTTCAACATTTGGCGTAAGTAGCAGTTGGTAAAATGGTAAAATACTTAAACCTAGTATCCATCCATTCAAATCGAGTGAACATTAAACTCGAATGAAAAGTGCAATAAGAATTAAGTACCAAAATAAATATTATTGTTATTATAAAATTTTTTTCAAGAGATGTTAATCCATTAGTAAGTAGTATAGTTATAAAAAAATGAAGGTAAATACTTTGAATTTTGAAACAAGAATAGGAATAGTGATTGATGAGGAATGAATGAAAAACGAAAAAGTTTTATAAGATTCGAGCCGAGATACAATAGAATCCAAACGGGCAGTTAGCAGCATGTGGTTGACGTTGATCAGAAAAAACAACAAGAGTTCATAAAATAATATTGAGAGTTTACTCTCTACGTTTTTCTGAGCTTCCGTAAACACGCTGACCCCACTATACACAAAAATTGAAATGAAAGACTTTAAAATTTAAATCCAAACTGGAGTTTTCACTACTCAATTTTAGAACCCTTGAGCATTGAGCCTACTCAAATCAAATCAAAAAGACTTTAGGTATAAGATTAAAAAATTTTTTTGTTCGATTATTGTTGACATGGTCGTTAAAATATTGGTTTTTCTGCTCAGAACATTTTCTATTTGAAATTATATTTTGCTAATAAGAAAGATTATTAACTAACGAAAATAACCACAAAATGACTTATATTACTGCACATCGGTGTATATTTCTCGACTAGACTAAGAAAATACAGGGAGTTCAAACTTTAAAGCAAATACATATAACCGAGAAAAAAAGCCCGCATACTTTATTTTTTATAATGTTGTATTTAGTTATTAGAAAAAATTGAAACTGAGCGCCAAATTCATAATAATTATTTTACAAATCTGTTTCTGTTGTGTTTACTGTGATATTGATAGCTATATAACTTTAGCTCTTGTTGTTTTTGAAAAATTGTTTCGTAAATCTTTGGCTTTGACAAAAAGTTGAAGATTAGTCTTTTTATTTATACTAAGCAATAATAATTATTCAAAACTATTGAAGTTAACTTTTGTGTTTTTTAAGTACGGATTATTCATTTAGATTTGATAGTACAAACTGGAGTTAATACTTTTTTTTTTAAATTAATTAAAACAAATTGCGTACACGTCAAACACATTCAATTTAATTTCAATTCACACTAACTTAAAGCTTTAGTTCCCGGAGATTTTTTTTTACACGAAATTTGATAATTAAATTCACTTACATGCAATAGTTACACTGGTATTAAAGATGTATTATTAACTTCGACAACTGTAAAATATTGGACTACAAATTTTTGATTTAAAGGATTTTAGAATTAAAAAATCAGTTTTAATTAGGAGAACACTTAATTTTTAGGCTCAAATTTTTTTACAAAACTTACCTTAAGATCTGAATAGTTTGTTCATCAGTAAATATTAAATTCTAAATTTTTTGTTCCAAATCCCCCAAATTAATTCAATAGCTTCTCAGAATGAGAGACTGCATAACTTCTGTTTATTGTAAGGTGTGCAGCAAAGTGTTTAGTAGGAGAAACAGACAATTTCTATTAATATAGTGTTAAAATTGTATTGCTACAAGTCTTACTCTGTGAGCTAAATATTAAATTACTTTGAGCGTTTCTGGAACGAAATATTCAGCGTTTAATATTTACTGAGGATGATGGACAAATTTAACTATGAAATGTTTGTCACTCAGAGCAAGCTTTGAGAATCTTGTGCAAAAATTATTTAAACTAAATGGTGGAAACGAGCTTCACTAATTAAAAGAAATTTTTTATTTCTAAAATACTTTAAACCACACTTTATTAATTTGATTTTGCAAATATTCAACTCAAAGGACTGAAATTGTTAGCGGAGAGGATCATGAGTTTTTGAATATAAATGAAATTTGATGTTGTAAATAAATTTACCTAATTTAAAAAAATTGCACAAGGCATATTAACATTACTGGTTGCACTGAAATTTTGGCGGGAAACTAGTCGGTGAAAGTTCTCAGGCNTTGCACAAGGCATATTAACATTACTGGTTGCACTGAAATTTTGGCGGGAAACTAGTCGGTGAAAGTTCTCAGGCTTTTTTCATTTTTAGTTCTACCATATGTCTGATTTCATGAGACGAGATGGACTATTCTAGGCATGATTACATAAAGAATGGACTCTATTTTTGAAAAGTCGACTCAGAGTCAGACTTCAAAACAAATGAGTCAAGAGTCAACAACGCTCTGACTCTTTGGGTTTTAGTGAGTCAGCGTCAGTCAAACTCAAAAATATTGTGGGTCGACTAACTTATGAGTCGACTCGTGAGTCAAGAGTCGTCTCCTGAGTCATAGTCATACTCTTAGAATAAAAAATCCAAGTGAAGATAAAACGTTGATACAAAGATCAACTACCCTATTCCCTCGCCTATTACCCGCGGGGTATACGGCGTTATTCACTCCAAATTTTCTACAACGAGTGCTAGGAGAGGGCGAGTTATCTGTATTATAAAAATCATGTCTGACTGGAGTGTTCACCGCTTTCATTAAGAACCAGACTAAAGAGCCGATGCAAACGCCTTGAGCCGTGGCACGAAGCCTACGCTGGTCCAAATGTTCGATATTAACATTACTTTAGTTTACTGGTTATATTATTATTCCAATTTTAAACCTAAGGTAGGAACCTAAAGCGAAATAATCCAGAGGGTATCAGCAACCGCTGCCTAAATCTAAGGTACTGGCGGTCTATAAGCAAAGGCGATGCTGAACGTTTCCCGCAAACTTAGATAATTTGCCCAGTGCACCGACCTCGCTGGGATTTGNGCTGGTCCAAATGTTCGATATTAACATTACTTTAGTTTACTGGTTATATTATTATTCCAATTTTAAACCTAAGGTAGGAACCTAAAGCGAAATAATCCAGAAGGTATCAGCAACCGCTGCCTAAATCTAAGGTACTGGCGGTCTAGAAGCAAAGGCGATGCTGAACGTTTCCCGCAAACTTAGATAATTTGCCCAGTGCACCGACCTCGCTGGGATTTGNTAAGCAAAGGCGATGCTGAACGTTTCCCGCAAACTTAGATAATTTGCCCAGTGCACCGACCTCGCTGGGATTTGATAGACTAGACTATTACAAACATGGCGAGTTAAGAGTAGGCTTATCAATTGCACCCTCGTCATTCGTATATCCCTCAAATCATCTGTTAAATTTAAAGTGGCGTCTAATACACAAACGGCTAAAAGAATAGGCAACACTGTGTAGAACATACAACGTGTCCATAATTTTAGGCACCCTATTTGGTCTAATCATCACGTGTCCATAAATCTGGACACATTTTAACTACGTAAACAAGTGTTGCCAGTACTACACGTCTTCACTCTTATATAAATTTATACCATTTGGCAACATTGTATCAATTTTCTGAGCGGTGCCTAGAATTTTAGACATAGGTTGAGCAACGAATTTCGCGTGCCCATAATTGTAGACATTGGATGAGCAAGGAAACCATGTTGCCTAAAATTTTAGACATTGGATGGTTAGACGTTACTATTAGTTTAAAACTATCGCTCATAAGGCAACATGGCTTTTTGTAATTAATATTTCTCTGAATCCTGATATTTGAAGCAACCGCCATCTCTATTGGCAAATAGAAAATTCAATTCTCCAGGTATACATGAAATTACAATAGTGGGCGAAAAAATTCCCTGTAGAGTTTCTTAAATTTTCCAAATGTCCAAAATCCTAGCCGTCTGTGGATGTATTGAGGGATATACACATCACATTGTACTAACGTACAATTACTATCCCAAATTAACTTTATGGAAACAGACAGAAATCTCATAACCCCCACATATGTCCTATTTGTGATTAATAATTATTATACTTTCAGCTTTCATGATTTCATGATATCACATTTCAGATTTCATGAGTCCGGCTACATTTCTCACAAATTATGGCCTGAATAGAAACGGAAGTCAAATTGCAAAACCTATTCCGCGACCTGCTATTTCTTCCGCTGGACCATCACCTGTATTTGATCCACATTTACACGCCCTACTCTCATGCAGACATCCCACCTTCCTTACAGGTAATAGTCAATCTACACTCAATAAGGTTCTGATATCATGTATTTAGTATTCACCGACTAATATGTAAAAAATATTCAAAATCCGTACCTCATGCAGAGACCGGATTACCTCCTTGCTATAATCGATTAGTCAATTATGTAATCAATTATCAGTAATTGTAATTGAGTAATGTACAATTACTTTGTTTCAATTACAATGAAAAAATAAATTTTAAATTCGAAGTTAATAAATTTGTTAAACATTGCAGATTATATGATATGACTCTACACAGATTTCAGTTATAAATTATAATTAGTATTATTTCAATTATACACTTTTATGCTAGGTTTCGATAACTTTTTGGAAGCGATGCGATCTGAAGAGATACTAGTTTTCAAAGCTCAGCATTGGTGTGGATATTAAGCGAAACACGGGTGCATTTCCATAGCTTTTTGCGTAACGTTGGGCATTTGACAATTTCTAATTCTGGTTCAATAAGAACTGTAGCTTTGTCAGAGCAAGAAACGTGCCTGCAGAAGAGAAAAAGCAAAAAAAAGAGTAAAAGAACGATCATATACAAAATACAGTGCACGACGGTTATAAGAGCACCTTTCCGTCGCTTCGAAATCCTGATCTTATAACCGTTTGTTCTTACAACGCTTATAAGAGCAAGATGATCTTATAAAAAGTACAATGGTAAAAAAAATTTTTTTTTTCAAAATTTATTTTTTACTAACCGCTTAGTTCGTCCAGCAATTATTTTCCTTAAGTAATTATTTATCAAAATAATTAGTAATTTTGGATTGAACTCTCTTAGCAATTCTACGCTCTAATATTGAAGATGATTTCAATTGTAATTCCCCTGGCATCTCGGTTTGATACAAATATTTTTTGAGAGTGCCGAGACACTTTCTGCTCTTATTATCCAACTCCCGCTTCAAAAATTACCCAGCAAAAAGGAGTTCTTATAACCGTTTTGCTCTAATACACGTTGTTCTTATAAGGCGTTAATGTCCCATTCTAAATGCATTAGAGCAAACCGAACTCGCAAAACTCTGCCTCTATAAACCGAATGTTCTTATATAGAATACTCTAATAAACGTCGTACACTGTAGTTCACATTGGGAGAGATATTCCCTCAAAGTTTCTATACTTCCTTTATCCAAAGCGCACATTGCGCCGCAAATATCTGACTCAGCCAGATCGGAATGTTGAAGCGAAGGCGTCAAGAAAATATCTAAACTTTTCATCTCACTCGTCGCAAAGCTATGGGAGTTCTATCGAGATTCAAAAGAGTTGGACTTTTGTGGAAAACAAACAAAATCTTATCATGTGGCACCACACATAAGCTATCAAAACACAGCATTAGGCTACATGCACATAGAGACGCGACCGCGAATTTTACAAACGCGACGACGATTATTCTGAATCGCGGTTACAAAGACGAATGTGCAATCGTAGACTCAATCGCGCTTAATTACACATAGCATAAGCTACGATTGCGATTGAAATATTCGATTGGAAGAAATGAGCAATGCAAAACAATGTAACAAAGCAGAGAAGCAAAGAGAGGGGTCGGCAGGTTCTCTGTTGACTTAGGTGGAAACACACACAAAGGTCAAAACCCTCGAGTTTTTTTCTCAATTCACCATCTATCAGCATTACAGAATAGCGCATCGTCACAAAACATGTTTTTTGATTGGACATAAGCTAATGCAAAACAATGGAGTAAAGCAGAGAAAGGAGAAAGAGGGATAGGCAGGTTCTCTGTTGAGTGAGATGGAAACACACATAGGGGTCAAACTTTGATTTTTTTTCAACTCACCATCTCTCATCATTACAAAATCGCGTATCGTCGCAAAAATATCTGTTTCGAACAGATATGAGCGAATCGTTACTAGAGACGATAAAATATCTAAAAACTCACATCGCGATTGAAAAAAATCTCGTCGCGAATCTATGTGAAGGCTTTTGCGTCAATCCCGAATGCTAAAATCGTCATCGCGTATGTAAAATTCGCTGCCGCGTCTCTATGTGCCTGTAGCCTTAGGATGTTGATTAAGATACTTTGTTTGCAACAACTTAATACTTCAGTAGGCTTGGAAGATTGAACATTACAACAATTTCAACAACACAACAACAATTTCATGATCCAATCATAACCTGTAAACTATATCCTGATTATCAGGAGTGTCTAAGTTTATTACCATTTTCNTCAAAACCCTCGAGTTTTTTTCTCAATTCACCATCTATCAGCATTACAGAATAGCGCATCGTCACAAAACATGTTTTGATTGGACATAAGCTAATGCAAAACAATGGAGCAAAGCAGAGAAAGGAGAAAGAGGGATCGGCAGGTTCTCTGTTGAGTGAGGTGGAAACACACATAGGGGTCAAACTTTGATTTTTTTTTCAACTCACCATCTCTCATCATTACAAAATCGCGTATCGTCGCAAAAATATCTGTTTCGAACAGATATGAGCGAATCGTTCCTAGAGACGATAAAATATCTAAAAACTCACATCGCGATTGAAAAAAATCTCGTCGCGAATCTATGTGAAGGCTTTTGAGTCAATCCCGAATGCTAAAATCGTCATCGCGTATGTAAAATTCGCTGCCGCGTCTCTATGTGCCTGTAGCCTTAGGATGTTGATTAAGATATTTTGTTTGCAACAACTTAATACTTCAGTAGGCTTGGAAGATTGAACATACAACAATTTCAACAACACAACAACAATTTCATGATCCAATCATAACCTGTAAACTATACCTTAATTATCAGGAGTGTCTAAGTTTATTACCATTTTCTGTTCTAAATGATTCTTATGACACTTAAATAAATTACATTGAATTGAATTGAATACAACATTAGTTGGTTGTCAGCAGGAAAAAATATTGTTTGGCATTGTTAGATACACTGTAACCGTTCATTAACTTTTAGATTATTCATTCCTGATAATCTACTAAAAATAAATATCAAAGCGCCGAGGGAAATGTTCTAGTTATGCAAACTGGATAAAAATTTGGAATGTTTTACGTTCAAAACCTCAAACAATTATTGCTCAAACGTATTATCATTTGATGTGGTTTCAATCGTGTTAGTATGCACTGTTTTTGTCTTCATCTTCTTATTTTACAAATTCTTTGCAAAATTTCACACACAAGTCAGAACGACGAATTACCTTTGTGACATAATAGATAGCACGATTCCATTTCAACAAAATTTTGAGTTAGTCTTTTTTTATAATGAGTGAATACTTTCCATTGACACTTCATGTTCTAGACATAAAATTAAGTAAATTATTTGAATTTATTTCTCTACAAAATTGATTAAAATATCTTCATATGAAAAAGAAAAGTAATATTTAAAAAGAGTTGTATAATGATTGTGGCAAAGATTCACTGAAACATGAAGTTCTATATAATTTTGCAACAACTTTCTCCGCTTTCTTTTCATATTTTACTCAATTTCTTGAAAATTCTAGGAATTTTTTTTTTTTATTCTTGTTGCGCTGTATTTTTGGACGAATTCATCCAAAAAATATAGATCGATAAGTTTTATACAACAGACTGTATACTTGAGTCTGAAAATGAGTGTATCAATTGTCCGCATCTGAGGTATCAACTGTTGATAGCAGAGGTATCAACCATTTGTAGCTGCGATATATCAACTTTTGCAAGCAGTGATATCAATGTTTCTAGCTTTGCTTAGCATTACTATTGTATAATCCATAGGTATTTAAGACTTCAAGCTTTGGAAACTATCGTTTCAAGCGTTGGTAGCCAAAAATTTTTTAAACTTTAAATACGGAAGTACCAACAATAGGTTGCTGCTACATCAACGAGAATAGCTGTCTGGTGCTCAACACCGATCAAAGGTGTCTGGAATGTCACTTTTAGAATAAATTGTATAAATCGAACTAAATTAGGTGCGTCCGTAACTATAAAAGGCATTCCGAAATGCCATCTATAAGAACAATAGTGAAAACCTAATGCTACATCGTGTATTCCTGATTACGTGTNATCTTTGCTTAGCATTACTATTGTATAATCCATAGGTATTTAAGACTTCAAGCTTTGGAAACTATCGTTTCAAGCGTTGGTAGCCAAAAAATTTTTAAACTTTAAATACGGAAGTACCAACAATAGGTTGCTGCTACATCAACGAGAATAGCTGTCTGGTGCTCAACACCGATCAAAGGTGTCTGGAATGTCACTTTTAGAATAAATTGTATAAATCGAACTAAATTAGGTGCGTCCGTAACTATAAAAGGCATTCCGAAATGCCATCTATAAGAACAATAGTGAAAACCTAATGCTACATCGTGTATTCCTGATTACGTGTGACGTTTGTTAAAAGCCATTCTGAAACAGTAAGAATGCGTTTCAACACTTAAGAAATAAAAATATCTATACGCAAACCCATTCCACATATATTTGGAGACAGACAGACACGACGATCGCAATACCCTGATATTACAGAGGCAGTCTACGCGTAATAAGTGAGTGATACATGGTGATGATTTTACCCAAAGAATCCTTGGCCGTATGCATTGATGCATGGACATACATGGAGAAATACGCTAATCAACTTATGATTATGGTATTATTTATTGTAGTAAATTTATGCCACATCAACATGTACTTGTAGAAAGTTTAAAGTGATTGAGCAAAGTGATAACTATGAATCTAGGCAATAGGATATGACTTGATTCTGACGGAAATAAAGAGGAGGCGAAAAATGATTGAAGGAGAAAGTGTAAATTTCTCATTTGCGGCTTCCTTTTGAGTGAAGTCCTTTGAACTCTGTTTATGACACCGATCACTAGGGCTTTTTATCACTTATTCCTGTCGTCCTTAACTTTCTCTCCTTCACACTTTTCTTTTGATCTCAATCTCACGAGAAGTGAGTAATAAAGAGCAATAATACCTAAAACCTATGATGGTTTTTAAAATTATTGTAATCATGATTCCATTCTTACATTTCACTTTTTATACTTATTCCGCTTATAACTACTCAAGATTTTTATTACCTGTGGACTACTTCAGTAAAATTTCAGTAATTCAGTAATTCGGTAGTGTCTTTTTTGATTTGGTTATATTCATAGACACAAAAGTATCTAATATGGTTACCCAAACTCTCTTACCCCATCTTCAAGCCAGGTAAAAAGATTCTAAAAGATGTTCTCCGTACACAAATGAGGAAATAAAAAGAAAGGTTTGAATTCAGTCAACTTAAAACCAATTTATGTGAGATTTAAGAATGAATTTATCGTTTTATGTGAGTCAACTTTACACAACAACTTGAATTATGTTTCATATTACGCACGCTCAATTATTAACTTTTTTTAGCTCGTTTTAATAAAATTGTCTTGCAAACTGGTAAAAAATTAATATAAAACCTGCACAACTGCAGGGTGGGTTATCTTTAGTGTCCCTATAGCCGAGTAAAAGCATTCCGCAAAAGTGTAGTTTAGAAAAATCGGCCTGGAAATTGCGGGCTAGAAAATGCGGCCTGGAAAATGCGGCCTGTAGCAAAAGCAGGGTATAGAAAATGAGACTTAAGGAAAATACATCCTATAGAAAATGCTGAAAACAAACAAGAAAATGAAAAACATCTTCGAAGCATATGCTACAAATATGGATAAAGCCAACCTGATTTAGTCGGCGAAATTGTGCAAAAATTTCAAAATTTTGATAATTTTATTCATTGCTTTCAAGCGATCCGCTAGAAGTGAATAATTTCAATCTCCCTTTAGATGAGAGTTAAATCTAATTTTTTTACATTACTTAACTGTTGCCTTTTCAGACCTTCGATTAGTTTAAATACTGTCACACGACAAATTTCTGTTTGTCTTTATCAATTTTCTTATATCGCTTGCATTTGGTCCTTTAAGAACTGCAAACTTAAGGTTGCTTGCGTTGGATTCAGCACTAAATTATAGTTCAGAAAATGTTTTTCCTATTTATCAAAGTTGAGTAGTTTTGGCTACAAATGAGTTCAGATAAAATATATTGGACAAATGTGAGGTACTCCACGTTTTACATCGCAACTTTTTTATTTGAAGAGCTGCGATCTTCTGGTTGGTGGCGTTGGATTCAGCACTAAATTTTTGTTCAGAGAATGTTTTTCCTATTTATCAAAGTTGAGTAGTTTTGGCTACAAATGAGTTCAGATAAAATATAGTTAACAAATGTGAGATACTCCACGTTTTACATCTCAACTTTTTTATTTGAAGAGCTGCGACCTTCTGGTTGGTGGCGTTGGATTCAGCACTAAATTTCCCTTTCGAAAATATCATCCCCATTTGTCTAGCTGTAGTTGTTTAGTATACAAAGGAGTTAAGGTGAAATATATGTAACAAATATGGGTCACTCGATGTTTTAGGTCACAACATTTTACTGAGAGATTTTGCAACACCGCTCGCTCCCGCCCACCACCACACGACTCAAAAGCCAAGCTTTTTTCTTTGTACAGAATATAACTTCCCAAAGTCTGAAAGTTAGACTTTAAAGTCAGGCTTTACACAGGACTAAGTCCGAGTTCGTAATATGGGCCTTAGACTTTGAGAGGTAGTAAACAAATTGTTTGCTGGCTGATAGCCATGGTAATTTTTGCTGAATGGCAACAATTAACTTCTGGTACCTTACCCCCACCAATATTCTAGTTGCTTGACCAATCCACAATTAGATAGTATATAAAGAGTAAAATTTACAGTGCTGGATACAATTATAGACGCGAAATATATAGCGCGAAACTAATTTTGGCCCGTTGTCTTTACTAGAGAAAGTACTTTGCTAAAATTATGTCTAGGTTTATCTATACTAGGAAAAAAAATTTCGGTCCAAATGATATTTTTACAAAAAGATGCAAAAGAGCATGTATGAGATTCAAAATTTTAATANAGCGCGAAACTAATTTTGGCCCGTTGTCTTTACTAGAGAAAGTACTTTGCTAAAATTATGTCTAGGTTTATCTATACTAGGGAAAAAAATTTCGGTCCAAATGATATTTTTACAAAAAGATGCAAAAGAGCATGTATGAGATTCAAAATTTTAATATCAAGTCACAGGAATGAAAAGATCAAAAATACCTATTTCCAAACAACACTCTGAGACACTACAATAAGGCATGTTCGAAAATTTTAATTCTCATTAATTAATATATTTTAGCCCTTTGATCTTGGAGACCTGATTTTTTGTACGTTTCCCAACTTTTGAATCTTCTTTCATTTAAAAATATCATTTAGACTAAAAAAAAAATTTTTTTTTTCCACATGAAATTCTGGACAAAATTCTGACCAAGGACTTTCTCCAGCAAAGACCACAATCCAAAAATAGCTTTTCGCTTGGCTATAACTTTGTCCAACACTATTTCCTACAGTTTTTTGCAACTGCGCAGACTGATGTATTATATAACCCGTTTGTGTGTCAAATAAAAAGTTTAAAAAAATTTGAACATATACAAATGCTCATGTTTTTGACATATAAATTACGCCAGAGTTCATGTCCAATAACCTTGAGACATTTTATACCGGGTGTTCCATCTAAATCTTTGTACTTTATCTTCTTTAACTCTTCACGCTCTTAACACCGAATGAAAAGGAAAGAAAAAGGATTTACGGATGAATTTGGCACAAAAGGTTGTCTGTAATGATGGTTTAGCTATNACCTGATTTTTTGTACGTTTCCCAACTTTTGAATCTTCTTTCATTTAAAAATATCATTTAGACTAAAAAAAAAAAAATTTTTTTTTTCCACATGAAAAGATTCTGGACAAAATTCTGACCAAGGACTTTCTCCAGCAAAGAGCACCAAAAATAGCTTTTCGCTTGGCTATAACTTTGTCCAACACTATTTCCTACAGTTTTTTGCAACTGCGCAGACTGATGTATTATATAACCCGTTTGTGTGTCAAATAAAAAGTTTAAAAAAATTTGAACATATACAAATGCTCAGGTTTTTGACATATAAATTACGCCAGAGTTCATCTCCAATAACCTTGAGACATTTTATACCGGGTGTTCCATCTAAATCTTTGTACTTTATCTTCTTTAACTCTTCACGCTCTTAACACCAAATGAAAAGGAAAGAAAAAGGATTTACGGATGAATTTGGCACAAAAGGTTGTCTGTAATGATGGTTTAGCTATNGAATGAAAAGGAAAGAAAAAGGATTTACGGATGAATTTGGCACAAAAGGTTGTCTGTAATGATGGTTTAGCTATAAAGAGAAAGTGAATAGAAAGGAACCATTTGTCAACATTATTCTGAAGAGATAAGATAGATGAGCCTTGGGATTTGTTAGATCTAAATGCAATGAGTAAATTCAGCGATCACCGAAAAAAGGCCCTTTTTCTCTACNTTTGTTAGATCTAAATGCAATGAGTAAATTCAGCGATCACCGAAAAAAGGCCCTTTTTCTCTACCGAATCAAAATCCCTTCTCATTCTGCATCTTTTGTTATCAAAATTTCTGGTCTCAGTGGATCCCAATTTAGAACTTTACGCTATAATTTGGTTTAAACCATCCTGGGTGGCCTATCAACCCGATTTTTATATGCATAATTATTTTCTAACATTTTCAATAAAATATTAAGGATTCTCTCATTAATTTTGAATAATTTTTCCAGGACCTCATCCAGGTGGGGCAAATGTCTTTCCGTTACCTGGAACTTTTCCTTGGGCAGGAGGACCACGGGGAAAGCCACGCCGAGGTATGATGAGACGAGCTGTATTTTCGGATCTACAAAGAAAAGGATTGGAAAAACGATTTCAAATTCAGAAGTACATATCAAAACCAGATCGAAAAAAATTAGCTGAGAAATTGGGACTCAAAGATTCTCAGGTATGCATCCAAACTTATTATACTTCTCTCACAACATCTACTTTCTCTTGATGAATCACTATGTAGGGACAAACCTTTAAACTTTTGAATATTTTGTTAAAATTTTCCCCCTGCCAATTTTAAATTAAACTCGTCTGAAGCAAAAACGGATTGAGTCGAAGAGGCGGTGAACCGTTCGAACCCTTTTTACTCTGTGAAATGTGTAGAAATGAGGAGGTCAGTGTCAAAAACAGTACAGGATTGAAGTGGATGAGTGAATAAGAGAGAGAGAGAGAGAGAGAGAGAGGGGGGGGGGGGGGGGGGGGTAGTCTGGAACAGATTGTGCCTTTTTCCCCCTCGAAGAGTCAATTCAAGCGAAGAACTTAGGAGAGCATAAGTTTGATTCTTAGGGGTGAAAGTTGAGAGAGAAAGAGAATCAATATAAGAAAAATGAATTAAGCCATCGTTTGTCTATATTTCACTCTCAATTGGTTTCTTTCCTGGGGAAAGGGAGTTTTTTCGGGGAATATTAATATAGGAAGTCATTATGAGAGCCGAAATGAATCCATGAGGTTGTGAAAGTAGAGTTTTGAGAGCTTGACTCTACGAGAAGAGAACTGAGAGAGGCAGGAGAAAGTGAAAGTGAAAGTAGTAACATTTGTAACGATGCTCATTCGCACGTTGAGGGGAATCGTTCCTCGGATCATCATTTGTGGGCAATGCTGAGGGACTTTATCGACTGAAGAGAAAGCCAATGGGCGCATCGGAAGCTTGCGTCTTGCGGAGAAGAGAGTGAAAGCATATTATGACTCTCTTCTCTCTTCCAGCCCCACCTCCAACGACAACACTTTTATATTCTTCATCACTAGTCTTCTCGATGTCTTTACTCAATTTACCAATTCCCCAACAATCTCTTATAACTTATGCCTTTCTTTTTCATCACCGACACAAAATCATATCCTTCTTTTCACCGCCGTNCCAACAATCTCTTATAACTTATGCCTTTCTTTTTCATCACCGACACAAAATCATATCCTTCTTTTCACCGCCGTCAGGCTTTTTTTTTGTCAACTTGCTTATTTTTAGACCTAGAAATGACATTTATTCTAACAGAATCATAGGTTTATAATATAAAATAGCACACATCGATCTTATAACATACATCATTGGCATTATATTTTTGTTCCACTTTTTGATAAATTTGTCAGTCTAAGCCGTTAAGTCTATTTGTAAGCTCAGCCGTTAGTTTGAGCATTCAATTTTAACGTCCTGAAGCACCAACCATTATCAATTTGTATAATAAATATCAACTTANTGTTAGTTTGAGCATTCAATTTTAACGTCCTGAAGCACCAACCATTATCAATTTGTATAATAAATATCAACTTATTGGTCTTGAATTCTGGTTACGTACCAAAGGGTTCTTGTTACCCTAAAATCTTTTCAGAAGTCAGAAATATTTAAATTCGTAATGACATCTTCATTTCATTAGATATTCGTTTTAACGTCTCTCAATTATGGCGTTTATTGAGAAAATATACATGGATTTTAACAAACAAACTGTTGGAAAAATTGGCGAAGTCCATTATGAATGAGAGCGTGTACTATCTAACATTTTATTTAAACTGTAAATGTTAAAGATATGAAAGTTACGCTACAAAATTTGAGGTGATATCTTCATCCCAATCATCAAACTCATTCTCGAAAAGATCGTCCATTTTATCATTGTTTATTTACATTAATTCGATTTCAAAATCTATTAGATTACCAGGTAAATTGAAATTTAAGTTTCACTTACTTCCAATTNTTTACATTAATTCGATTTCAAAATCTATTAGATTACCAGGTAAATTGAAATTTAAGTTTCACTTACTTCCAATTTAAAACATGTATTGTAGGCTTTTCGTATTTTATTTTATTTCAAATATCAATTTTATACAATTATAGTCTATTTACTCAATAAAATTTTTTTTAAAGATTTAATTTGAGGAAATAAATGAGTTTGCTATTGAGCATTATTAACGAGAGAGCACCANTTTACATTAATTCGATTTCAAAATCTATTAGATTACCAGGTAAATTGAAATTTAAGTTTCACTTACTTCCAATTAAAAACATGTATTGTAGGCTTTTCGTATTTTATTTTATTTCAAATATCAATTTTATACAATTATAGTCTATTTACTCAATGAAATTTTTTTTAAAGATTTAATTTGAGGAAATAAATGAGTTTGCTATTGAGCATTATTAACGAGAGAGCACCATCTATGAGCAAGAAACTTAAGATAGGGAATGATGGTATGGAATCTCTTTCTCTCAAGTAGAAGTGACGTCACTGTTATGCAAGCTCTCAAAGTGCACAACTAATCAACATGACTTACTCATACTTTAGATGACTTTAGACTGTTTTAACTTCAATTTTAAAATCAGATATGCATTTTATTTTGACGCGCAAATATGTACAAACAATTGAGTAATTTTTCACAACAATATTATTTATTTCGCAAATTGTTTAGTCTTTATTTTTATTTTAGACTTGCCGAAAGTACTTTCGTTGACATTTAATTTTCTCTGTGTATTTACAGTTTGATTCTAATTTTTAGTCTGATTAAACTTTTCTGCAATAATTTTTAGAATTCCCGGACGATTTTTACAATATTCAAGTAGGAAAATATCGGATAAAATGAAATTCAAACATTCAATCCATGTCATAAGTGTTGAATTTCGTCTACCTCAAAACCGAAAAATTCGAAATGCTTTGAGCAAATGACAGCAATGGACAAGTTGATTTTTTCTTTTCTTTTGCACCGTTTTAGCCAAATTAAAGAACGATTTTTCCTTTGGAAAACGATGAAAACTACATTTCTTTATAATTTCTATTTGTGACTTTGTAATTTGCAACAGCACAAGCACCAACCATGTTAATCACGTTGTTTTTAAACTTATACAGAATGAAAATGAATTATTCCAGTAATATTTCAACAATAATTTCAAGCAAATAAACAANAACTTTTCTGCAATAATTTTTAGAATTCCCGGACGATTTTTACAATATTCAAGTAGGAAAATATCGGATAAAATTAAATTCAAATATTCAATCCATGTCATAAGTGTTGAATTTCGTCTACCTCAAAACCGAAAAATTCGAAATGCTTTGAGCAAATGACAGCAATGGACAAGTTGATTTTGTCTTTTCTTTTGCACCGTTTTAGCCAAATTAAAGAACGATTTTTCCTTTGGAAAACGATGAAAACTACATTTCTTTATAATTTCAATTTGTGACTTTGTAATTTGCAACAGCACAAGCACCAACTTGTTAATCACGTTATTTTTAAACTTATACAGAATGAAAATGAATTATTCCAGTAATATTTCAACAATAATTTCAAGCAAATAAACAATGAGAAGGGCTTATTTGTAGAATAGCCCCTCTCCCCTCTGGAATTCTGGTAACTGAAAACGTCAATCGACTTGAAATTTAGCGTAGATTACGAATCTGACATCCATTGCTAGCGGTCAAGTCAAATTTAAAAAAAAAAATTTTTTACAAATTTGTGCCAAAAAAAATTTCTTTTTTTAGAATATGACTTACCCAATGGTAGTAGTCCGGATTTCAATAAGTTATGCATCAATCGGTCAGAAACTTAACGTAGATTACAAATTTAACATTCATCGTTGGCTGTAAAGTNATCGACTTGAAATTTAGCGTAGATTACGAATCTGACATCCATTGCTAGCGGTCAAGTCAAATTTAAAAAAAAAATTTTTTTTTAAATTTGTGCCAAAAAAAATTTCTTTTTTTAGAATATGACTTACCCAATGGTAGTAGTCCGGATTTTAATAAGTTATGCATCAATCGGTCAGAAACTTAACGTAGATTACAAATTTAACATTCATCGTTGGCTGTAAAGTNTAATAAGTTATGCATCAATCGGTCAGAAACTTAACGTAGATTACAAATTTAACATTCATCGTTGGCTGTAAAGTCGAATTTTTTAAACAAAAAAGGATATTTTTTCGACTTTTTAATTTTTATTATTTATATTATTTAAATATTTATAAGCCTTGAGATGTAGAGGATACAATTTCTTAAGATTTTCTTTGGGTTTAGGTTGTTAGATTTTCTTTAGGTTTAGATTGTTAGGTTTTCTTTAGGTTTAGGTAGTTAGGGTTTCTTTAGGTTTAATTTGTTAGGTTTCGTTTAGGTTTAGGTTATCTTTAGACTTGCTTTTAAGTTGTTAGGTCACTAGTTTCTTTTTAGGTTAGTTTCCAACAATGTAAAAGAAATCCAAATCCAACAACTGTAGGTTACTTTGATGTCAGATTCCTAATCTGCTTGAAATTTCTGATCGATTCACGTAAAAATTGCTGAAATCCCAACGAATACCATTGGGTAAGTCATACTTAGTGATTGCAACTTCCGGGAAAATTACCCTAGTAACGGGAAACGAGAAANGAATACCATTGGGTAAGTCATACTTAGTGATTGCAACTTCCGGGAAAATTACCCTAGTAACGGGAAACGAGAAATTCCCGAATTTGGGAAAATTCCCGGGTTTCCCGAAACAAGAAAAAAACAAAGGTAAGCATGCAGAAATTAATAATAATTCATATTCTTCAAATATTAATTTTTGAATTCTCTCTTACTTTCACTGTGAAAGTAAAACAAAAAAAGGGTTGCTCATGTCATTTTCCATGATTTGTGCATGTCATGACGCATCGGTTTGCGCATGTCAATAATATGTAAGGACATTTTGCCTAATCGTGAATTTTTTCCCCACTTTTCCGAGCTTAACTCAAAATATATAGGGTTTTTCTAAAAAAATATTTTCATAACACTATTTCAAAATACGAATCTCTAGCGTTGTATGGTTTTTATTCAGTTATTGTTTCTGATCGAACGCCTGGAGCGATTTATTTGCATTCGAGAAACNTCAAAATATATAGGGTTTTTCTAAAAAAATATTTTCATAACACTATTTCAAAATACGAATCTCTAGCGTTGTATGGTTTTTATTCAGTTATTGTTTCTGATCGAACGCCTGGAGCGATTTATTTGCATTCGAGAAACTACTTTTAACAATTACTAACAACAATGTGATAATTGTGAAAACTAAGTGTGGTATTTGTGAAAAGTTAGATAAAATTAATTTTTGGTCATNTAGCGTTGTATGGTTTTTATTCAGTTATTGTTTCTGATCGAACGCCTGGAGCGATTTATTTGCATTCGAGAAACGACTTTTAACAATTACCAACAACAATGTGATAATTGTGAAAACTAAGTGTGGTATTTGTGAAAAGTTAGATAAAATTAATTTTTGGTCATTCCAACTATATTACACTATATTCATAAGGTGATAGAGAATATCAAACTGACGTTGATAGTGAAAATTAGAACAAGATGCGCTTTTCTGGCTATTTGAGGGAGGCTCCAGAATCTCTTACCATGTGTTTTGTCATTTGGGCTTTTGAGAATTTTGAGTATCAAATTCAAGTGGTTCAGCTCATGCCCAAAGCATTGGGACTTACAATTTTACAATTGCCACACATTTGATGCTTTTGTGTGGTAATTGTGATATTCAATTATTTTAAAACCAGATAAATTAATAATTTCTAATTGGAAAGTCAATCTAGTACTTTAAAACTTACAATGAGTCCAACGGTTTCAGTGTCCAACTTTGCAATCGTGTTGTGAAACTTTGAAGTCGAAATTTTTTCGCCTTTTAGTTTTATCAATTATTCACCATATTTTAGGACAATTTCTGTAATTTTAAAATTTTCCAACGGTAGACAGATGCATCCTCTGTATTTCCAATTATAATACTCCCTGAAAGTTAAAACTGTCACAATTTTTTTAAACTTCACAATTATCACACTCACAGTTACCTCAGATGACTCTGTGTAAATTTATATCAAAATAGTTATCTTAAAATTAATTTTTCTATCTTGTTTAGTCTAGGCTTATTTTTTAATTTATTTATTGATATCCCGAACGGGAATTTTCGGGTTACCTCGGGAAACCATTTCCCGAATTTTTCGAAATTTCCCGTTTAGCTTTTCGGGATTTGCAATCACTAGCTCATACTAAAAGAAATTTTTTGTTTGCACAAATTTGCAAAATTTTTGCAAATTTTGACTCGATCGCCAACAATGGATGTCAAATTCGTAATCTACGCTAAATTTCCAGTCGATTAATGTATCACTTGTCCGAATTCTATGGGCTATTCTACAATTATTTCATGAGAAGTAATGAAAATGCACGAGGAGAAATGTTAGGAAATTCGAAGTGCATAACAGTGACGTCATTTCCAGACAATTTCATCCTCAAAACCATCTCTGTGTTGTACCGCCACGTATAATTTTGACTCATTATTGTACCTGAAACGTGCTTGTTGCCTTAACTAGTGAAGTATCATTAATGAGATATGCCGCTACTGTTTTAAGACACTATTGCGTGTCTTATTGCTCTATGTCCTCACCTTTTACAAGTTTCTCTTTGGGTCTGAAATTCTACTTTCTGTTAAATTAAGTATTTCTCGTCATGCACAGCATAAAGAAGAATAAAGTCATACAACATACAATCGGAAATAAAAGCATTGAGTTTTAATAGCCAAACAGAGACACATGAAGTTAGGTATTAGCAAACTTTGAGGCAATTCTATGTAAAAACTTACTAAGATTCTTAGACCCAACGAGAAATACTTGAGATAATAAGAAAAAGCGGAAATAGATGAAGTTTCAAAAGCCAAACAGAGACACAGGGAACTGACAGCATTGGCAAATTTGGAGCCAGTTTTAGATACAAAATTACTCTATGCTGAGAGTTGATGCGAAGAATACTTAATATACTTTGATAAAGCTTAAAGAAACGAGGATTTTAAAAGCTAAATAGTGACATAATCTGCAGTATTGACAAGTTGGCATGATCGTATTCTTAAGTAGATGTTGTAGTTGAGGTAGGAGATTTCTACAGGTTGCTACCCATTTTTATGTATATATAAACGTCCGCTACGGACGTACAATGCGCACTGCACACATACACAAATTGGATTCTATAAAAATACGGCGCACGAGCATACGGCCCCGAAATTACGGTGCCTGGAAAATACGGCGCTTTGAAAATGCGACGCCTGCAAAATACGGTACATGGAAAATAAGGCACCCCAATATACGGCACCCAATTTTATGGCTTTCAAAAGTAGATACGTGATAAACGTGTCTATGACAATACAATTTACTGTACAGAGCCATCAGTATAAACCACGCAAATGGAAATTTCGCTTCCAGAGCATTCCAAGCCGCTCGTTCAAAATCGCCCATCACTGTTAAGGGTGGTCGGAATTCGAAGTTGTTTTCCAAAGCAGAAAACAGTATTTTGTATGAATCCTCGGCTCAATTCGGCATTAACACGTATACGAATGGGAAAATGAAGTTAAATATTCACCTTGGATAATATAGAGCTGCTCAAAAATTTCTGCACTGACTTTTAATGTACCGTCCCAGTACCAGTGATTACTGTGTGAGAGCAGCTCCATGTTTCGTTTAGTGCCAAAGATCAGAAATCGATCCAATTTTGCATCTTAAGGCGTTTTCACACTAGGAAGCAACACGCAACTTTTGTTGTTGCTGCGTGTTGCTAACAGCACCGGGCAACTTAAAAGTTGCGTGTTCACACATAATGAGTTGTGCGTTCAGACCAAAAAAATTTCGGAGGAACAGTTGTACAAGCAACGCAACAAAAATATTGCAGCGAGAGTGAAGTTGCTAGTGTGAACATATTTGCAACAACTATGTCGAGTCCTAGTCTCATAATTTCAATTCTTTGGCGCCTAATTTAATTTTAAATTTAATAACAGGCCGCAATATTTTATTTTAATATTTTATATGCTTTGTGATTCATTTGTAAATGCTATATTCTAAATTTTATTTACAGTGAATTTTGAATGCTAACTCATTCGACCATTGTTTGATTTGTACAGCTGAAGCGATATGTAAATGCTTGACTGCGGCGTACCAAGTCTATCAATAACCTGGGTCGACCCATTTAGTCGACAATTTTGTTTAATAAAAATAGTACTTTAAATGTGATTTTAATTTTTGTTGTGCAGTTAACCAGGTGTCTATGATTTGCTGCTCCAAGACGATTTAAAAATTTGAATCAAAATTTATTTGAAGCATCTGGCAAATGAAATTGAAATCCAAAATTAAATAAAAATCAAAATCCAGAATAAAATTAAATTCTTGAAAAATTTATAATCGCTTCAGCAAAAAAAAACGAATGAAACTACACTTTTCTGCAGCTTGGTCTGATCAACAAAAGAAAGTGATGCACATCACTTTTTTCTGTTGCCTGCAACAAGTTGATTGTAGTGTGAACACTCGCGCAACTTATGATGCGGTAACAAAATATGCTCGCAACTTTCCAAAACTTGCCACAACATGTTGTCGCAGTGAGTTGCCTCTAGTGTGAAACCACAACACGAGGAAAAACTGCGAGTTGTGGAAAAAAGTTGCGCGTTGCTTCCTAGTGTGAAAACGCCTTTTAGTCAAATCAAAAAAAGCTTTTGCTCGTATGCTCGAAATTGGAATATTCTTCGTTGCGAATGGTTTAGATCTCAATTACAGAGGTCCCAG
The DNA here is from genome assembly GCA_002738285.1 of Holacanthella duospinosa. Lineage (NCBI taxonomy): Eukaryota > Metazoa > Arthropoda > Collembola > Poduromorpha > Neanuridae > Holacanthella > Holacanthella duospinosa. The sequence continues at coordinate 43,707 of NIPM01000177.1, read as the reverse complement.
TAGAAGAGCGTCGCGCCTTTCAAATTATTTGGCAACAAAGAATTGTTGAGTAGTACACTGAATTCCCTGACTGGGAACACGAGAATGATTATCATAAACATAAAAGTTTACCTCTGTGTGTTTGTTTGTCCGGTCTCCTTATATAATATATATTATTAAAAATAAGACTATTTCAGTGTTCAGTTAAATATGCTATATGGTTAGCAGTGAGGCTCTCTAAGTGGCGGTACTGGGTTCGATTCCGACGGTTGTGTGTAATTTTTTTTTTGAGTTTAAGTATTTTTGATTTACTCTCTTCATTTTATTAACCTTCCGACAGACAACCCCCCTCCCCAATTGTCTACGACCCCCGAAAGTCATACACATAAAAACGTTACCTCTGTGTTTCTGTTTCTCGACTGAAAAAATTTTCTGGGCCGAAATTTTCTGGACTTCAAATTTTGACAACCCCCATTACCTAAAGAGCATGTGTGGAGTCCGAAAATATAATTTAAAAAAAATCCATAATGAAGAGGAGCAGGGGNTTCAAAAACCTTCGTCAACTTTTTCATTTATTGACCGATTCCGATGAAATTTTGTATGAGCATACCTAATCGCATTCCCCAGGTGAGATATTTTTTAGTTTTTCAAAATTTTGATTTTTTAAATTTTTATTAAATTTTGAAAAGAGAATTTTTCAAAAAAATTTTTTTTTGATCATGTTAGGTATTGTTCAACTCCTATTACTCACAGAAGGTTTTTCCCTATAATTTTTGGCCAAAAGTTCAAACACTGCGAATTAGTTTCGTGTTGGCCTAATTCATTTTGATATACGTAAATTTGAAAGAAAAACGTTATCGTAAGCTAAAAAAATTGAATTACCCACGGATTAGAATTGATGAAGGTTATGTAATTTTTTGCATCCGTCTGTAAACCTTTTTCTTCACAACGTTTCTTTCTCCTACTGACGATTTTATTTAAGAACTTTATTGCATATAGCCTGATCTAACTTAAATGATGTTAAGCAGATTTCTACAAATATTTAATAGAAGTTGAATATGCATATATAAATTTGAAATTATCCACGCTTCGTTTTCACAACTTAAAGTAAATACGGAATGAAGAGCTAACACACATGGGTGTTTGAGGTTTGGAAAAATTTCATCGAACCCCGAACCGAACCGAACGTTATTCAATACAGGTTCCGCTCGGGTTCTATATTTTTTAATTAGTTACGGGTTCGGCTCGGTTCGACAGGAACTAGATTCGGTGCGGCCTTAAATTTTTGTACTTAGGAATCGGTTCGGTAAGGTTCGTAGCTGAACCTGGTTCGGTTCGGTTCGGGAAGTTCAGCGAATCTGAATGTTTGGATATTAAATGGGGCAAGGTTCGGGATGGGTTCAGTGCGGGTTCGGCTCGAGAAAGTAAAATATTAAAGTAGAGTCGGGTTCAGTTCTGTTCAATAGAGTCGAGGTTCGGTGCGAGTTCGGTGCGCTAAAGTAAAATTTGAAATTGGTTCGGGTTCGGATCGGTTCGATTGGGTACGATGCGGAAAATTTTTGTGGACTAGATTCGGGTTAGGAAGGTTCGGCAAACCTCAAAAGCCCATCTGTGAGCTAAAGTAAAATTCTAAAGCTGCCTTTCATAGACCGTCTTTACAAAAGTTACACTAAAAATCCCTTTTTATTTGTTTCATAATTTCAGTTGTTTATTTTCGACAAATAAATACCACAGAAATGAGTAACCATTGGTAAAAATATACCATTCATAAAGAAAAAATAAGAATTCATTGATTCTGTAATTTTTACACTTCGTAAATTATTGAATTTAAACGGTATACGAATACACAAATAACTAATTTCAAGTGAATAATATTATGCGTAATATTATTCATTATTATAAATCGATTATACACAATGTATCGAAAAAGAGCAACGCGGTTTTCATTAAGTGCGCCTCTTCGAAAGGTCATAACTCCTTACGGTTTTGACATGGGCAGCTCGTGGCAGCGGTAAACACAGATCATGGTGTGCACATAATTGTGTAATATTCAATTACTGTCTTTGAGCCTGAATTGATGAAAAATCAATTAATGTACTTCCATGTTAAATCTTAACTTGGGAGGGCCGTCGCTACTGGATACTTCAACCAAACCTCACCAAATTTTAGGAGTAATTTCTATTAGCCCTACTTAATAATTTGTAGTGATCAAAGCTGGAATTGATATAGATGAACAATGACACTTTTGGCCAAAAATTATAGAAAAAAACCTGTGCCACCATAGGAATAAAAATAAAAATGTATAAAAAAATTTTTTTTTTCAAAAATTAATATTTTTTATGGTTTATCATCACGTTAGTCTAAAATTCTTTGCATCCTTTGCGCCATCTGCTCTGTGATACACGAATTGAGCCAAAAATTTGCATTTGAATTTTTAAAACTAATCCCAAAGTGCCATATTTTTTAGTTTTTGAAACGTTGCATCTTTCAATTTTTTTAAATAAAATAAAGTTTCTTTTTGTCATGAACACGTGGACCATGTAGGGTCTTATTCGACACTTAATGCTTTTATATAAGTAATAACTGAACACAACAAATAACATTTTGACGAACCATCAAACTTATTTTTATAAAAAAATTGCCTTTTTTTTCTTCTAATCATTGGTATTACGTTACTTTGAGTTTTTATATGGTAAAAAAAATTGTTTTGAAAATCATTATTATTATTATTATTATTGTTTTATTAAAAATCGAAAACGCAAAATTTTGAAAAACTAAAAAATATGACACCTTGGTATTAATTTTAACTATTTAAATACAAGTTTTTGTCTCAATTGGTCCATCATAAAGTAAATGGCACACAGTAAAGCGAAGAATCTCAGACTAACAAGATGACAAAGCATAGAAAGAATTTTTTTTTTTTTGAATTTTTTTTTTAATATTTTTATTTTAGCTCTAAAAATAGTTTGATGCGTACAGTGCTGCTCCCAAGAGTAGTAGGAGTTGAACAATACCCAACACGATCAAAATGTTTGTTTTTTACATACTCTTTTTCAAAATTTAATAAAAATTGAAATAAATAAAAATTTTGAAAAACTTAAAAATATATGGCAGCTTGGAATTAGTTTTAACAATTCAAATACAACTTTTTGGCCCAATTGGTCTATCACAGAGTAAATTGCACAGAGTAATGCGAAGAATCTCAGAAACAGAACGTCATAATGAAACAAAAAATGAATACCGACTAATACTTTTTTCATTATTGTGATAAAAGTTTGACGCCCGCGGCAGCGCCAGCCGGCTCGCGAGCGNTGATAAAAGTTTGACGCCCGCGGCAGCGCCAGCCGGCTCGCGAGCGGCGAGCGCCGGCTAGTTTATTATTATTTACTGCCGTACTCAAGTCCGAGTAGTAACTTGGATCACAAAAATTTGTATTAGCAATAAAGTGTCCAAGTACATACTCGAATTCAAGTCAGAGCTCGAACTCAAGAAAAAGCCCTTTGGATTTGGATTCGTATTACGAATCAAAATCAAAGTACGACGACTTCGTGCTCGAAACCAAAGGGGGTATTATTGGGATTTCATTTCCCCATTAAACACTATGCAAAATGAGTTAAGAACGTCTCAGATCGCTAGAAAATACTTTAGTTAGAAGAAAGAGAGTGTCACTTCTTCCTCTAAAACGATTAAAAAACTGCAGCAACCCGTTAGATGCATTTGACTCTGTGGAATTCAAAATCAGATTTCATATGCTTAAAGAGACAACCATCTTCATCAGCAACAAAATTCAGTCAGAACTGTCATGTCTAGTGAAACATGGGTGCTTCATACCACCTGTTATTCAACTTCTCACAGTTGTTAGATTTTACGCGACAGGTTCAACTCAATTAACAGTTGATGACTTATACTTCATGTGTCAAGCTACAATCTCAAACTTAATTAAGCGAGTTTCCACAACCATCGCTAAGGTAGTGAAAAGATTTATAAAATTTCCTTCGAATGCAATCGCTCCTCAAATCCGAAGTAAATTTTATGGAATTGGAAAATTTCCAAGTGAGGATAAAATCAAAACTTAACCACAAACTGAGCTTGTCATATTTCCGTTACTATACATTACCTATACTGAATGGGATAAATATGTGTAAAGTGGTCTTACTTAGCAAATTTGAGAATGTACTTGGTGGAGTATGGGCCCAGATTTGTTTAGTAATACGAATCAAATGTAGGTATAGGTTACGAACTGTGACCTCTACTTGGTGAATCACGGTCTTTGACTCAACTCAGAGCAACTTATTAATATGGCAGTTGTACCGCACCAATAGATGAGTTCACTAATCTGACTTTTCTTTAGTCACATGACCAGTGTCGACTCTCTATAGAAACTCGACTACGCACGGCTGTGAGAATAGGAAATAAATATACTACGTTTAAAGAATATAACCTTTGTGTTAGTGCCTTCAGATATATTATCTTTGACAGAGGTATCATGAATTTAAGCTTATCTACAATTTATCTACTTATCTAATTTATCTATATTGCTTATTATGAGGCTGACGTATTCTATTTTATAAACTATATTTAGACGACTAGTATTATCTTTTTATTAAGGTGTTAATACATCCTAAAATTTTTGTAACAAGTTTATGCTTTGTTCAAATTCCTGTTTCACAATTTCGCCCCCGTATTTTCTAGGCCCCGTATTTTCCAGGCGCCGTAATTCTGGCGCCATATTTTCTAGGCGCTGTATTTTCCAGGTGTCGTATTTTCTAAGCGCCGTATTTTCTTTGCGCCGTATTTTCCAGATGCCATTATTTTCAGGCTCCGTAATTTCGGTGCCGTATTTTCGGCACCATGTCTTAAGCACCCTATTCTCTTGCGCCGTATCTTCGTGGAACACACAAATTGTTATAATATAATATACAGAGAATTTTTTTTTAACGACTAGACAGGGATACCTACACTACCCTACTATCATCCACTCACCTTTGTGTGATTTACACACTTCATAAAGCTTGAAACCAAGGGGACGAGTGGGTGATAGTAGGGTAGTGTGGGTTAGAGGTGAGCGCCTGCAAGGTTTTCTAATGCCCGCCTGGCCTGTGCCTGTGAGAAAGTATGCCCGCCTGTACCTGTGCCTGCAAGACTCCATATGCGTCATGCCCGCCTGGCCTGTGCCTGTGAGAAAGTATGCCCGCCTGTGCCTGTGCCTGCAAGACTTCATATGTGTCATGCTCGCCTGGCCTGTGCCTGTGAGAATGTACGCTCGCCTGTGCCTGTGCCTGTATGACTTCATATGTGTCATGCCCGCCTGGCCTGTGGTTCACAGAAAATACGCCAGGTCGTGCATGTGCCTGTATGATTTCATATGTGTCATGCCCCCTACAGTATTTCCACTACAACTTTCCACTACAGTATCAGTATTTCCACTACAACTGTAGTGCAGTGGTGAGACAAAATGAAAATTATGGAAAAGATTTGATTCTGAAAAATGCATCGGACCACACATTGTGTGAACTTTACACAGGCGCCCACAGGCGCCTGTGGAAAAAAAAGGATATGCCTGCTTGGTCTTTGCCCATGGCATAATTCGCCCGCCTGGCCCATGCCTGTTACTTTCTCTATTATTGACTGCCCGCCTGGCCCACGCCTGCAGGCACAGGCACAGGCACAGGCACAGGCACAGGCACAGGCACAGGCATTTTCAGGCTGCCTGTACAGGCACTCACCACTGGTGTGGGTATCCCTGTCTAGTCGTTAAAAAACACTTCTGTACACTACACATGTTACAATATTTTACTGCACATATAGACGTCCACTGAGTACGTACAACGCACACTGCACACGTTCAACATGTAACTACGCACGTAAACGTCTACTTTACACGTGCAAAGCGCACTGCGCATATAAGTGTGCAATGCGCACGTCCAATGCTTACTGAGCATGTGAACAACCTTTGCGCAAGTCCAATGCATACTGCGCATTTAACTGTCAACTAGGTATATGTGCGTCTAATACGCAATTACAAAACTGTTTTCACGTCAATCCGACCAAACGGCATATATAACCTGTGCAAACGATATCACTCTCTAGCAGGAGAACTGGACATTGCAAGTTTTTAAATGATGGTTGTGTTTGTTCATGATAAATAGTGCCTATTAAGTCAGAGCGTCGCTTAGTACATTAGAGGAGTACATACCTAGTACGAAAACACTACGGTTTTAGAGAGGAAACTTAAACCTGTAGCTCAAATTATGAGAGCACTAGACTCGAAGTCTATAGACGCGGGTTCGAATCCAACAATTCTATAATTTTAGGTTGTTTCTCTCAAACCTTACAAAATGGCGTCCAATGTGGGGCGTTTTGCTGACCAAACCAATTCTCCCTCCTCTCCCCCAGTCTCACTCAAATTTCTATCAAACGTCTTCAATTTCACTTTTGAGCTAATTCAGCGTGCCACAATTTTCTCAGTAGCGAACATTCACACTTTACGAGTCTCCCATACATTCTACAGTTGGGTGGGAGATCTTAAGAGCATGATTTCTTTTTCAAATAATTCTTGAATCAAAGCATTGTATACCTGAGTATACTAACAGGAATGATGCTTGAATCGTCTAGAAAATGGGCCGAAAGTTTCTTGATTCTTAAATTTGGCGGAGTTAATGCAAAAAAGGTGATTTTGGATGGAGAAAACAGGTATAAATCTTTAGGCCCATTAGTTTTCTATTTTTCTAACAAGGTAATGAAGTGATATAATGTTAGGTAATTGATACCTAACACTTAATTGAACCTCCCTTGGCTGGAAAATTCTCTCCTTGAGCGAAAGCGCCAACTTTTGAATTACGCAATCCTCAATTTTCTCTTAGTCCACTTTCACCGCTGTTTTCAGTTTATCAATATGATGAAACTGTCTTCCCCAGCATAAACTGCACGAGACAAGATTCCCCAAAGAGCTTCAATTGGATTAAAATCCGGAATTATGGTGGCTAAGTCATTCTAGTATATTGTGCTGAAGAAGCCTTGCCATACTTGGGCGGGAAACATGTTAGCGAGCTTTGGCTTGCATAAAAATGCATTGACCTTGTTCAAAGTTGACAAAATGTGGAGCCAAGTTCATGTAAAGGTGTCCCTGGTGTACGGTATAGTCCTGTCGACGAGTGGAGAAACCTACCGGAGTCTTTCCAATGGTACCGATCCATGCAGAAGTAGTTGGTATTTTTTGTTTTTTATAACACTCCCTTGCCATCGAACCTCAATTCAAAATATATTCAACCTGTACACTAGAAGTTACTGTTAGGGTTGTAACCGCCATGGTACAGAGTCGGGCATATAGATAATTTATGAAAATAGGTCGATTTTCAGAAAATAATTTATGAAATTATGTAGATTTTGGAACCCAGACCAACAACAAAATTGGAAATCGGGATTTAAATTCCTGTTTTCGTAATCAGTTGCCGTCTTTTCCGTCTTTTGAGACGGGTATGGAGCATCTCGCCAGAAAATCTGAAATAGCGTAAAATAATGAGTTTAATTAATTTTTGACTCTGAAGGTTAGGTTGTTAATGTAAGTTTTCCTTCAGAATTCACCACTGCAGTTTAAGAGTTCGTCATGGACCATCACTGTCCTTGGCTAAGGATAAAGTTTGTAACCTGAATTGAAATGCATGCAACTGAGCACTGATTTTTAAAGCGCTTGCACTCTTATGTAAACTTATTGTTACCCATAAACTGCAGTGTTGAGTTCTAAATATAAGGAAATTCATGAATACAGTAATCTTCAGAGTCCAGAACAAATTAAATTCATTATCAGAAATTTATGAAAACGAACCTTCGGTGAGTTATTATCAAGATCTTATTAAGTTTTCAGGTTAATTCAAATCCTGGTAAATTTCCTTATCACTATGATCAATCAATGGTTGACCTAGTGATTCAATGAAATAAATACTGATTGCCCAACCCGCTGCCTAACTTTCAAGCTGTTGTTGATTTGTTGCATGTTGGCTAGTTCCCTCCACTTTTTGATTATACGTGCGTACTAAGTCACCTTGGTCATTTTTGGGGAAAGGCGAAGAAAGCACAGTAAACTTTAATGTGGAACATACTGTATAGCGTTGAGTGATTAACTCTACGCGTTTTTTTTTGCTCGTCTTTTCCTTAGCAGTACTTTCTCCATTGCGTAGTTATTTTTAAGGCATAAATTTCATAAACCGAAAACAGTTTGACTCATTTTGAACAGTTATGTAAATGGTTGAAAATATTATGTATACTACAGGAACGGCGCCCCTGTAGTAGCTTTTCCCTAAGTTGTTGGAGCNGTAAATGGTTGAAAATATTATGTATACTACAGGAACGGCGCCCCTGTAGTAGCTTTTCCCTAAGTTGTTGGAGCGCTAGTCGGAAATTTTTTTGTCAAGTATCAATAGCTGTAGCGAGGGAATTTTTGTTCCAATTAGGTTTATGGGAAGCAGGAATCTTCTTAGCGGTAATGTTAGCGATAGTGTGGAAATGTTTTCTGAAAATAGGGTAGCGGTCACGAAGAAATTTTTCATCCAAATAGCAGCAGCATGAAATCTTATCTCAATATAGTGGTAGCGGNGGGTAGCGGTCACGAAGAAATTTTTCATCCAAATAGCAGCAGCATGAAATCTTATCTCAATATAGTGGTAGCGGTAGAGAGGAAATTTTTTTGTGAAAGTAGTAGTGGTAATGGTATCGGGAGTGGTAGCGGGGAGCCAAGGTGTTGTCAACCGAATATATTAATTTTATCTGGTCCAAACTAAATGAGTAAAATATCTTGAAAATCNAAGCCAAGGTGTTGTCAACCGAATATATTAATTTTATCTGGTCCAAACTAAATGAGTAAAATATCTTGAAAATCAATTTTAATTGTTTATACAGGTCAAAATCTGGTTCCAGAATCGGAGGATGAAATGGAGAAATTCAAAGGAGCGAGAACTACTGGCGAACGGTGGATCTCGAGAGCAGACTCTACCGAACAAGAACAATCCGAACCCTGACTTGAGTGATGCAGACACGGACAAACCGAAGATCGACATCTCCGACATCTCTCCGCTCCATTCCCCTGTCCATCCACTTGGCTATGGCCAAGGGGAAGAGACTATCCAGAACATGTCCATCACGAACCTTGACTCCTCACCACTCTCTCCTGCGCCTAGCTCCTCTGGCAACTATTCACAAGATGATGAGGACGCCGAAGACGAGGAAATCAATGTTACTTAAAGTTGGATGATGTCACTCAATCTCGTTTCCTGAATCTAACCTGACTTGAATTTCACAAATGATTTCAATTTTATCATCCTTTCTTGAATTTCCAGCTGAATGAAACTCTCACTTACTATTTAAAACAAACTTTTAGAGAAATGTGACCACGATGTCATGAAACCCTCCATTTAACCTCCTCGTAATAATTGAAACTGGACAAACCCTTTATTATTTGAAACGTGCAAAAGAAATTTTGATTAATTAGTATCGGGAATAAAAAAAGTCAAACATTCATACTCATACCTATTTCAATCTATTTATGTAACTTGTTTGTAAGTTTCAAAGATGACGATGATCGAACTAAATTAAGAGGCTCATTACAAGAACAATTTTATTACTATATTTCTTGATTTAATTCCTCAGAGTTATTATTTCGATAATTCAAAAGGACGGGGAGTTATTTCTATCTGGGGAGTAATTATTTCAAACCAAATCCCCTGATTTGTTGATGTGATGTGATAATGTTTACTGCAGTAAACATGATAAGATAAACATAAACATGCTATGCTAAGAACGAAATTTGTGAGATAAACTAATGTCCTTTGGTTATGTCCATTTCATCAACAATTATAAATTTCTTACTCGAAATATCAATTGAATTTAAATTTGCAAAACCAACAGCTTTCCAGCTTGAATTTAGAAGTGAACGAACGATATTTCTTAGCAATAAGATTCGGCTTCCATTAAAAAACGTCTGAGTTTTAATGAAAGTTTTACAACAATAAGAACCCTTTTTATATAACAAATTTGTAATTTCGTGGACAATTTCCTTTATTCGCGTCTACAAAATCTCAATTCATGTTTAATTATTATTATTAGGAAACTTAATTCAAGAAATACGGTATCCATAATATCATAAGAATGAATTATCACTAGCTGCATTATCGTCTGTTCAACGAAGATACGGCGAACGAAGATACAGTGCGGAAAATACGGTGCCGAAGATACGCTGCCGAAGATACGGTGCAGAAATTATGGCACATGAAAAATACGGCGCTTGGAAAATACGGCGCATAGAAAACTAATATGAGGTCGCTGATCAAGAATATGCAAAAATATTTCACCGGAAATGTATAGAAAAAGTTACGGATTTTTCAAATGCCAAAAAGTTGAGAGCTTTTTCCTTGTCTATCTACCGGATAAGTCGTTGTTATGTTATATGTATATATATCATTCAAAAACGTAGCAAAAACGTTTCAGCATAATGTTTTTTGTGATTGCGCAAGCAAGGAGTATGTTATCTTCTCCCCACGGACCGGGTGCGAACGACCCTGGACGCCATAACCCTCGAGACATAGCAATTTTCGCACTGCATTTTCCGCGTCGTATTCTGCTCCGTATTTTCGTAGAACCATTATCGTGGGTTAGTTAGAGTGGTTAAAAGACTAACTAGTCCCAAATTCAAACTTAATTGTCTCGATGACAGCGGCTTGGAAGCGATTACCAGTGTCAAGTATTCCTTCGCCAATCACAGGTGGGCGTTTTGAGTTCGCTGAACCTTCCGAACCACACCCGTTTCAAAAAATTAGGGCCGATTCGACCCGATGTCGCACCTCGTCTAGCTCGAACCAAACCAAACCCACAGCTAATTACACATTTCATTCCTCGCACCAAACCCTATCCGAACCTTCCGCACCACACCTAATAAAATAAACTATGAACCGAAGCGAACCAAACCCACACCTAATTCGTAAAATCGATTTCGCACCTAACCCACACTGAACCCTTGCACAATTTTATCACTTTATATCCACTTTTCAGAAATTTCAGTATTTTAATAAGTCTTTAAATCTTACGAGATTCATTACAAATAGCATTGTAGAACTGAATTCAAAGGTATCAAGCTTATAATCCTAAACANATAGCATTGTAGAACTGAATTCAAAGGTATCAAGCTTATAATCCTAAACAGGTGACAATAAAGCAATTCATTTAACTCATAAAATACCGCTGGAATTTAGTTCGATACCCTCCCAATAGCAGAAATATTTTTCCAACCCCAGTTGTACGCCATTTTTAGGTTTCATCGTAGCCAGACCCCAGTTTACATAACAAATTTTATTTAATTTATTGAAGTGTTAATTTTTAAATCCAAATTTTTTACATACAATGGTTTTTGATATGTGCAGGCATAGGACATACAGAATGAAAGTGTGCATGACAATTGAAGAATTATATGAGCAGTGTTCATTATATGCCCTCCATAGTGCTCGACGCCCTCCCTACTTTCCACCGTTCTCCCTGCTGTCCGCCCCATCCCTGCTGCCCGTCGCCCTCTCTACTTTGAGACTTTGGAATCAGCTTCCCACATTTGATACACAAAAGTAATTTTATTAGGTTCGCCGCTCTTTATGAACCGCACCCGGATGCCTCCGACCGCACCGAATCCACACCTGAATAAAAAAGTTTTAGATCGCACCGAACCCGATCGCATCTCGCAGCCTTTCGAACCACACCGAACCCACATCTAATTACAAAATTCACCCCCGCACTGAACCCACATAGCACCGGGTTCGATGAAATTTTCCGCACCTACAGGTCCGTCGAACCTCAAACGCCCCCTATGCCGCCAATTAATCAGTGGTTAAAGTTAATTCCCTATTTTTCCCTGATTAAAGTATAATCAATGATTACATTTTCTCTAACTACCGATTACGAGTAACCAACCAACTAGCGGTGATGGGCCGGAACCGTCTTTNATTTTCTCTAACTACCGATTACGAGTAACCAACCAACTAGCGGTGATGGGCCGGAACCGTCTTTCAAAGACTGGTTTGTCACCCGTCCCGTTCTGCGGATCAACTATTCGCACACAAGTTTCTACCTTACACTACTATGTACATAGAGACAGAGTAGGAATGGGTATAACAGACTGCTATAGCCTCATCTCTCTGTGTACACCCTGTGTTATGAAATGTCATACTAATGTAAGACCATAGGAGCCCTCTACTACCTACTCAGGCAACTAGACAATGACAGGCCATGCCGTCTTTCCGTATAACTCTCCCACATAGAGTTGACCCATAAGAGACCTATACTTTGACTCCTTCTCTGATTGCTAATTACTTAGAATAAATACTAACCGAATTTAGTAACTTCAAAGTGGCCCAGGCACTTATCATTACACCCTGTACTATATTTTATTTTTATATGTAATTTAGGAAATCACAAACTTCTTCAAAGCATATGGCATCGATCTGGACAAGAGAGATCTCACTCTCATTGCCGACTTCATGACCTCCTCAGGCTCATATCTGCCCTATTAATAGATTTGGTATCGAATCCTCCACAAGTCTTCTCCACCAGAAAAGTTTTGAAACGGTTGTCACCTTTCTCAAGGATGCGACACTCGGAGGTATTTAGATCAAGGTTTTGTTACATATACAAATTTTATGAAAATTACTTATGCTTGTAAGTACGACACATTTACTAGCCGAAATCATAGCGGCCATTTCCCCCTCTTTCGAAAGTGAGAGTAATAATATAGTGTAAACTCAAAATAATAATATAATCTTCAGTGAAATGAAACTTATTTTTGCTTTTTTTTTGGAAATTAAAAAAAGTATAGGGTGTCAAAATTTGATCAGGATTTTTATTAATTTGTTAATTTAGAAAATACCCTAACCCGGGCATTATCAAAATCCCGGGTTACAAAGTAAACTTGACCAATTGAGATGAAAATAATTACAAATGGATGATACATTTTGTCAGGAATTTTGGAAAAAAAAATTTAATTTGGAAAATACCCTAGGTAAATATCAGTATCCGGGTATTTATAAAATTTTCCGGCATAGAAACTAAACTTCACCATTTTGGACGGAAGAAATTATGATTGGGTACTAAATTACGTCAGGAATTTTGGAAAATTATTCATTTTAGAGAAAACCCAATCCGGGTATTATAAAATCTTCTGGAATAGAAACTAAACTTCACGAATTTGGATGGAAAAAATTGTGATTGGGTACTAAATTACGTCATAAAATTTGAAAAATTTTTCATTTTCTATGCCGGAAAATTTTTAAGGTATTTTTAGGGTTAAGGCCAATGATCCATTGGTCTATGCAACAATTCAGTAAGAAAAATTCATGAAAGACTTTTCTATACAATCTTTGATTCTCCATCTAGAAACAAAGCATCCGGATTCTAAAATGCAAGTTGAAATGAAAAGAGTCAACTAAAATGTGAATGAGACAAATGTGGCCATGTTTATTACTGTTATTTATTTACATTTTTAAATATAACGTTTTAAATTAAATTAAATAATTTAATAAATTTAATTTTAAATTTGTAACATTCCCCTTGAAGGTCTATTTCCATGTACAATGTACAGCCTATCAGTTGAGGAATTATAAGCAAATATTATATTTATTCCTTTTTCTTCTGGGGTTTTATGGAAAACCTTATATTGATTTTCCAAATAGGTAATTTCCACAGATTGGAAAACCCTGGGCAATTCATATGGGTATCACTGGGTTGTCCTAAGGGGATCTTTAAGATCTAGCTTTATATTTTGTTTAAGAGCTTTTAAAATATTATCATATGTAGCTAGTATAATTGTGTTTATGGGTTTTGGACCTTTACATGTGGGTTGCTTGGATTCTCTACACAAGTCTACTTTTTCTGTATTCACACGAATCCAATCTTCATCGCCCCAGACATGACATGATTTTGATTTTTCCACAGTAAGTGTGTGTTGGACTTCAAAATCCCATTCCAAGTTTCCAGGTATAGTCTCAAGAAATATAATATCCATCTTCATTCTATAAGGAGTTTCTTTCGTTTGCTTTATAAGCTTTTCCCAATCAACGTCCTTTTCTGCTGGACGTTTCTGAAAAGGAGGACTTGAATCCCAATCTTCTTCTTCTTCCCACGCAACTGTTTGCGAATGTTTGATGGCGTCTCTATAATATATGAACCAAATGGCCTAGACTTAATGGAAAGCTTGAAACTAAACAATTGTAGTTGCTGTTTTAAAATAACTTACAAACTAGAATTAGTTTTTGGTAAAAGTTTGTTTACATTTGAGGCTTTGGATCTTGTCGTCGTCTTTTGTTTCTCTGTTTCTGTTTTTCTTCAATCACATTGTTGATTTTATACAATTTCCCACTTTTTGAATAATTTTTCGTTTCAACGACATGTCTTCCGAGACAAGGCTGGTGGTGATGAGCTCAAAACTTTCTTAGTGGAGAAAATCCGTAGAGGAATATGAGTGGCCCTTTACCATCCAAGTATTGGAGAACTGTATGCATGGTGACAATGGAGGTAAAATTCCTCTGGCACTCTCTTGTCCCACGCTCCTGATTTGTGAACCATTTTATTTATTTTATGGTGACCACTACACTTGTGTCCATCTGTCACAAACTCTATACAGTTGGACATTGTTTTACGATACCTTCTGTCCACAATATTCATTTGTTGAACCTTGCTTCTGTGCTGTGGAGTTAGCCAGTTTAGGTTAACTTTTGGGAGACACCAGTCAACGGGAAAAATTCTTTAGGAAGGTTGTTCATCGATTATGACATGACAGCAAGATGCCACATCCTGAAGCAAGTGCAACAACGAGTCATCTCCATATATTCTTAGTAACTCACATCCATTCAGGTGATTCTCACCGTCTATTGTGGGGATGATGCTTTCCAGTTCCTTGCACGTTTGAGATTAACTAGGGGAATCGGAAAACCTTTTGTCACAATCAAGTATTGTGGACGATAGCACTGGGTTCCTAGTTGACTCCATCTCCAGTTTGTTTCCTCTAGTATATACACAAGGGAGAGTTATTTTTGAATACTTGACAAAGTGTAGCTTGTTACCCTCCGCCATGTTACTTGAATTGTGGGAGAGAGGAGAAATTGATTACGTTTCCACAGTATAACCCATTTTCACTACTTTTACNAACCTTTTGTCACAATCAAGTATTGTGGACGATAGCACTGGGTTCCTAGTTGACTCCATCTCCAGTTTGTTTCCACTAGTATATACACAAGGGAGAGTTATTTTTGAATACTTGACAAAGTGTAGCTTGTTACCCTCCGCCGTGTTACTTGAATTGTGGGAGAGAGGAGAAATTGATTACGTTTCCACAGTATAACCCATTTTCACTACTTTTACNGTGTTACTTGAATTGTGGGAGAGAGGAGAAATTGATTACGTTTCCACAGTATAACCCATTTTCACTACTTTTACGTTTAGAGAACAAGATTGAGACTGAATGTACAAAGGCAATTTTTTGTTTTAAATGATTTTTATTTCAAGATATTATGTATACTACATCTTCAGGAGGTTTCCTTGGACTTTTTCAAGTATTCTTCGATCCTACTATCCCGAAAAAAGTAAGAAAGGGTCTCAGAAACAAAGAATCTACTTACACTTACACATCCTAAACTTAACCTAAAAGATTCTATACATAAGATTTCATTATTTAAAGACCGTCTAGTATGGATGTTTATCTTATTAGAAACTAACCCTTCTTCAACAATTCTATTAAAATCGTTTTGTAAGATTTTTTAAACTATATTCCTTTAGAATGCCATCCGCTTTTATAATTTCATTGTTTTCAAAAATAGGGTCTACCTTAATACTATACTGGTTATTTCCAGTAAAATAAAACTCTAAGATATGATCGGCTTCAAGCTTAAGGAGACCAGGCACTCCACGATTAGAATCATCAAATAGGAGATGCTCGGAATCTAGGTTACTAAAGTCAAAAAAACGAGAAAGGGTCTTTAATTTTGAAATATACTCTGAGCGTGTACACCATATTTTTTGCTGCGATAGAATCTATTTGTGTATATAGATGTGGAAACCCAGGAAATTCGAATTTTAGCCCATCATACACCATTCTATAGAGATTTTCTTTTGGATTCGAAAGTATCACTAACCCAATTAGCCTGACGTTATACTCAATAACAGATTCCTTTTTTAAATGAAACAGAGTACACTTTTTATTTAGAATATCAAAATTTACAAAGTTATCTTTTCCCAAAGCTTCCCTCGCTTCCACAGAACGGTGAATAAATTTTGATTCTAAATAGGATGAGGGGTCGCAGAGAAGTTTTCCTACAAGATTGTTGTTCAACGACTTTCTAATTTGTTTGTCCAATTCTATTGTTGCTTTATACCTGGCTCTCGCATTGTAAGAAGCAAACGATTTAAAAATTTCTACTTCTCTAAATTTGATCCCAGTATGACTAACCTAACACCATGCGTCATCATTCAGTATAGAAAAGTTCAATAATACATCTGCTCTTTCTTTTCATACAATGACAAAATGAGTCCTTCAGATTCAACAAATTTACGTTCTCACTGGAAAAATCCTTTCTGGTGTTCCGAAAGCTCTGTAAATCTCATACGTCTCCTCTCATAAGGATACGGAAAGTCTGATATTTTTTCCCTTAAGGCGGGATCTTCAATTACTAAATCAACAACAAAAACATAACCTCATTGTGAGCCAGAGTCAGGATTAGAAAAATTAAATGAATCCAGCTCTTCTTGGCTCATCATCATGGCTCATCATGTCTCTATGTGGTAGCCTCCCGAACAAAGATTTCGTGTAACTCATCGATATGTCGGCGTAAACTAAACTCTTTGTTAGGCTTGGATAAGTCATAGTTTGAATTACCCTCTGAATTTGAAATACTCTTCAACTTTCTGCGAAAGACCTCCAAATATCCCTTTCGAGATAATCTCAACAATTCTCTTATGGGTAACAACTTCAAATTCATAGAATAATAGTACTAGTCCCTTTAACTCACCTAAAAGTGTGTAAATACATGAGATGAATCGCTCTTTCTCGTTGAGAGACTTTAGAATCTTGTTTATATCCTCAAGGGCCATACCATTCAATTGATGGCTGGGCCAGAGGGATCCATACAATACTCCATCCTTTTCCCATTGAAAGGCTATACACTCTTTAGATTCACTCGCACGATCCATAACCAAAAGTCCTGTCATTAGATGTGACTTTTCATCTGTACAAAAGAAATTTTGACTCGGATACAGGATACAACTCTTGAAAAACACTTGCCCGCGCTGAGTACATTCATTGCAAGAAGCACTAGATCCATCTGACCTGCTAATTGTACGACAATAATGAGATCAAGTTCAGTAATAAACTTATAAATTCAGTTAAACTAACCTCCACAGACTCCGACAACGGCAAACAAAACCAAAAACTTTACCGCCATGGTAACAACCAGACTGGTCAACGACTCGAATGCAAATGAATTGAACAACGAAAACCCCTTCACTTCTTACCATTGTTCTACTGATTCTAGTCTAGACGCCTCTAATAATGAACTCTTTTTCACGACAAAAAGAAACGTTTGGATAAATTTTATTAACAAATTCTTTGAAACTTAAAATATACAATTAGACATACTTATTTTAACATCAAAGGNTTGGATAAATTTTATTAACAAATTCTTTGAAACTTAAAATATACAATTAGACATACTTATTTTAACATCAAAGGGCAAGTCCCATTTACACTTTGGGAGATTTTTTTGACAGAATCCCTCCCTTTCTTCTAAACATGGAAGTAATAAAGTATAAAAGTCCTGGACAATACTCTCATTTTTCTTGAGACATAGGTAATAAAAATTTTTTTTTAAATTGCCTTCAACTAATTACCTTGAGCTAATCCATTGAAAACATACAAGCAGTAGAGACCACATGATGGGGTGTTGTCTGGTTAGACGGGTGAAAAGCTCCTCTCGTAAATTCTAGTAAAAGGATCGTATGGCTGAGTGAGATTGTAATCTTCCGGAGAGCATCCCAGACTATCAAAGAAGATGACAAAATAAGGTATAAGATGAGCCCATAATACCCAATGGTAGCCTAAAAGCAATAAAGAAAGAACCATGCGTTAGTCAAATAAAATTTGGGGTCANAAGCAGTAGAGACCACATGATGGGGTGTTGTCTGGTTAGACGGGTGAAAAGCTCCTCTCGTAAATTCTAGTAAAGGGATCGTATGGCTGAGTGAGATTGTAATCTTCCGGAGAGCATCCCAGACTATCAAAGAAGATGACAAAATAAGGTATAAGATGAGCCCATAATACCCAATGGTAGCCTAAAAGCAATAAAGAAAGAACCATGCGTTAGTCAAATAAAATTTGGGGTCATGTCTAGAGGGCGAGTATTGAAAATAATGATTGAAAAGTTTTTACAAGATATCGACTTACGAGGAGTACCAGAAGTCCCTGTATTTTGTATACAAGCAAAGGGTGGTTTGGTGTTTATTTTTACAATCTCATCATTAGCTACGACAAAAGTCCGGATGAAATAGTTTGTACATTTTTTTACACAATCCATTCTCCTCTTTAGTATAAAAGTGTCCATTTCAATCTCTGAGAATTTCCACCTCCCTTCTCTTGTCGATGGTCAACACGTTGGTAAAAGTACCCAAAACAATCACCTCGAGAGCCTTTGTTGTGGTTTCACTAAAGTTGAGTGTAACCTGTAGATGATATAGCCATTATAGTAAAACAAGTTTGCTATCGAAACTAATATATAAACGACTCACCCCAATGGACTTGAGCGTAAAGGTACTAAATCTGTAGACCCTGCCACAGAGAGAATCTCAAAAAGATACTGATAGTGTCCCACCTAAACAAAAGTAAACACATCATAAAGGAACCCTTGGAATTGAGAAAAATTATTTTACTAAAGATTCCGCTCTTACTTTGTAGTTTGTTCTATCTATTCCGTTTCCAGTGAGTCCTTGCTTCAAGGCTCCAAAGATTGAGTTGTATGCTTGCAAGTACAAGTCTGTTTTATAGTTGCATAGAATTTCCTTGTAAAATGGACTCGCATCTTGATACTAAAAGACGTCACCCCAAAGTCTGCAAAGTTCTGACAACTATTTTTGAAGCTTCCCAGAAATGAGCGAGACTCCAAGATTCCCACCAAAATCATGGACGGCTTACGAACTGAGAATATTTGCTCGGTTGTATAAATGGACGTATGGGAATGCTTGACCGATTGAATTCCAAGTCCCTCACGCTATAGATTACCTTTGCTCCAGAAGCAAACAGCTGTTGGTGTCTAGACACAATCTGAGGGTTCACTATGTGACCCATTAAATAGAGGGAAGCTTCTTCAATGGAAAATGTATATGCCTTGTCGGTAGAAGTATCCAAACAAAAAGAGGCGGGACTTTTGGTAGACGTAATATCAATGTTTATACCACCTGGAATTCAAGACGATAGTTCAAACAAAGAAGCACTCGGTCTTCCACAGTCCAGTCTGTGATAGAACCGTCATGGCTTTTCTACCTACAAATTCCGTATTACTATCAGTAAACTGGTTTTGGAGAGAGTCTGGGTAGTAGTCAATAGACTTGCCTTCACATCTAAACCCTTTCCCAAAAATATAGAGCATCACACGATAAGGGTACATCATGTTATAGTTTGTCATCTGCTTTCTTTGAACTGTGATTTGGCAGTTTTGGAAACAGGCGTAGAAAAATTGATTACAGACTGCAACATTTTCGCTGAGGGCTAGAGCAGAACTGTTCCAAAAATGTCCTAATATCCGTCACTGTTTAAAATTTTGCATTTCAAGTACATGTAGCTTGCGCAAAGTCAAAGTAAATGTTTGGAACAATGGAGTCAGATATATGGAACGTAATGCTGGTGTTGTCCTTGACTGTGTTTACTGGAACAATTTTTATATAATCAGACTGCAAAAGGCTCACATCCAATACTGGGCTTGAAAAAATGTCTAATTGAGAAATGAAGCTAGGCTTTGCGCCTGGAACGAGTGAATGATCCATTTTATTTTGTGACACTAAATTTGCATTGGGTGTCTTCCACAAGATTTTTTCTTTCCCGATTTGAAGAATGAGCGGGACTCTTCTTCTTGAAACTGGATTTTGCGACTGGTTCGATTTTGATTTCTTTCCTATTCTTATAAGTGTGTCTACGTTTGTTTTGTCTGTTTCTTTTTTGATTAGATATGCCGGCAAACTTTTTGCCTCCTCTACCTTTCTGACCCTTTCCTTTTTTTGCCTTTTTTACACTCTGCACCGGGATTGTGTAAGGGAACACGAAAGGAGTTAAACCGCCGTAACCAATTTGAGTAGGTGTTGAAATATCCATTTATCTAAGTTTAAAGACTCCGTGTTCACAATAAACTTTAAGCATATGGGTCTTACTTTTACAAATAAAGTTTATACAAGAACTGGCTGGAACAAAGTCAATTACGACAGTCATTTAAATCAAAATGTTCTGTTTCGAAAATGGAGCAAGACTGTTGTATGTCTGTCTCTCATTTCAGAAATTTGATTCATGCTTTCATTGCAAAGTTGAATCTCAATATCTTGAATAGTGTCTAGGTCAGCAACTGGGTAGTAGAGGAGATTGGCGGGATATTTGTGAACGAGACTCACGTCTGTCGTGGATTTTAAAGAGACAATTTGCTTGTCTGTTGAAAAAATCCCCAAGTAAGGGATACTTTTCCCATTGAAAAACTGAGGTTCGATTACATTGGACAAGACCAAGTGACGATCATGTAGAACATCAAGATCAATGTTAGCATCAAAATCAATGGTGGAAGAAGGGTGTTCGTAGTTGAACCAAAAGAGAGAAACGATCCCAAAAATTGTTTCTAGGAGGGTGGAAAATCTCAACATGTAACCAGTTCTTTAAACACCGTCGGCAGATATTAAATTTCCATCATAAGTAAAGGAAATTTTATACGTCTGGAGTGAAGTGTTGATATTTTTCATCAGTCTACCGTTGGGTCGGCTGATTCTACGACTGTAGCATAGGACAGTTTGTTTCGGAATATATTATAGCTCAATGGCATCGTAAGGTCGATAGCATTTAACATGTAATTACTCGGTGGGTTTTTTGCCATTGTTTCTTTTTTGGGGTACAATGTTACATTAAATCCAAGGGCAAGAGCTTAATCTTGGGGTATCTCAACTTTATCCTTTTCCTCTTTATTGCTGAAACCAAACAGGACTTTGTGAACTTTGTCAACACGTATAAAAAGTCCCAATGTGGGAACATAGCGCTGAAACAGTTCATTGGACTTGTTTAGAATTTCCTCATACCTTGAAACTTCTCTTTTCCAAACATTGGTGTTCATTTTGAATCTCAAGATGACTGTAATCTTATTGTCCCCGTCATAGTGACCAAATATAGTTTGCTTTTCCTTGTTTGCCTTTGGGAAATACCACAAATCACATAAGGCAACTTCAAGGGGTTATGATTCACGACACTTTATTTGATCTAATAGTTTNGAAACAGTTCATTGGACTTGTTTAGAATTTCCTCATACCTTGAAACTTCTCTTTTCCAAACATTGGTGTTCATTCTGAATCTCAAGATGACTGTAATCTTATTGTCCCCGTCATAGTGACCAAATATAGTTTGCTTTTCCTTGTTTGCCTTTTGGAAATACCACAAATCACATAAGGCAACTTCAAGGGGTTATGATTCACGACACTTTATTTGATCTAATAGTTTATTACGAAAAGAGTTTGTTTTGTTTGCTGGAAAAAAACTTTTACTCGACGAGTTACTACTCATAATCACATACTTTGAGAATTGTGTCATTTTTCTGAGAGCCATTATGATTTGGCGGAAATTAGAACTGGATTCAATTCTTCGGTCAAGAAACTTCCTGAAACAGGAAAGTAACGTGGCCTTTATACTTGGCGTCTAATTTGAGACTGAAAGCAATTATCAATAATTTCGTCTCCTTCAAAAGTTTTCAAATAGTAAAACAGAGGGACCGCTTTGACTGCTTTTCTTATCCTAAAAGAATCCAATTATGAGTCTATGATTCAATGAAATTCTCGTCAAAAATTTACTTGAAGATGTTGGTTGAATATGACTGAGTTTTTGATGTTTTATCAAAAGTTGGTCGATTTCTTGCAATCCTTACAAACTGTCCGACCTAAAAACATAAATTTAAATTCCCGCTTCCCAATTGTCTGGGACATTTTTTACTTTATACTTTGGAGTTTGGGGTTTGGCCATGATTAACTTGTTGTAAACATTTTGAAATACCAAGTCTTTGTTAGCGGAATCCAGGGCTTCCATAGGGGTCATTTTTATAGTAGAATGGTATCTAAGGAAGAACATGTGTCTGGTAAATTACATTATATTTACAAAGGGTTCGATTTTGGGTACCTGTAGTTGTAATTTCGAACGATGTGAGGCCAGAGATACTTGAAAGAAGCCCCAGGATCTACCTCTTTCATTCTAGTCATGGATTTTCGAAAGGTCTGAATCACTCTCTCTGCCTCCAACGGAGTACACTTGTTAATGTATAGACTCTTCAGGGTATATATCCTATTACCTGAGATGCCTTTCTGGTTGATCTCACAAAGTAAAGGTGAATGTTATGATCTTTTAGATAAGAGTCCATGTCGTGATTCCAAAATTCCTTTCCATGGTCCGATAGTATGAAATGAGGATAGTGCTAGAAAGTTTTCATATTTCTAGAGAGAATTGTAGAAATGCCTTTTAAAAGCAGGAATGACTCACCCAGATTGCTTAAAGACGCTCTTGGGCGCGGCCAAAACTGATGGACTATTCTTGTGTTTGGTATAGGCTGTATATAGAAATTGGAAAAACATATCCAAAACTACAAGTACAAAGAAAACATTTCACGTTCTGCGGTTTCTCTGTCTATTTGCATCAAGTCCATGGCATAGCTCATGTGAGGAAAAAATGTAAGAGTGGGACGAGTTTTGAGCTTTGTAACAGCGGGACGATGAATGTAATAGGACTCGATGCCAGACGAAACCTCTCTTACTTTTTTTGAGTCCTTGTACTTTCCTGTTTTAAGAAACGTGTTTAAACCACTATAACTCTCACTCTTGTTTTTCTCTAGGTAGTTTTTCTTTATTTGTCTTGCAGACAATGAAATTCTTTTACAAAATACAACATGAATGGGATAAAAATTTTAAAGGTCCAATTGCTTTAAAGTTTTCCCTTCCAGTCTGTAGGCGGGAGACTTCCTCTTGCCACTGTCGTAAATGTTGACTGTGGATTACGGACAAGAAATTTGCTAAAGTTGTTTGAAAAAAGCAATCTTAGAGATTTCGGTCGACCTGTTGATAGATAATGTTGAAATATTTTTAATTAAACACTTTATTATTTATTACCCAATGCGACGTAAATTTTCTGCGGGTTCATTCTATAGAACATGCTATCATACTCCTTGTCTCCTGGAAGTCCAATGACAACACTTTCATAAATCTGATCCTGAAACGAGGAAAATCAATTTTTATTCTTTATCACAAAAATTATTTCCCAGTCATGTGCTTTGTGAACTGTCATGGCGAATGCTAGCTTTAAAGGATATTGTGTACGTTGAAACGATTGCCTGAGGAGGGGGTCATAGATTGCATACTTTACTGGTGTTATTGGAATATCGTTACGGAGTGCATAAGACTTTCCACAATAAAAATCTGGCTTTACGAAAATATAAGTAGGAAAGTCCAATGTTTGGCTAATCTCGGTCACTGTCGCTAGAANATAAAAATCTGGCTTTACGAAAATATAAGTAGGAAAGTCCAATGTTTGGCTAATCTCGGTCACTGTCGCTAGAACTCCATTCTATATTCCTAAAAAAAAGTCAAGGTTAAAGCATAGTGTGGGGTTAAATAGGTCACAAGGCGTACCTGCGTAGGTGAATAGATTTCTGAAAAGATTAAAATCATCAACTGACATGAGTAAAAGCATATTTGTGAAAAATAAACCCTCTTTACTCTCTTCACCTTGTGATCATGACCCTAGCCCCGACACAGATTGTAAGCGTCTCAAATGATTCCAAAGCTCCCTTCCGTCTGTCCACCGAGTTGATGTGTGCAATTTCACNACAGATTGTAAGCGTCTCAAATGATTCCAAAGCTCCCTTCCGTCTGTCCACCGAGTTGATGTGTGCAATTTCACTTTCAAAGTACTTCAGTTTATGTCTGAGGGACAGAGGAAAAAGTATTGTAGGATTGGAGATATACTCCAAATGAAAAGGTTTACATGTTGTATGTATCGACTCTTGTTGTCTCCAAAGAGATAGGGTGAGTCGAGGAACCTCTCAAGCTCTGTTTCTTCAACATTGTCAATCACTCTTGTCTGTAGAGCCTTTACATCGTCATCAGTGAGTATGCCCATCCTCACTTTCGAAAGAATCCCTTTAAATATGGCTTGCCCTGGGCCTTGGCGCATAATCTCATCCAATAGGATAACATGATCAAATGTAGCATATGCGTTCATTCCATCCTTAACCAATCCACTTGATTCGTCTTGGCGTTAAAAAACAACCTTGTCTGCAACAGGTCTTAACCTAGGGATCAGTTTATTTCTTTAAATCTCATTCATTATAAATATATTCTCAACTCTTACTGTGCCAAGTCACCCATCATACAAATGGTCAATTTTCCCCATGGTTCGCTGGGATTGAAAATGGCTCGAAGTCGACGCTCAATGTATCCAAGTAGTTCAATCCCAACAGACTCAACTCATCAAAGATGATAAGTTTTACCCCTTTGAGCCTTTCAGCGGGAAAAGCGGTATGCTCTTCGGGTTGATTTCTCTTAAAGTTCATACCAAGGAAGAGCCCAGAATGAATAGTTTGTCCACCTAAAAAGCCATGGAGTTGTGATAAAAAATAATGCTCGTGTCAAAAAGTTTAATACCAGAGGCAAATGATGCACATTCTGTGAAGCTGAAGACTCGGAATTTAATTTTTTGTCTGTCGAAAAATGGACGCAAGGCAAAGTTTATATATGATTTTTTTCAGACATAGTAAAAAGGCATGAATGAGTAAAATTTAAAGGGAAAAAAGGGAAATTGTAAACTGATATTACCTGTTCCAGCTGGACCATGGCAAATGATCCTTTTCCCTCCAAGACCGAGGACGGCACTTGTTACCAAGTCAAAGACGAGACGTTGTTTTTTGTTCAGCTGTTTGGGAAGCACATGTAGAAAATTTCTATTTACATCTTGTGTCTTTACAAACTATGAACTCTGCTGGATTGGAGGGATTAAAGTTTTTTCTTTTCAGAAACTTTTCGCTTCCGCCAACTCATGTCTATGGCACTAAATCGTAGTTTTTCTGATCGCTCGAATTTGGAGCTTAGAAATGTAAACAACACCAAAATCTTTCAACAGCAAGTTTTTCAGTTGAGGCAGGTGATGCTTCTTTTGGCTTACCACATTGAAATTCAAATCCTCCAAAAGTAAACTTTCTCTTGCTTGTCCACTTGGATAAACTGTTTAGCACAGTCACTAGATTAATAGTACAAAGTCTGGTCTCAAGAGAGCACATGTGTTGTGCGTATCCATTCCAAAATAGTCCACAAACCATACACTCTTTGAAACATTCCCTAACCATGAGTTCAATTTTACGACAACGTTTTTCGGAAAGCTTTGATTTCTTATGCTTAATAGTCGCTTGATTGTAAAGTAAAACTTTCCGCGGTTTGTTTTTAGTGCTCATTTTATAGCGATAAACTAAAAATTACTTACTAGACAAAATCCTGCAATGCTACACCGGTTTCTAGCCACAGGAACTTTTACGCAGTCGTCTGATTTAATGAATTTAAGCAAATGAAACTAGTCTTTCTAAAGTTAATTGTAATTTTTATTCAACAATAACCAAAACTTGTTCTGGAACATTTGTAAGCAAAATTTAAAGATGAATCCAGAAAGTTGAAAATAAAACTTAGGCGTTCAAGCCAGCTCCAGTTGAAACTAATACAAAATGTCATGGGCGAGGCATCTGGAACTTGAACATTCCTTATTATAATATATAAATACTTTCAGGGTAAGTTTGCTGGAGTTATCCTTGTAAAATCCCAACACAACTGACTGGAGCAATATGTTAAGTACATGGAGGTTTTGGTGAAAGGAGCTCAAGTATAAATTTCGGACGCGCTTGCCATCATAACCTCACTCTCATTTTAAACATTTACTTTTTCACAAGTGATCAGAAAAAGTTAAATTACGCAAGAAAGTGCCAAAAAACAAAATGGAATATGTCGGTCTTTAAACTGTCTGGTAAGACTTTACTAACTGGACTTTTTACTTTTCACTATTTTACAACGTATTCAGTCGTGGAACTAAATCATTTATATTTTGTTTTCAGACTGCACTACCCAGCAAAAGGTATCTGCATTCAAGCGGAAAATAATGGATGATGAGGATGAAGCTCCTATTAGAAGCAAGAGAGCTGCTGAAATCCTTCGTGGGGCAGTAGATGTGGCGGGAACGACACACACAACTATGCACAAGGAAGCGTTTCTTGACAGAGGGTTGTCTTACATGGAAAGATGTGAAAGCATGGAGTTGAACTGCCATACCAAACAAATGTTCTTCCAAGAGCCCGGATTGGTCAGGAAATTTGGAAGTTCAATGACATTTCATACTCGCCTTGGATTCGACCGCTATTGCCAAGGTAACTTAAATCCTATTTCTGGAATGGTTATTCTCGCTTTGTCTGCAAGTTTAAAATTCAACATCATTTATTTCATAACCTACAAGATTTATATCAAAAAGGAAAATATGAATAATGCTCCAACCACAATGGGAATTTTGTTGAAAGAGGCAAATGAAATATTGGACTATATGAAGACGACTTGTATTGAAATTGACGAGTCTGTGAAAGAAAAGATACCAAAGTTTCACTACAGAGTAGGGGAACTGAGGAAACCCAAGGAGCTGGCATTTTGGCTCCATGACGATACTTATTATAGGTAATTAGTTGTTGAACAAGATATATACATCATCCCGAGACCCTTTCCAAGTACATTTGTCTCCTATTTGACAGCCCTACTTTGAAATTTCGAATGCGGTTAATTCACATAATGAGGGACCGATACCAAATCTTCCTAAACGTACCGGCTGATAACACGAAATACGAAATTTACTTTGGTGAGTTTACTTTGTATATTGTTAATTATAAAATAATTTATTCAATGCCTCTG
This sequence comes from Holacanthella duospinosa, assembly GCA_002738285.1. NCBI lineage: Eukaryota > Metazoa > Arthropoda > Collembola > Poduromorpha > Neanuridae > Holacanthella > Holacanthella duospinosa. The sequence continues at coordinate 16,506 of NIPM01000177.1, read as the reverse complement.
GGTTTTTAGAACCAAAACTCATTTTCTGTAGAGCCGATCTCAACGAATTCATCAAAACCATAGGTGAAATTTTGAATGAAGTGGATATGGGAAAACAGTATGTGTCATGATTCGTAGCTTGTAGTCTGTGTAAAGTTTTTAAATACATTCTCAGCGAAGTGGATACAAAAGACATGTAAATATATTTAAATGTTCTGATAACTTTTACATTTTTACAAATTTTAATAAAATTTTAAAATTAATAGTGACATACAAATGATTAATGTTAGTTAAAACTACAGTGGAATTCGTTTAATGTCACCCCCAAGGGAGCCCAAATTTTTGGTGATATAAAGCGAAGGTGACATAATGCGATATTGGCAACTTTTTTAATTTTGGTGTTTAACATAGTGTTTGGTGACAAAAAGCGGATTTGTGAATTTTGGTTTACCTATTAATTTTACTATGGTTAACTCAGTGTTCAAAATTACACCAGTTTGACCTAATGAAAATAGTAATTTTTTTCTGCACACAACAGGATTGATTGATTGATTGATTTACATTTTATTCAAGTGTCAAAGGTATCATTTCTAATACAAAATGGTAATTTACCGAGACACTCCCGCAAGCAGGACTAACTATAAAAATAAGTGATTGGATCACGGAAAGAAAAAACTAAGAAAAAAAAAGTATATTGTGGTTAAGTAGATTGTAAAGATGTTATAAGTATTAGACTTAATCTATTACTCAAAGCTCAAAATCCACTTTTTAATTTTTTGATTTTTGTTTGTTAGCGATTGGTGGTGAAATCGTTGAGTCTATGTTTGATTACAAATTTCGCTGACCTGTCTTTAAATTTGTTGAAATTATTTACTAAAATGAGATTATCTCTGGTTAGTAAAATAAAAATGTTACAATTCTTAGTGGCTCTATATACAAACGAACTTTTGAAAGTTTCGGATGGGTGCCTTTCAATATTGAGAAAGGATTCTGTGATACTTGATCTATCTCTAATTTTGAAAGTTAATTTTTCGGTTAGAAATTCTCGTTAAGAAAATGTTCCTTCAGTGATGATTTTTCTTTCCCCATTTTATTAGGGTGTAAGTTGAATGTATACAATTTGGAAAGAAATTAAGAAAAAAGATCAATGAAATTCAAACTATGGCACGAAAGTTGCCAATAAAAGAAGTAAACTTCCATGTGTGGGGTTGGAATGAGTGACTCAAGATGAAAAATGACATTAGGCGAAGTGACATAAGGCGACCTATTCTTACCCTTAAGTGCATGGGCATCCGCCGGGAATTTTTAAATTGGTGATACAAAGAGACATGTGACAGAAGAAGGAGTGACATTAAACGAATTCCACTGTATTGGGAAGAGCGACGTGGAGGTGGGGAAGTATGTAGAGGGGGAGGTATTGTACGCTTACATTTTAACAAATTTTAAACTCAGGAACAATTCTTCGTGAACTTTGAAATTTTATAAATAAACGTTTACGCTCATCATCGGGAAAATGTAGAAAACATGTGGAGTGTTGATTCCTCAGCCGTAAATGATAAAGTGAGTGTTGAGAGCTATCTAGTAACATGAATGGGAACGGGTTTGTCTCAAGAAAAGTTCATGTAGTACATCAGGTGCAAATTAGAGGGCAGAAAAGATGGAATATTGGAAAAGTGAATGAAAAATACGTGTACTAACTGCCTTATAAACTCGTCCAGTATTAATATAAACTCTAAAAAGTCCAATAATAAAAATTATACAAACAAAATACAGGGGCGAAAAAACTCGCATGACCTTAAAACCAAACACAACACGTGATGGAATCATATAATGGCGGCCATCATCATCATCATCATAGCAGCCACAGTCGTATAGAACAAAAATATCTGGCATTTTTTATTAATTTTTTATCTCCCTTGGATCCAAAATATCTGGTAAGTGTATCATTCACAGCATGAATCCTGTATACTAGCTTATAGGAAATACGAAAAACAAAATTTTGGTATTTTACACACATGTGTACAAGTTAATTTTCAAAAGTTAATGTGAATTAACTAAACATCTGATAAAATTTTTTCAGGAACCTTTGAGTTCAAAAATAAAACTAAGGGTCCAAATACCATTTGAGTAAACACCAGAATGATTATTAGACAGTTTTAAATGAGAGTGGCATCGTATCGTGGTATCTCATCCGTATCGTAAAGAGAGATAAGATACGACGCAAAGATACGATACCACTGACTAGTTTTAAATTTTGTAGCATAGTATCGGCGTATCGAAATCCACTTGGTTTTCATTTGCAGTGTTTTTGGAGGCAAATTGTTTGAATTCAAAACAATTGGAGATTTTTTTTTAATTTACATTCAATTTTCTTATTTGCTGAATGTTGATTTTTGAAATGTGTATTGAAAATAAATAAGGATGTTTAAGGAATGTAGCTGCGATGGTGCGAAAACTTCAACCAAACCATTTTTAACTTCCACCCATTCCAAACTTAAACGGGTTCAATTGAATACAAAGTTGAACCAGTTTGATTTCCATTTTTGTGGAATAGGATATTCGAGGCTTTTTAGCACGAAATATCTGTAATAATTAGTATCCGGAAATCAAAATTTCTGTTTTATAAATTGTTGAATTTATTATTTACCTTCGATTTTGTGTCATCAAATTACGAGAACAGGCGCTTCGGTACTATACCACATAATTGTTGGTCGGTTACAAATTCAAGGAATTTTTAAAACAAAAAATCAATTCAGACATCAAAAAAAAAGTAAAA